>QLNU02015360.1:46562387-46577333 GCA_006491805.2 Dysdera silvatica
CTAAAATTTTGAATTATTTTTTTCTAATTCCATACCATTTCCCCCTTCTTCGAGTATATTCAGTTCAAATTTCAGGTCATTCTGAGCAGTGGTTCTTTTTTTACAGCTTTTTGAAAGTTGAACTTTAATTATAATCACCCTGTATTCAATAAACATTATTGAAACACATAGAAAACTTAATCATGAGCAAGTGTAAAAAAATAAAGCACTCTCGTTCATAAAACATAAAAATCGATTTCGTAAAATTTCAAATATAAAAATAAATATGATCTTAAAACTATTACATTATTGATTTAGAGGTAGAATAATAATAATTATAATTTTCGTCGTCGTTTGCGATAATTTTTTTGTAAAATGATAAATATGCAAAACAGAAAACCCCAAAGGTAGAACTAGTGTTGAACTTTTTTAAATACTGTTAATATAATTGGCAGAAAGTTCATGAATAAATTATGAAAATTTGGTATTTGTTAAAGTAGACACATATTACAAATTTGAAAATGCGGTATTTTCCTAATACTGATATACACAGAGTATTCGGAATTACGTTATTCTGATACCACTGAGTCCAAGATTTTTATTTTATAAATACGATATATGTTCATACTCGTATGTTCAGCCATGGATATAAAGCTGATTATGAAGGATGATTGCAGTAATTTGTTATCAATGACACTTTTGATAATTACTTCACTGGTAATTTATGTATGCGAAATCTCTCTTCCTCTCTCTCTCTCTCTCTTAGTAGTAGTAAAACTTTAAAATTAACATGAAATAAAAACCACGAATACCTTTGTTTGCCCAGTATTTCAGAATTTTTTCACAAAATAATCCATACAATAAACTTCAATGAGACAGATTTAAATGCACATATTAAAAACTTGACAAATATTACCTGAGAAGGTATTGGATCAGAGCAATACATATGATTTTTTTTTTTGTGCAAAACGATGACAAAGATCTGTGCTTATACTCATGCACTCTTGATGTATTCGCAAGTGCTTATCATACGTATTAAACATTGTGTTTTACACATGTCTATGTACCGTTTCCCACGTCACGCGTAGTATGTATTCCACCATTGGAAACTTTACTGCGCGATTTCTGATTGTTCAGTAACGAGAATCTAATTCCACCAAACGAGTGCCGCCTCCTATATGCCCTATCGGCGTACATGCTATACAATTTCCTACTAATTAGTTGATGCTTAACAACATTGTAATTTAAAAATTTACTTATCTTTTTCAGTTCCCGAGTTAGGTGAAATAACTTCTAGGTTTTGGACACAGAGACCAGCTCATTGTGTACTGTAGAGGCTGCACTTATTTGTAACTCTGTGACAAATAAGACATTTATTATTTTGAAAGAATGCATTTATTAAGAAATATATCTTTAAATACACAATACATATGTGTAAAAAAAAAGATCGTTTCTATATAAATATGAAAGTTTTTTTTATGGAGCAGTCGACTTCGATATACGGAGGTTCTACTGTATATTACTAAGAGAAGTACTTATGAAATTAAATTTCTTATATTTAGAACAGCTCTTTAAAGATAAAAATGACCACATGGGTTTGTTATTAAGAGTTTTACAAAAATAAATTTCACGAGAAAGGATTTGTAGATAGTTTGCAAGTATTAGTTTCACTAATAGACATATGACTGAATATGTGAATATGGACGCAACAATTCAAAAATTATAGGGAGGGCTGAATTATCTTTAGAAAAAATTATGACTCCGTATTACAGAGAAACATTTTCTTTGCTATTCACACACACACACACACACACACACACACGCGCGCAATGGAAGGCCTATCCTTTCCTGCACCACTGTCTTTTGCTGCATTTGAGATATTAATTCTTTGCTACACATTTCGTCTTATTGGCACTCATTGTGAACTTATTCTTCTTAGATAACCGTTAACAACATATTTCAATGAACATTGAACCACTACATCATTACAAAATTAAAACGCTGGCTATTACAAATATCATAAATAATACATTTCAAGACGGCCACAATGCTTTGTTAACAATTATAGGGGCATTGTTTGATCTAGAAGAAGTATAGTTATTGGATTGGCGTTGAGTTCCCGATTTTGAACTGCTTATACCACTGATAACTCGTGTCACCTCACTTTCGATTGTGAGATTTGCTTTTTTGTATCTTATCATTTCCGACCCACTTAATGCTATAACAACTAAGCCCAAAGTGAGGCAAGTTGGCCCACTAAGGAGTAGGGATGTTTCGTCGTTGAAAGGGTGGCCGACGAACATAACAGACATCATTAGAGTAATACCTAAGAATACTAAAACCATACCACCAATGAAAGTACATATAGCCTTTCTGAATTTTGTATTACTTATTTTAGGAATAGCAGAAGGAATAAGAGTTTCCTTATGCATCGAAAAATGTATTATTCTTCGTGAGTGGTGTTTCACAATACAATTATCATCTCACAAAAGTGATATAGTCCAATTTTGACGCATGTAAATATAGTTGAAGAAATGATTTCATTGGTGTTTAAGATCTGAAATCCTTGTACGATAGGACTGTGTTATAACTTATGCCATAGCATATTCGCTACATGAGCAATCTTGATCGATTATAGTTGAATAAAAAGAGGCTTCTTTTTCGGCATCTATAATAAAGAAAACGGCGTTTTATATTCTGCAATTTTGTACATATAAAAAACATTGACTTAAGGATATTAGAAATAAAAACCTTTTTTTCAAAACATATATTAATAATTTTTTCGTAGTCGAACACATCATAATTCGTGATTAATTTATACATATGAATTTGTAGAAGTTGGAAATAAAAGGATTCTTTTAAATCTACCACGAAATTACGCAGCGGTGAATGTATGATTATTTAAAATATACTTTTAATCAGTGTTTATTCTAGAAGCAAACCATAATAATTTTTTAACATTTCTGAGGGAACTCGAGTTAAAGAGAAGGATATCTTTTAACAGCTGGGTATGGCGAAATGGTTTCAATTTGTTATAATTAAATAATTTATCAAAAGAAATTTTAAGCAGTCAATTAAATATTTTAATAAAAAAGACTCGTAATAAATTATCAATAACTTCTAAGAGTTTGAAACCACATTTTCTACTTCTATATATAGTCACTGCAATGCATTGGAATAACGCTACACCAAATACGAAAATTATCCCATGAAATTAAATTCAAATAGTTTGTATACTAAGAAAAATATAAAATCCGCAACGTAGAGTTATCAAACTTATTGGGGGGAGGCTAAAATACATTTTGTATGCATTTATATATTACAATATGTGTAAAATTGCAATTTATTTTAAATAATTGAGGGGGTCCAGATAACACTACGTCTGTGCATGGAATTTTTGAATATATCGATGGTGTGACGCACAAATATCGTAAGTGAAAAATTCAACTTTCGAGAAAACACATCTTAAAAGCTTACGCCTGCAGATCAAATTAACATATTTTTCAGAAAATTTTCGAACATGACAAAGCTCTTTCACATTTAAAAATTTAGTGTAAAATTCTGTTGATTTGATTTACAAGTAGAAGCCGTTAAATTTTATTTTCGAAAGTTCAGTTTTCCCCGTTACAACGCTTGTGCCCTGCATCATCAGTTTCACACATTGATTTTGGTGGTATATCTGTTTGTTGGTTATTAAATTGCGAACAAATATTTATTCTTTGCATTTTTTGAATATAATAATTATGTGGACTATCTGCTTATGTTTCCATGCTAAATCTGAAAGTAAAATGTTTTTGAATCTGCAATAGATTAGCCTTTTACTATAGAATAAAGTTATATTTTACTGTTTTTAAAGCAATTTAAAACTAAATGGTCGATTAAATAGTTTTCGAGTAACCACTTCTGAAGCATTTAAAACTTTCGTGAAAACAGGTTTGGCAGAGGGTTTTTCTACTTTTGGATTACAATTTTCGCGCTTTTCTACTAATTGAAAAAACCATTTAAAGATAAAAAAACAGCTTGTTTACGTCAGTTTTACCAAGGGGATCATATTTTTGTACTAATACTTTGAGGCATCGACACTTTTTTGGTTTGTTTAACCATGAAAACATTCGGAGACCATAGAGGCTCTAACTTTTGATGTATGAAGAAAAGATTTTTCATAGAAGCATCCCGCCGAAGTAGGTAAATAAAAATTATTTAGTAACAGAGCATCCGCGGGAGAGGCTGCTTTTTCGTTTCAAATGCACGTGGGGCAGGGTTTTCGGTTTAAAGGGACAGCAGAGAGCAGAATCTTTCGAAAGACGCGAGGGATGACCTTTGTCCGATCATGTGTTATAAACTACGACTAATTTCCAAACATCCCATTAGTCAGGGGCGGCTCCAGGTTGATTTTGAATCTAGGCGACCTGGCATGAATTGCTTTTTGGTGGTCCCCCCGCGCAAACAGGAGATTTTCACAGATGCACAGTGAGCCATATACCCTATAAAAGTGGCCAAAAGTCTCTGAAAGAATTTCTCTAAAGATGTCTCTAAAAATTTCTCTAAACTTGTCTCTTTTTAGAGAGATTTTCTGCTGTTGGGTCAATTAAAAAAATTCTAACTTGGCTTCAGTTTGGCGCCCTTATCAAAACGGGCCCTGGGCGGCCGCTCGGGTCACTCTGCTCTTAAGCCTCCCCTGACATTAGTACATATCACAAAATGATTTTTATCGTTTGTAATGCGAAAATTTTCCTCATCGTGATACTTTTTCAACTATTTTTCACAAATTTTTCTTTCCTACATTCTAGAAGTTGATCATGCCGAGTTTAGTTGTGTAGCACTACAGTTGTAGTTGATTGTGACTATGAAAAGAGCGACTTTGTTTATAATTCTGCTTGACGACACACATAAACTCTAAAATTTATAGCATTTAGATCAGTTCAAAATTAATGACAACAAGCGATACATATAGAAGAAAATACGTTATTTATTCACATGGAATTTTAAGTGAAAATATTTCATTTTCCCGAATCAATGTATATCGGGATTTTCACTTTCCTTTAAAAAATGGCGTATCTCTTGAAGACAATCGAAAATTTGTGTTTTCCAATAAGTTTTAGCAATTTATTCCATAAGAAAATGATTTTATCACCTCATTATTTTAAAGAAAATTTTACCATAATATTAAAATAAAACTGAACCTTATATCTCCTGTATAGGGGCTAAAATTTTACTCATTACGTATACAGTGAAAATCGGTTATAACGACCTCCAAGGGACCGTGAAAATTCGGTCGTTATAACCGATAGTCGTTATAAACGATATCTTTTTAAAATCATAGTAGCCTATAGCAATGTACTCTAGAGTTTTATACATTATTTTGACAGCAAAAACTATTAAACTATTTGGTTTCAAAATTAAATAAAACATACTTGATTATAATGAATTTAATTTACGTTTATATTATGTTATAGCTACACTAAATGCGTTGTACTTTCTTAGATTTTTAAATTGAAAAATTGTAAAAATTACTACTAAAATATATAATGTCGGAAACAAATGTAAGGAATAGTATTGTGTATTATATTATACTAATGATTTCAAAACAGTGTTGGTTTAAGAATTTTGCGGGCTCTACGCTGAAAAAATAGAATGGACTCCTTAAGAATATGTGATAATAATTAGTTCATAAAGTTATCTATTAACTTAGATTAGTTAGCGATTTATTTACTGAAATTTAAGACTGGTACACGTGAATTTTATTCATAAGCTGCAGTTACTAGCTAGCAAAGCAGAGTACACACTCAAACTACAAAAAAGGGTATGGTTAAGGTCCATCTCCGGTTAAGTTCAATTGTGTTGCCAGAACACGTTTGCTTTATATTTCAACACTCCCGTCAAAGCAAACTCAGCGTTCGTTGTTCTTATTTTATATCACTAAATCCTAACCCAATTCGAGGTTTCTCAAAGCGCACACGAGCCAGAGGCTTGGACATGATATCAGCTAGCTGGTTTTTACTTTCAACATGCTCTAAGTTGATCAACCCCTTTTGGTATTTTCTCCTCACAAAGTCGTATCTGATGTCTATGTGTTTATACCGCTTGTGAAACTCCGGATTCTTTGCCAACTTGATCGCACTGGCATTGTCGATAAGCAGTGTTGGCACAGCCTTCAGCTGTGTTATTTCTTCCATCAGTCGGCTGAGTCAAATAGTCTCTTTGGCTCCCTCACTAGCTGCAATGTATTCAGCTTCTGCTGTCGAAAGAACAACGCTTTTCTGCTTCTGGCTTGCCCAGAGGACAATTCCACTAGAAAATTTGCTGATTATGCCAGTTCTCGAGCGTTTGGTTTTAGCATCGCCTGCATAGTCTGTATCAGTAAAGACTGTTAATCCTCCCTATGTATGGTTTCCAAAATAAAGCAATCCATATTCTGAGGTTCCTTTCAGGTATTTGAAGATCCTTTTAACTGCCGTCCAGTTTGACATCCTTGGAGTGTACAATGTTTCGGATACAACACTCACTGCATATGCAATGTTTGGACGTGTTGATGTTGCTAAATACATGAGGCTACCTACAGCTTCACAATAAGGAACTTCTTTTCCAATTTCATGATCATTCTCATTGTGATAAATTTTTTCATATGGGACAGTCACAACATTTGATTTCTCCGTGTTGAACCTTTTTAGGATTTTCATTATGTATTTACTTTGCTCAACAAAAATGAAGCTATCACTTAATTTCTTTATGTTCATTCCCAGGAAGCAATCTAATGAGCCAACGGTAATCTTAAACTCTGCCTGAAGCTTTTTGACAAATGCTGTTACTTTGCTCTGATCGATTCCAGTGACAAGACCATCATCAACATATATCAGTACTAACAACTTCTTATTCAAAAAAATAGACGTAGATCTGTTGTACTGCAATGCATGTTTTGTCCTTTTATAAAATCAACAAAACGCTTGTTTCAACACCGTGGTGCTTGTTTCAGACCGTAAAGACTCTTATTAAGTTTACATACTTTTCCGCTTTTATCGTCGTAGCCTTCAGGTTGTCTCATGAAGACCTCTTCGTACAGTTTTCCCATATAGAAAATACGAATATTTTTGACACATGAGCTATGTGTAAGTTTGTTCATTTTTTATTGTTATTTGCAGTGCACGTATATTTTTTTTTTTACTTTTTTATGAAGTAAATACAAAAATTTATATTAATTGTGGTGACATTTGTCCCATATCTCTACATCTAATAATTATTATACAGCAGTTTCTTAAATAGAACACACTGCAGGTGTACGAATACTTATGGCATTCACTGTAATTCTACTCATTAAAAGCAAATCTTGCAGTTCTGTTTTGGCAAGTCTATTTAGCTCATCATTTAACTGGCGAAAATTTCTTTGCGATCTTGAAATATGGGTCACTATATCTTCTGTGGGATTCTTTTTGCTGTTGAAAAATTGTTCCATCAGTCTATCGACCTGTTGACCCGAACTTCGTTCATAGATCGATACCATTTTCTCCCACGTGACTTTCGCTGTATTACACGTGGCAATTAGTTCCACCCACGCTACCAACCAGGATTAGTTGTGCCAAAGCATCATATTTCATGAATGCTTTATATTTAGTGTTACATGAACGACTTACGTCAGAATCAGTGGTTGAAATTTTTTCAGGACTGTATGGCGATATACTTTCTCCACTGATATAATCTAGAACATCGTGATGACACAACATCAGTGTCGCTTGGCTTTTTCCATTTCGACCAATTTTTCGTATCTTCCAGCTTTTCAATATGCGTCTTAAAATCCATCTTTGGGAATAATTAATACGGTTCGTAAATAACTCTCACTTAGCGTTCGGCAGTGTCACTAAGCCTAATGGTCAGTACGAAATACAAATTATGCAGTCTCAATATGAAGAGCTCATAACCTGATAATTTTAGCTGCTGAAGTTATCGATTAACTGATACTAGTTAGCGATTGATTTAATGAAATTTAAAACTGGTACATAGAATTGATTTACACGTAAATCTTATTCACACGTTGCAGTTATTAATTAGCAAACATTGGTACACACTGCAACTACAAAAAAAGGGTATGGTCAAGGTCCATCCCAGGTTAAGTTCAACTGTGTTGCCAGAACACGTTCGCTTTATATTTCAACACTATGACCCACGTGATATTCAATTAATAAATCACTTTTTTTAAGTTCATTATCTTTAATATTCAGGTTTAGAAGTAATAAAAATTTCTCGTACATTTGTAAATAAACAGGATTGGAATAACGCTTTAATTTTGATAACTAATTTTAAATTTTAATAACTAACCTACGTGGTTCTGCTTTATGACTGTCAAGTCGCGTCGTTATATCCGATACGAATTTCCCTACTTAGAATCTACGTAGACTACAAAATCGCCGTCGTTATAGCAGGTTTCGTCGTTATATACGATGTCGCTATAACCGATATATTTAGTATGGAGTAGAATAGCAAACCAAACTTCTTGTAAAAATTCCGTCGTTATATGCGGTTGGTCGTTCTAACCGGCGTCGTTATAAACGATTTCTACTGTACTTTTTTTTCTAAATTAAAAGCCAAATTAAATATTTTAATTACATCATTTTGAATGCTAATTTCCTCCAAAACATCCTGGCCCAAGGATTTGGTTGATTAATCTCCTCTAATCGCAGTAATTTAGCGTTATCGGTCGGATCGCTCAAAAAATCGCAGTGTGCAGCGGCCTTTAGGCAAATCTAAAATTAAAACGAAACTTGTTTTTCTAAATTCTGGTGTTCAAACTATTCTTTATAAATTATATTTTTTCATTATTTAGCAATGCTAACAAATCTAATTGGTCCATATCATCTTTATTATATCTGCTAGCCAAATACCGCCTAATGTCCTCTGAATTGCATTTACTGCTCATTATCCATCTTCATTCTTTTAAAAAAAACAAAAAAAAAACACCCCTAAAAAATTATCCGATCATCTCGAAATTTCGCATGCAAATTCCTTTAGACCAAGTATGCAAATGATTAAATTTTCAAAGCCAATGAGTGTTAACTTCGATCATAGCGCACATTTCTACTGCGCAACTGGCATCGTACAAAAGAGGTAAAAATTGCGAACGGTTTATTTTTTTCACGTTATAATTGTTGCAGTTCTTTGTAGAGGCAACCAGTAATGCCGTTAAGACGTTGTCAAAGACCTTATAGCCAATTGGACGACTTCGAATGTGGTCGCATAGTCGGGATGCTTGAAGCTGGCTGGTCCTACTGAGCAATAGGCTGCCACCTGCACCGTACGGACACTGCTGTTCAAGGGTGTTGGCAGCAATGGTTGCTGCGAGGAACTCATTGGTGGAATGAAGACGAGCCTTTAGGGACAACATAGTTATTAGATGAACACCTGTGGCACCTTCCACCATCTCACGACGCTTGGCTGAGGTGGGGTTACGCTCACAACTGCCTTTAAGATATCTGCTTTTAACCTTACACCATCGACAGAGTCGTCTGGAGTGGTGTCGTAGCCGATCATCATGGCTGCCAGCAGATTAGTATCGCATAGTGTTCAACGATGAATCCCGCTTCAGTCTTGGAGCAGATGACCATCGGATCCGTGTGTGTGGAGATGCCAGGGCCAGCAGTCCCAACTACCCTTTGTTTTACAGAGGCATACAGCCATTACCCCTAGTGCGATAATGTGGGGTGCTATCTCATACGAGAGCAGAACGCCCTTAATAGTCCTGCGTGCAACTTTAACAGCTCAACGATATGTTGATGAAATCCTGCAACCGTTGGCGTTACTCTTCATGACACGACAGCCTGCGGCCATTTTCCAACAAGATAATGCCAGGCCCCATACGGCTCGCATATCTCTGAGCTGTCTCGTGCTGTTGATACCCTTCCTTGACCAGCAAGATCACCAGACCTTTCGCCAATCGAACATGTATGGGACGTGGTTGGCCACCTAATTCGGGTACCGCGAAATGTCGCAAATTTGGAGCAACAAGTGAGGAATGCCTGGCAGAATGTGTCACAGGATGACATTAAGAACCTTTATCACTCCTTACCTCGACGTATAGAAATATGCATAGTCGCCAAGGGTGGGGGGGGGTCACTAACTGTTGATTTGAACATTCAATGTGCAATTCCTAGCCATTGATGGGTCCTACGGCCTTGAATATTTTTATCATTTCCTTACCTGCGTATGTGCTGGATATATATTTAATTTTAATAAAAACAGATAATTTCCTAATGGTGCTCCAGTTTTTTTTTCTTTGCAAAAGAGTATATGTTGCTGCTACCATCCCAAACCAATTTTCATCCCTATCTCTCACCATTCCTTCTTACACATTTAACACCCATACTTTCTCCTTTTCCTATCCTTCTACTCATTTTCAAAAATAAGGCCACCAATACGCATCGAGGTGTATCGCAGACAGCGTTGGTACTCCATCTATCAAGGATCGGTTTGGTTTGGTGCTAACTATTTCATTATATGTTAGAGTCAAGCCCGTCCTAGTATAAACTTTGGAGGGCTTATGCTTGGAGTTTCTGTACGAATATAAATTTTTGAAGACAACGAAGGGGCCATTAAGTTTGTTGTTAAGTGACATAGATTCAGGCCAACCCTTTAAATACCGAAGCGTCATTTAAATGCCCATTAGGTAAAAGAAGCTATGTAATAAACTTCACCTTTTCTGAAACTTTGTATACCTAATACAATAGTATTTAATACTGGTTTTCACGTAAGTGTAAACTCACTCACTCACTCTCTCTCTCGATAATTTTTATTTTCACTCATAAATATTTCAAATAACATTTATTTAATGGCGAATGATTTTCTAATAAATACAGCATAAAAATAGTTACAATTTTATAACATAAAATTTATTAATATTTTTATATAACGAATGTCTATTACGATACATAAGTCGCAATAATATGTAGTGTAAAATGGTCCTGGAGATTATCATGGTATGATTTATAGGTATAGTGAAGATCATCGACATTAGAGTAAAACTTGTCAATTTCAATCATTGTTTGCTATTGTTCATTGCAAGTTTTAAATTTCCATTTTGCACAAACAATTTCATCAGTACTTAATTATTAGATATTTAAGTCAATTGCTTATAGAGAATTATATTAATTCTATCTACATTACTTAGTACTTAATTCCTCATGTCAACAGGTTCCAACTCAGGGGCGGACACAGACTTTCATTTTGGGGGTCAAGGACAGAATTTGCCATGGTCTTGGAATAACACCCTTCATTTATCATGAAAGTTGGAATATTTTTGGGGGTCATGACCCGCGTGACCTCCCCACTGCGTCCACCCCTCTTCCAAATCTAGCTTGTTTTCTTTGCCTCTACAACACGCTTTTCATAGACTCGCTCTTTCATAAACTAAATATGAATGTTTTTATATCCAGCTGAATGTAATTTCAGAATTTCGATGAGGCTAAAAAGTATTTTTACCAAAACCTTCTTTCTCTTTATGAAGTATTAATTTAATAATTGGTGATTTGTTTTATATAAGCACATTAATAAATAATAAATATTTATTTTCATGTTAATGCTTCTTAATAATTGTCATAATGAATTGGTTTTAAACTGTAGGTTAACTATGTATTCGTTTGTCTATAACAACTTTCTAAATATTTGAGAAAGGTAAAGAAAAAGGTAAATTTTTTTATGTTGAATTTTATATATCAACCTAGTTTTTCAATAAGAAATATAGAAATTTTACACAACTTTTGGTTCGAAAAAGCAGCCCCTTATAAAACTATAATAAGCCAAAAAATCTCTACTGAAAATCTTGTTATACAGCACCGGATTTACGTATAGGCTAAGGGACTTAACACCAGATTACTGCGGGGTACTAGAGCAGAGATCTGATGTTAAGCTGTTTAATCGTTATTTTTTCTTAAATTGATTTTTATTAATCACTATGTTTTCTAAATTCTATTTTAAGTGTTATTTTAGTCTTAATATGGGCCCAAAACTTCCTCATATTTCTGTGTTTGCATATCCATGCTTGTATATTCAGTCATCATATAATCTGAAGGTTCTCTGTTTTACAAAAGTTACAATTTCAGAGTTTTTGGATCCTCACTTTCTTACTTAGTTCATGTGCCAACAGATAATACAGGCATATGCATAAGCGTAACTTGAGAGTTAACCACTTAGCCTCTGGAGCCGTGTATAGTAGTCATAACTCTATGGATATTCATTTCCGACCCCCATGTAGGGTTTTGGCATACCACTTTTTCTTGTTTTTGTAGCTACCCAATTGATATATAGGTTTTATACATAAACGGTTTTTTGTTTTTTTTGTCAGTTTAAAGTCAATTATAGCATATTTGCGAAATTGGTGGATAACTTCAAAAGCAAACGTGCATGCGTGTCTCTTTTTCTCAGCCAATCTAAACTTTTATTGCGTAATTTGTACTAATTTAAGCTTGGTAAACGTTACACTCCTTACACCTCAAATCCAGTTTTTCACACTAAATGTGGTTTGTACGCAAAACAACCCATTTTTTTAACCCAATGGAATACTCGAATTTCTGTTAAGCATTAAATTTGGGGGTGGGATTTCTTTCATTGGTCTGTAAATGTCTGTTTCTAAGCAATAGTAAAAGAAGCTGGATCCATTCGGATCCACCCGTCTCTGTCCCGTCCCCTTGGCGGTGCTCCACACCTTTCTTTTCGGGGTTGGACGGTTCCTGTAAGGGTTCTCGGCTGACTCTGGGGTATGTTTCCGGACCAGTTGTTGGGACGGTTCTCCATGGCGGCTTTCCTGGAAGCTGGTATCGGTTCACGTTAAATGACGACACCTATGTAAGCGTGCATCTTTGTGTGCTGTGTATGGTCGACAATTGAATACCCCCGCCCCCCCCCAGGTGCTTCGCAGTTGGTTACACTGTCTAAGCGTCCTGTCTGGGATTACAGCGCCCACCCTACTACTAGTAAAATAAACTTCCTTTTCTTAATTATTTTAGGATAAAAGGGCGGAAAGAGCTGGAGGCTAGGTGGTTAAACATAGCGTAAACTGGAGAGGAGGTAAAAATTGCGTAGAAAAAATACGATTTTGCTTCTATTCCAAAATTCATCGGAGAAGGGGAAAGGTTACGCCTGTGGTCATATGCATGAGCTTTGTAACCTTACGAGAGTTTGTGTATAAGCATAACAATTAAAATTTTTTGGTTGATTGTATGTTCAGGACGCAAGGACAAGGATCATTCTGCGCCAGACAAGGCGAGACCGTACATACGGTTTTACGAAAAAATAAATAAGAAATCCAAAGAAAAAACGTATTATTAAAAATTTTCCTACTTGCTTTTTTCTTTTAAATTGCTGACAATTTATAATATCAGATGATTCTACTTCAAACTTGGAATTTCACTAGAAACCCCAAAATTTGTTTTCTTAATTTTACGCCGAAATTTCTGAAGTTAGACACCCACTTTCTTTAAGGGTCTCTTATCCTTTCGGCCTACGGTCCATAAAAACTTTAATCCAGCAGTAGTGTAGTCATATCAAAAAAAAATTTGGCGTAAAAAGCAGTTTTTTTCATTCTGAAAGTAATCTTTATGATAAAGCAAAGCTATCTCTAAAACAAAGTTTCATAGCAAGCTATAAGCTGAGGATTTGAAAAGAAAAGTGGCATTTATAAGAGTTTAAATTAAATAGGACCAATAAGAAAGAGGCGACAAACTTACCCAAACTATGAACGGAAATAAGAAACATGGACAAAGGGAGGCAATTTTCATAAAAATAAACGTGATTTAGTTTTGGAATTTCTAGCATACCATGACATTCTTTAAAATAATAAGATGTTCATAATCTCTGCTACATCTAGATACTTGATGAGAGTACAGTCAGTCACACACATGGGATCTTACTTTCGGATGTTGAACTGCTAGAGCGCTTTTTGACATACATCGAAGAAAGCTTCCTCCTTTAAGTAGGGTAAAAAATATCCCTCTCATTATAGAAAGAATCCCTTGCACGGAAAAATCGATACGAAGGCGCAAACAGAACGAAGGATAGTAACGAAGATAGAGCTTGCTTTTTAAAACAGAGCCTATGTACAGTGAAAATCGTTTATAACGACCAACCGCATATAACGATGGAAATTTTACAAGAAGTTTGCTATTCTACTCCATACTAAATATATCAGTTATAACGACATCGTATATAACGACAAAACCTGCTATAATGACGGTGATTTTGTAGTCTACGTAGATTCTAAGTAGGGAAATTTTTATCGGATATAACGACGCGACTTGAAAGTCATAAAGTAGAACCATGTGGGTTAGTTAATAAAATTTACAGTTATTAAAATTTAAGTGTTATTCTAATCCTGTTTATTTACAAATGTCCGAGAAATTTTTATCACTGCTAAACCTGAATATTGAAGATAGTGAACTTAAAAAGTGATTTATTAATTGAATATCACGAGGGTCATATTCTTAAGGGGCCCATAAAACTCTTAAACCGGCACTGTTCGGAAGTCATTAGTATAATATAATAAATACTAGACATTGCACTTGTTTTCTACATTATATACTTTAGTAATACTTTCTACAAGTTTTTGAATTTAAAAAACTAAGAAAGAACTATGTATTAGTGCGGCTATAACACAATTATAATGAATTCAATTTCCATTTATATTAAATATATTTTTATTTAATTTTGAAACCAAAAAGTTTAATACTTTTTACTATCAAAATAATTTATAAAACTGTATAGCGCATTACTAAAGGTTACTATGATTTTAAAAGGATATCGGTTATAACGACCGAATCTGTGCGATCCCTTGGCGGTCGTTATAACAGATTTTCACTGTATTTTGAACTGAAATTAGGTAGACAAATAATTCCTGCAATCTTTAAATACATATACTGGTCGATCTACGCAGGGAAAGACAAAGAAACAAAGGCGTGTGTTTAAAGCCAAAAGAGGCAACCTCGGGCAAAG
>QLNU02015360.1:46577433-46590453 GCA_006491805.2 Dysdera silvatica
CACTGGTAAAAGGTTTAATATGTTATGTACATGAAAAGGAAAGTTTCATACACGCTTTAAGTATTAACTTCATGAGCACGAGTATTAAATTCTCCTGAAAAACTGGATTATTCGTTCTTTTGAACTCATCGAGTTTTGTTCCAAGGCAAGATTAGAATCCTCTCTGCTGTAGTATTCGCTAACGAAGGCAGAGTCGTCGGAATCGTATGACGGCCAGCGTTTATAATCTCCGTCTTCGGGAGCGGGGTCCTAAAGGGAAGAAAAAAAAATTTGGAGCTTACTTTCGGAAATTAAGTATAAACTAAAAAGGCGTACAATGTCAACTTACTATATAAAAAACAAGTAGTGTTCGTACTTTATAAAAAGCTTTCGGCAATCATGAACGTATAGAATTGCCCCTCCGTTAAAATTAGAACTGGGGCAAGCTCAAAATTCGTGCATATAAGCGATTTGTGCTTTCAGAGATTAGTTTCACTGCGAAAGGACAGCAAGGATCATGCTGTACCGGGCCTACAATTGAGGAATCCCGAACCTTCAGGTCTAGGGAACCAAACCCTAGACTAAAGTGAGAAGTTAGGCAGCTTTTTTTTTTAGCGTAGTTGGGAGTAACTGAATACCCTCACGTTAGAACAGGTTACCATTACACAACCGCAGCGCTTTTGTCTTTGAAACATGCGTATTATATCAAGGTTGCCTAACTTGCCTGAACAGATGACTTGATACCTTCAGAAGCTTTTGCTCCGTCTTTCCTACAACGTTCTTACCCAAACTCCCATAAATTGGAGTTTTAGAACATTGAATTTGTAACTTGCTCCATCAGTTTGCAATGTCTCGAGGCTTGGACTGCCGAAACGTTAATACCAAGTTTTTTTTTCTTTATTCTAGTTCGCTCGTGTGTTTACGTTAAGCGTAGATCGGTCTTACGTGAACTCCAAATTATAAAGAGGTAGTGGCAGTGATACCGTAGAAGCAATACGTGTTTTCTAATCGCGAAGTATACGCTGTTTGGCATTTCGAAAGACATTAAGCCTCTCATTGTTGATGTGAAGTTTTATTAATGAAGTTAAAATTAGTTTTGAAGTGGAGCTCTGATAAACGCCTCCAGTGGGAAGTTCTACGGCAGACGCATCAAGTCCTGTCCTGGCAGTTAAATGGATAACTAAAATTGCTTTAGCCTCAGTAGCTCCAGAGAGCAACAACACAAATAAGAGTCATTCATCTCGGGAAGCGAATTGCTAACTGAATCTCACCATATAGGGTCGTTGGTTAAATAGCGGATTTCCAAAGCCTGCTTGAGTATAAGCTCCAGTCTTTCCCAACATCAATTCATCTGGCCCGGCGTCATCTGGCCCGGCGTCATCTGTATCCGTCATAAGACCTTTCTTGCGGAAGAGAAAGCGAGGATTGCGGAACGTAACGGCGACACTATCACTTAGCTTGGAAATTTTGCCTCTGCAAGTAGTCAAAGTATTATACAGAACTATTAATCTCACTTCATAGTTTTGCACGTAAGCTGAAATTTAGAGACTTATTCATATTGTTGCTCTCATACGTTAAAAGAATAACTTCGTTATGAAGAGCTCACCTGTACTGACGGCATATTAGGATGACTAGTATTATAGCGACGACTGCGACGATTCCCATCAGAACAGCAACCACCCAACTATAATCGTACGTCGGTAGAACTTCTACCAGAACTTCACAACGAACACCTTCATAAGCAGTCGGGCAACTGGTAATAAATTCGCACTATTGATAAGTGATTGTACACTTATGTATATGTAAGTTATGCAAGACAACAGAAACGTATGAAGTTAAATTATACGGCTGGGATAATTTAAGGTACACAAGGCTATTCCATTACCTGCAAGTTCTTTTTCTTTCAAATATTTTACACGCTCCGTCATTTTGGCAAAAATCTGTACAGTTCAACGTAAGGGACTTAAAAGTCTGGCCCATTTCAGGTCTTTGAGGTCCTTGCGAAACTAAATAGAACAACCTAATCATTCTTCCGATCGTTTAACCACATTATTTAAACTAAATGTGTTGGAAATATGTTACGTATAACTATCTAAATTCGTGGTTCAGTTTTGGAACTTCGGTTTGTTTTTCTGGCGCAAGAGACCAAAATTCTAAATCAGAGGTCTAAATCGTTCCAAAACTTTTCCGTACGATAAATAAGGGTAAGCCACCGTGAAGTTTACTCACTCAGCGTATTTGGGTAAAGATGTTTTCCTTTCCCTTTATCCAACTTTTTCACAACGTAGAGACTTAAGGTGTCATGCTATGAGGCAAGTATGTTCTGAAAAACTACCTAGAGAGCCAACCCTCTGATTACGGTAGGTTGGAAACTGCATGCATACTTCGATATCTTTGGAATCTGTCGCGAGGCCAGCAAAAGTCATTCTACGCCTAACAAGGAGACTTCGTAATACAGGCCTGCACAAAAGTTTAGACACAGAGGCAAATTATAAATAAAAGCGAGAATTTGCATTGAACTTCGCCGATATTGTATCTAAATAATCCTAGAACCAATAATAAATTGTGCAACTTAAAAGATTACCAAAAGTACTGAAACAAAATATCCCAACACCGTAATATTGGAATCTGCATGCCACAAATGTTTAGGCACATATGTCAGATTTATGCAAATTAACGGCGCGAAGTTCCCAAGTGATCGAAGGGGCGTTTCCCAGAGTTGTTATATAAGGCCTGAAATAATTTAGAATGCTTAGAACGATGCCGAAGTCAAAGCAATTTACGAATGACGAGATTTTGAAGATTTGGAGGCTGAAAACTAAAGGTAAATCTGTTACTCAAATTTCTGTTGCATTGAACCGTTCAAAGCGAGGCATTTATCGAGTGTTATCCCGGGGTGATCAGTATCAACCAAAATCACGATCTGGGAGGCCTCGAGTGACCAGCATTCGGGATGATAGACAAATACGAAGATTGGCTTCAAATGAAAGCCTGTCTGCAAATCAAATAAAAAACACGTTAGCAATGCGAGTGTCAAGAGAAACCATACGTAGAAGGATTGTAGAATGCAGGCATTTGAGATATGCAAAAATGCGCCGCAAGCCCTGCTTGCAATTACATCATAAACAAGCACGACTACAATGGGCAAGGCAGCACATATCATACAGTGACGAATGGCTGCAGGTGTTATTTAGTGATGAAAAAAAGTGGAACTTAGATGGTCCCGATGGCCTTTCGCACTACTGGCACGATCTTCGAAAACGCCCCTTAAGTCGGTTCAGCAGACGTCAAGGAGGAGGTTCAGTCATGGTTTGGGGAGCCTTTAGCTTCAATGGACAGACTTCTTTGGCGTTTTTGAATGGAAAACAAGATTCCAAGGCATACCAGGCAACTCTTGAAAGTCACCTATTACCTTTTGGCGAACTTTTATGTGGACGAAACTGGGTTTTCCAACAAGATAATGCGTCCATCCACACATCCAGGTCAACAAAAGAATGGATGAGCGCTAAAAATATTACAGTTCTCGATTGGCCTGCTCTTAGTCCTGACTGTAATCCCATCGAAAATGTATGGGGCATACTAACGAATGTTGTGTATGCCAATGGAAAGCAATATCCGTCCGTTTTAGAACTTAAAAAGGCTATAGAAGAAGCGTGGTTTAATTTTGAACCAGAAACCTTTCAAAATCTTGTGCTTTCAATGAACGACCGCGTATTTAATCTAATACGAAGTAATGGTGGCTACATTGATTATTAAAATTGTTCATTTCCTTATGCAAGTGCTAAAATTTATGTTTGTGCCTAAACTTTTGTGCCACATATTTTACTTATTTTAAGTTATATATTGCAGCAAGTTCGCTACTGATGTGATTTCTGTTCTCAAATTTTTAATTTGCATATTACATGTGTTCATACTTCGTAATATTAAAGTTCCTACTTCTTCAGTTTTAATAGTATTTTGTTATACTCAAATTTGTGTTGTGTCTAAACTTTTGTGCAGGCCTGTAGTGGAAACCGTACATGAGCTAACAGCAGGATACACGAATGTATTACCCCCACCACTACTGTAGGAATTTAGTCAATAAGCCTAGAAAGAATTACATAAACTCATTACATTCTTCATTATCTGGGTGTCCCATTTTCCAATGCGGGAAATACCTATACATCAAGTCTGGCTATAAACTTACTTGCACCCACGGATGAATTTGGAGATTATCTCATTAGAGAACAATTTCGTTTAAATGTTTTATAAAGCAGTAATTTAGAACCTGCAAATTAAATATACTGAACGATTTTACGAAAGACACGGTACCGACCTTTTGGAACGCAAGTATTGTTTACCGAAATGAAGTTCTTATCACAATGACAAGAGAATCCGTCAGCTTTCTGTAAGCAGATATGGGGACAATTGCTATTCGAACACTTGTTGTAACCTGAAACAGTCGATTAGTGTTTAAGCGACATTTAACTACATACACAGAAGTTTGAATGGAAGACTTAAAAAGGGAAGAAAATATTTCAGTTATATTAATCTGTTTAATCAAGCATACTAAAGTTCAACAGCAAGATAAATTAGTACCATCCAAATTAGAAAAATTCCTACTATCAGAACTCCATAGGCAACTTTCATCCGATTAATACAATTTTTGAGAGTAACTTATGGAGTTAATTTTCCTGAAAATTAAATTTGAGAGTAACTTCTACTTGACATGACCTATTCAAAGTTTAAGCCGGAAGGCAGACCATGAGGTTTCAAAGAGCGAAGTATTTTTAAAGTTGAATAATGCTGTAAGAAATATTTACACTTATGATCTTACTTTTTGGCTGTTTTACTTTATGCACTACGACCATCGTTTCAGCTTTCACGTCCCCTTTGTGAAGAGGGAGGCATTCTTGTTTAAACTTATTGCAACGTATGATTGTATCTGTACCCCAGTCAGCCCAGTACACATAATCTTCAAATATTGTCATTTGAAATGGGTAGTGCATTCCGTCCTGTACAACAACTTTCCTGGAATACATTTGTGAATGGAGACATTTAAAACAAGTTCTGAGATGAATACTTTCATTTCGATTACGAAAAGTTGTGCTCATAAGCATAAATTCCACTTTTGAGGTAATTATAAACACTTAGATAATCTTAAGTAGAATTTATTTTTGCTAGTTATCTAAAAATCTAATGTGATCCAAATTAAACAGGTGTTTACACCTCTGTAGGGGAACTGCCAATTTTAGATTTCATATACGCTCTTGAGTACGGTTTTGATTTCTGAAAAAAATTTAATTAATGTTTCGGCCGCTAGGGAAGGAAATGGTGCTGCGGAGCAGGCAATTTATTAATATTAACAGCGAAAAAGTGTTTTAACATGCAATAACCTTTAGCGCAATCACATGAAATTAACTACAAATTACAGTATACCGTAGGACTGACTAAAGAAATATTTGTGCAATAACTATTGCTATCACAGGTGGAACTACACTATTACAGTTATATATGTTTTCAGTCTCTTTGCTCTAGCAATTGCATTCGATGCACAATACATTCCACGGCAGAACGTAACTCATTCGCTTGGAGGTGGGATACATGTTGCGAAATTCTGTCTTTTAAGACTACTAAGTTCGGAACATTGCCTTTACAAACGCAGCTCTTTAAATATCCCCACAACTAAAAGTGAAGGGTTAAAATCAGGTAACCCTGGCGGCCAAGACGTTGAAAATGACCAAACATTGCGGCAGAACTTTTCGGATGACCGTGATTAGAACAGGCAACGCGATGTGCGGGGGTTCACCATCTTGCATGAAGATTGTAGCGTCAAGCCAATTTCTCTGTTGAAGCGAAGGAATGACAAAGTTCCGGAGCATAAATGCATACCTAGAGCCAGTAACAGAACATGTCATTGGCCCCGAGGCCGTATTTTCTTCAAAGAAGTAAGGACCAATGACGAAAGATGAGGTGAAGCCACACCACACTGTCACTTTTGGAGCATGCAACGGAATTTGTTGATGAACGTGGGGATTTGTGTCAGACCAAATACGGCAGTTACATGTGTTTACAGCGCCATTCAAGTGGAAATAGGCCTCATCACTCCACAGTATCTGCCAAGGCCATTCATCATCCACTGTCATCCGAGCAATGAACATCAAAGCAAATGTTTTCCGCACGTCATTATCACCAGAAAGCAATTGCTGAGTGTGGGCTATCTTATACGGATAAAACTTCAGTACATTTCTCATAACTCTCTACACTGTCGTATATGGCATGTCCAATTCCCGTGATATCGCACGTGCACTACTGCTACCATGTGCACTTGCTGCTCCCTACTCCACTACTGCAGTTGCAACTTCTTCAATTTGCTGCACTCGAGTTGGTTTGTGGCCTCTCAGCCTCGTTTAATGGCGAATGTTCTGTTCTCTTCAAAATACAAGACCATTTTTCGAAGATTTGTAATTGTGAGAGTGCGTCTGCGTAAACCTTTTACCTGTCGAAATGCTTTAAGTGCCGCAGAAGCATTGTTATTTCGTTGATAAAAGAGCTTAACAAGTAACGCGCGATCTGGTAAAGTAAGTTTCATGACGGAGTCCTCGTATGGTGGAAAAATGCTTCACGACTCCTTATATAGGCAGAGGATGTTGCGCATGTTAATATGTAAATTGCCTGCTCCGCAGCGCCATTTCCTCCTCTAGCGGCCGAAATATGAACTCAATTTTTTCTTTCAGAAATCGAAACCGCATACTCAGGGGAGCATGTGTATGAAATTTGGGTGAAATTGACAGAGTAGTTTTCTCTACAGAGAGGTCTAAATACCTCCTGTTTAATTTGGATCACCCGGTATACTAAATGTTAATTCCTATCTTTTAACTAGTTATGCGTTACAGTATTCGTTTTATTACCTGTTTAAGCCGTGAAAATCTGCAGATTCCATGACTTGCAATTTAACGTCCGTCCAATAAATTGTTTGAAGAACGCTATCTACAGTAACTGACATTGGCCAGTAAATTTTCTCGGAGAGAAGAATCATTCGTCCACTTCCATCCATATTCGACCGCTCAATTATTCCAGGACCAGATTTCCTGACCTCTGCCCAGAGCGTCCAAAACATCACACTGAAAAATTAAAGTACAATGAAATATTCCAGTAGCCACATCATGAATTCTTATATTCTGAAGGAAACTTACCCGTGTACAGGGGCCAAGTCAAAACTGTTGACGTTCTTGGCAATTGATTTGACGACAACTGTGCAGAACTCTCCAGTTTTGGAACAAGCCATGATTGAAGCTTCACTATTAGTGTAGTAGATGTTCTTTGCAATCCAGTCCCATTTAACGTGGTACGGTCGTTTTATGTCGTGGACGATGACGTCGTTACGATTAGATCCTATGTTGAATTTGTTTAGGGTGCCCTGGAAGGAAAGACAGTTTTTTAAAAACTGCTTAAATGAACTTGAAAGAAGGATCAATTGGCACAAGCTTACCTCTTTCCATTCTGACCAGAAGAAAACTCCGTCTGCAGCATCATAATCTAATCCTCTGATATCTGAACGATAGCCTTGCATGTATAACCTTTGCGAATGTGTGCTCAAATCCAAAGCTCTAATTTGATCGGGAAGCAAGTATACAAGAGATGCAGGACCACCTACATGGAGACATGAGAAGCAACTGACCCTGTATTAAAAACTCATAGGTAGAAGCATTGTCATTTTAGGAAAGCCAGCAGCATTTGTAGTCCGATTAATAAAATCATACCTAACGAAAATCATTAGCTTCCAAATTTGTCACTACACTGTTCTTGAATCTAAATGAATCACATTGAAATTAACCAAATTTAAGTAAAGAAAGTTATCTAAATTGGAAAGGACTGCGTTTCAGTTACATCGCAATATCAATTTGGTATTACATTCTCACATTTAAGAAGTTTCATGGATTTTGTTTTCTACTGAATCATGCTATCGACAAAATTTAAATATAGTGCCAGATTTACGTATTTGCCTAGCCAGCCCGAGTCTGTTAAGATGTTATTTGAACACCAATTTCAAGTCTGAAACCTCCGTTTATCTTTCTAACTTCATTCCACAGGTACACACGTGCACTTCTGGAATAGAGTGGTTGCAATGATTTTTCTACTACACTAATAAATTGCGGACTAACGAAAGAGGTATCATTTGTGCATCTTTTAAGCTTTTAGTATCACTATGTCGCTGGAAAGCTTCGAAAATTGCGAGACGAGAATTTGTTCTTGCGACAGTTAAATCATGTCGACCAACGATCGGGTCTGCAGAGGCGATACTTATGACATTCGAACTACGCTATTGTCATGCTCTAAGTTTTGCGGTTTCGGTATTTGCTCCGCGCCCCCCCCCCCCTACTTTTAGGGAGTAGGTTACAGAGTTATTTATACACACTTCGGAAACATACGGGCATGCTGTAGTAAGATGAGCCACTTTTAAAGGTCCGTTCTGTACTTTCAGCTTAGGGACCGTAAACCTTAATCCAGCATTTGTTACGTACACTACTGGAAGTCACTCAAAATGCAAGTCAATATCCGAACATTCAGCGATTCTAGAAGGGTTTCTTATTTCATATTTGAAGTTAATTGCGTATTGTACGTTTAAATCCGCGTTTCCCCACAGTTCATGGAATTTGACAAGGTTCAAAATTTACCCAATTCAGATATTTTAGTACAGTGTTACTTGCCGTAAGCCACATCTCAAATAAGAGATACCTTCACTTCAAGACTTCTAGTACGCAGTCCATTTGAGTAGAGACTTTCCTTCAAAAAGGGACACCTATTTAAGGAATTAAGTCCGGTCTCATACGTGTCCCTTATTGGAAACACAACTTTCTGAAAATTGACTTACCATCTGCTTTGCATTTCCTGTGGTCATGCGATAGGAAATATCCTTCTGCACAGAAACACTTAAATCCTCCTTTCGTGTTATTACAGAACTGGCTGCATACGCCAACAACGAGACATTCGTTTTCATCTACAGAAGTACCAAAACAAATTTGAGTTACTTCACTTCTAATCAGAAATAAAACTACAGGGCGATTCAAATTAAAGTCAGTTTGGAATTCTGGAGGAAACCTGTGGACGTACCCAGAAGTTATGACGATGTATACTTCAGACCGTGAGAAAATTGTGTAATAATGAATTAGTTCCAAAAATGACCGATAGATGATATGGTTCTTCAAATCCGCAGGTGTTTGGCAAAGTTTCCTTGATAGACTGAGGTAACCTCGAAGCCAAAAATCGTAAGGGCTAAAATCTGGTGAAAGCAGGGTCCGGTTTTTAGGAAATTCGCAACTAATAACTAGATCTTCTGAAAAATGGTGTGGCAGCAACAGTTTAGTGTGCCGGCTAATGTGGAGAAGCCCCATCTTGCTAGAATATTGTGTTACATAAACGTCCTTGCTGTAATTCGGAAATTACAAATCCTGCATCGTGTCCCAAATGTGACTAGTCACTGAACAGGCCTTTGGACCCTGCGGAGTGCCACCCAAAAGAAAAGTCTCCCAACCAAAACGTGGTGATAAGACCCTATACATGCCATCACATACTAAGAATGCAGGGACACGATATGGATATGTTCTGTTGCCCAGATAGGGTAGTTGTGTGTTCACTGATCCGCAAGTGGAAATGCGCCACACGATTCCACAAAACATTACACTGCCAATTTTGGTTTACCTAAATGCTGGATGGAAACTCCAAAGCGAACGTTTCTCGTACATTGTTATCGCCATGTTTTAATTCACGTAAGCACTGGATCTTACACTGATATGCTTCCAGTGCTTTCCGCAAGTACTTCCGTACTGTTATGTAGGGCAAAGAAGGGTGCCTAAAGCGTACTTAAGCACAAAGCCCACGAGCGTACACGGATGAAACATGTGCCAAAGTGTCGCTTAGGTGAGGGGAATCGAGGCTGTCAATGAGCACTTTCGGAAATTGCGCAGTTCAAAAGGTTAGAGCAAAATAGGTCCCAAGCTTATTTCAGCCATTTTACATGTTCTGGCTGGCTTTTTCAGTGCGAATCTTCTATACCGTATTTCAAAAGGTATGCACCACTACAGCCGTTGCAGTTTAGAACTAGGTTCTGAATGAAAAATGCGTTTTTGGTACATTTCCCCGATGTGTGGCGCATTTTGGACAGTGGTTTATGTCTAGACGCGTCTGTCGTCTAACGTCTGGGTTATCTAGGATGGGTACCAGCCAGACCCCAGCTTGCTAGGGAAGCCACTTAGACCCAAATAGTCCAGGGTTTATCGTGCACCGTGGTACCCAACTTAGTTTGATACCATATCACCATTCCAGTCCTCCATCCCACCTCTCACCATCCCCATGCTGACACCGGGAGGGTTTTTTTTTACCTACGGTACCTTGGCCAAACCTCAGTTTTAGTTTGATCCTAATAGTCCTAGTGGACTATTACAATTATACCTTTGAGATCCAACCAAAACTGGAATTCGGACCAAGTTCGACACAGACTATTCGACCCAAACGAGTCTTTATATAGACGACTGTCCAAAACGCGCCACAAATCGGGGAACGTACCAAGAATGCGTTTCTTCATTTATACCTCAGAACGAAGTTCTAAGGCTCTAGTAGTATATGTATTTTTGAACCACTGTCTACGGTACCTTTAGAAGATTCGCACTGAAAAAGCCGAAGTCAAAATATGTAAAATGACTGAAACAAGCTTAGGACTTTCGTTGTATCTTAGAACGGCACAACTCCCGAAAAAGTGTTCATTGACAACTTTGCTTCCCCTCACCTAAGCGACAGTTTGGCACAGGTTTCATCCGTGTACGCTCATGGGCCATTTACCCGTAGGGATTTTGGCACCCTCCTTTAACTGTAGTACTTGGTTTTTTATCCATATACGCCCACAGATGTTCCATCGGATTTAAATCCGGGCTTTGGGGAGGATAGGGAAGTACTTTTTGACTTTATAGACCAACCATGTCTTTACAATTAGAGAGGTGTGCTTAGGGTCGTTGTCCTGAACCAAACAACCTTCATTTAGTTTTAATTTAGCAGCTATTTCTGGTAAATTTCTGCTTTGGAATATTTAAATACATTGTTTTGTCCATTATACCTTCGATGAACAACAAATTCCCAAACTCCAGTCACACCCATACCATTAGGCTGCCACTGCATACCATTAGGTTACAAAAGTATGAAATAATGAAATCCACTCCAATTGCCGTCCAACTTTTTTTGGTTCACTGTATGCCTTCGAAGCTTTGAAAATACATCCACGAATTGTTTCTGTAGAGAGCTCTGAACAGCGACACGAACTTGAATCGCCCTGTACGTAAGTAATGGTAATGTAAATCATGTACGTAAAATCATGGTTAGTGTTTTATTTACATCAGTATTTACGAAGTGTTAAACAGATATTAAGCTTTTCTTAGGAAGTGTAAACAGTACACTAGATAAGTCGTTCGTTTCCATATTTCCCTTTCAAACACGAGTCAGTTCAGCACATTTTACTTGAAGG
The DNA here is from genome assembly GCA_006491805.2 of Dysdera silvatica. Classification (NCBI taxonomy): domain Eukaryota; kingdom Metazoa; phylum Arthropoda; class Arachnida; order Araneae; family Dysderidae; genus Dysdera; species Dysdera silvatica. Next base: position 46,588,907 of record QLNU02015360.1, read on the forward strand.
TCTATAGTTACATTCGAATAAGACAGCTTAAAATGTCACATACCATCACAAGTTTTTTCATCTGGTAGTAACTTGTATCCAGCTAAACAGGAACATCGAGAACCTGTTGGTGAAGGGCTACATAAGTGTGAACATCCTCCATTTGTCTTGGCACAAGCCGTTGCTGTAAAGATAGTTTCGTAAAATGAACTGGGCTTAAAAAAGGTTTTGTTCAATAGCATTTTTAATCAGATCAGCTTCCAATGTGACAAGTATTCTATTGTAAATTTCTGAAATAGGTTTGTCCTTGCAGTATCACTAAGGTATACCTTTTTCATAGAAACTGCGGATGACATTTCCTCTGCCCATTACTAATTTGATATGAAGTAGAGAATATTTAATGATTACGTTATCCCTATTAAATCGCGAGAGTCACTACGAAAGCATTTTATAGACTAGAGATTTGAAGGGAAGTTATAATATTAGACTAAGGTTAGAACTAGAATTCTCAATTTACTAAATGCAATTTAAAGTTCCAGTACTAAAACTGATTTACCGCATAAGCTTCCTTCATCAGAATAATCCAAGCAGTCCGGTACAGTATTGCACACTTTCGTTAAAGGAACACATTCACCGGATCCACACGTAAATTGATTACAAGGTTCACCCGAGTCTGCAAGTAAGACATTAAATGTTTATTTTTTAAAAAGCAAATTCTAGAAGAAAGTTTATGAACAGATTTACCTCTTAACGGTGGTGGTGTAGTGGTGGATTTATGGCGGCAGATGCTCAGATCCTCATCCGATTTATCCCCACAGTCATCATCGTTGTCGCAAACCCATTGCCTTGGTATGCAACGATCAGTATGTGAACAGAGGAATTCAGTACTACTGCACTCTCTTCTAGCTGAAATGTTTTAACAGAATCCTAAGTGAAAGCGAGCTTTCGTATGTATCGTATATTAAGGTAATTTTGTTGAAACAGTTACCGAGTTCAGTCATGAGGGGAACAAGACGGCAATTTAAAATTTGTAAATGTTTATAAAGTATTAAGCAAGTCATACTCAGAACTTCGTGAACTAAGAGTCCGTTTTAACACATTGTTGACAAGCAATTTTACAGAGGCTATTTCATGCTCACCGACTATTACTGCGTAATTCGAACGGAAGTAAAATAACCTGAACTTCAATAAACTTTATACATAAGTGAAATGAAACTTTGAACGTACTAAAAATATTAAGTTAAAATCGAAAGGTAGACTGTAGTAATTACCTACGCCTAATGGTAAACAGGTTTTGGTAAATGTATCTCGTTTCGCTGCACTTTCCTTTTAAAGAGCATACTCTACATGTTCTAGTTGGATTTTTTTTACGCCAGTGACTATTTTTTCTAAAACGTGGTAAATCATTGTAAGGAGCCCTTTTAGCAGTATGAGAAAAAGTGCCAGGTACTGTGCTGCATTCTTTGGAATCTACAGTTATCCATTCCCCAGCTACTTCTAATAGAAATTTTTTGTATCTTAGTTTATTTTGTGACTTGTAGTTACAGTAAATTTTGAATGCACTGAAC
>QLNU02015360.1:46590553-46608896 GCA_006491805.2 Dysdera silvatica
AAAACTGCGTTATTCGTGTAATTCTATCACTTCAAAAGGTTAAATATGAAGTACGCAAACCTTATAGAAGTTATATAGAAAATTTACAGCCGACTCCAAAACTTTAACCACTCTTCAATTAACCCTTTGCACTCCAGGCTATTTTGCCAAAGGAATTCAAAGCCATATACTGAATGTCGCTCCAGCGGAGTGACAAGGTTTAAAAATTCGGGTAAAGTTATAACTGCGAATAGTACGGAGTGAAATATGTAAATATGAATTTTATTCAAGTTTACGGACAGATTGTAAGCAAAGTATTTTACTAATAAAAATGCATATGTAAAAAGGGTACATAATGGGCGATTTCCCCGGGCACCGAACACAACACGGCGCGAAGAACCGACAACTTGCCGCCCAGGCTACCGATTGGCTTGCAGAGGGCGTCGTGTTTTAAGCTCATATTTTATGCAAAATCTAAATTTTGGCTCCACTTTCAAGGAAATTTCAAAATCGGCGGGGCACTCACTACGGGTTCCCCTTGTAAGTTGGAAGATCATGATGTGCATCCTCGCGTTACGACGAAACGTCTGGGCAGGGCAGACAATTTGACCCCTGAACAGAAGCGTGCTTAAGGAGTTAACCGTCTTGCAAAGATGCTGAACCGATTTTAGAGGCTCTCAAAGTGTTTTAACGTAAGTATAGAACCCGACCGGAATTTAGCGTTACAAAATAAATTTCATTGATCTAAACGTAAAGATAATGAAGTTAAATTAAAATAGACATGGCTAAACGAAGTTACTTAAGGATATACCAGTCACTTTGCATTTCTTGCTGAACTTTGTGGGTAAATGTTTCATTGAGGTCTACTAACATTATAAACCAAAGAAATGCTAGTACAATCGTAACTAATTGTAAATTTCTGCTTCTCAGAACTTCGCACGTTCTTTTGTCGGAAACTAGGGGTCTAGTGGCTGTAAGGCCACAATATAGTAGCTTGTATAATATGTCAACGCAATTAATAGCGTGCTTGACCACCACTTAGAAGCTTCATGAGAGTTGTGAAATATAACGTCACACACAATAGGTCAATTGACCAAATTTTAAGGAAAGTATGAAGGCCGTTAAAAATTTGTTTCATGGTGTGTACCGAGTTTTTTTTTTAGCGGCCTTGGGTGACCGTCCAGTTCGCACCACCTTCAGTATGGCCCTTCCCCTAAACCATGACTAAAGGCAAAAATCGTAATTACTCCAAGATCGAGTAATTTTTCTTTTATTGCGTACGAATCCCGTCTCGCGTAGCGACTAGATTCTGCAATTTGAGAGTGGGAGACTTCCCACATGTGTTAGTTTTGAGCTGGAGTAGTCCATACCTGGTTAGTGATTCGCAATGACTTGTGATATACCAATAGACAGGACTGAATGTATGATTTTGGATTTCTACTTTAATGTATTCTAATGACTTCGCATATGAGTAGGTCTGACATAGGGGACTCTTTTCGCTTCTTTAGAAGGCAAGATGCAGGGGAATTAGCATAAACGTTTTATAGTTCTTAAGCTTTAGGTGCGGTCTTTTATAGAATGGTTTTTTGAAACATTAAAATAGACAACGCGCTGGTTCATACGTTATCAGGTTTAGCTTTGTATTTCAAGTACGTAGTTTTATGCATTGAATGACATGTAAGTACAGTTTGGATTACTACAAGAACCGGAAAGTTAAGCAGAAAAACCAGTTCAACGTAAAATATCTAGTTTTTACAAAGTTAACCGAGGCATTTAGCACCTTGATATTTAGTATTAAACCAATATTTAAATTAAGTAAAAACGGTAATCTATCATCTTACTCGAACAATTTAGTTCATCGTTGTCACAGTCTTCATGATCGTCACAAATCTCGTGCTGGTAAATACATGTTCCGTCTCCACATTTAAACATCCCTTCTCTGCAAGTACTGTTCCCGGCTAAAAAATTCCAATAATTAACGTACACATAACGATAGAAATTCAAATAGAAGTTAATCTTCCATTAAGCCAATTATGTTTAAACTTCACGGCGCAAGGATCATTTTGCGCCGGGACTATTGTGAATAGTTAATCTGTAGGCTTGTTTTGGGAATTAACCCGGAATAATCGTACGCTAAGCGAATAAATTACTATTTCAGTGTAATCCCCTCACGCTATGAATGTTCCTTGAACTAAAAGCACACCTAAGGTTATTACTGGTATTGAGCGACAGTCAAGTTCAGGTTATAGTTGAACATTTATACCAATTATGCATACAACCAAATCAGTTAACTTCGTACAGTTATGTAGAGAAACGTTTTGCAAGTCTAAATCTATTTATCTTCAAAAGTTTTCGAAATATGCATAATTTAATCTGAATGACTTTGTAACAAAGCTTAAATTCCACTATTTTTTGTTTCAACCTCACAAGAAGTTACCATATGAGCGTCCAATAACAAATGTAGCTTGTTAGACTTCAACTGGTTACACTAATTCCAGGCTGTAGAATAACGCGCATCCGTCCACCGTGCGAAAAGTTAGTTTAAATTTCATTGGTAGCGAACACTTTGCTGAACAGTATTCTGCAGGTGGATTCCGTAGCCCAGTGTTTCTCCACGTGTAGTCGGTGACGGTTTATCAAGTCGTCCGCAGGATTAGCAAATTTCAAAAATGAAAGTTCTGGCCAAAATCTAAATTTTAACACCGGATTTAAAGAATCTCAAATATTACTTATAAGCCTTACGTTTCGTGAAATATTTGAATCCTTTAAAAACCCATGCTGTCTACATATTTTAATGTCATTTTTATTGTAAACGAGAAAATAAAATCGTAACTCACTATCAAATAGAATTTCTTTAAAAATTGCTTCAGGTGGGTTTAGCAACCAACAAATATTTTAAGAACATGGTTGGAGACTTCAGATTTTCTGCCAAAAACTGATGCTTTAAAATAAACTAAATTTAAAATTAATCACAAAAAGAAGTTGAAATTAACTACAAATTTTATTTCAAGGGACGAATAAATCTCTTGGCGGAGCTCCTACGCGTACACTGAAATGTCAGGAAACTTGGTACAGGCGTGCGCATGCAAACAGCGGAGCTTCGCAACCAGCGTAACGCGATGCGGTCGGCAGCGCCTATATAGGACGACAGATATCTGTCAATGTTGTCGGATCGATTCTTGTCGCTACAATGGCAGGTTAAGATTCAAGGTATTTTGAATGTGACGTTATAGTCGGCACAAGAGATGGGACATAGCGACAAAACTGATTTTCGCGTATGAGAATCCTGTGAAACAAGTTTCCGACAGCGGCGCAGCCGGAAAAAGACCTTGAAAGAACGTGACCTTCGACAACTGACGAGAATAGTTAAACGAGATAGACGTGCAACACTTCAAATTGCTGCAGATTTCGATTCTGGGGCATCAAGCGTCAGAACTGTTCAACGAACCATCGACATGTGCTTTCGAAGCCGAAGGCTCACTCTTGTACCATTGTTGACTGCACGACACAAAGCTTTACTCCTCGTCTGGGCCGACCAACACCGCCATGGGACTGTTGACTGGAAACGCGTTGGTCTGACTAGTAGTTTTTAATTGCATCAGGAGGATGGACGTATACGGAGATAACTTCGAATCCATGGACCCTACATGTCAACAGGGGACTGTTCAAGCGGGTAGAACTGATGACATGGGGCGTGTGCAGTTGTGATATGGGAACCTGATACGTCTTAAGACAACTGATAGGTACGTAAGCATCATGTCGGATGACTTATACCCATTCACGTTCATTTTGCATTTCGACGGACTTAGACAATTTCAGCATGATAATGCGACACCCCACACATCGAGAGTTGCTACCGGAACACCGACTTTATACCCTTCCATTGGCCACCGAAATCGCTAGTTTGTTGTGCTATGGCGTAAGAACAGCAAGAGTCATTATGCGCCAAACGAGGTTTGAACCTAAATCGTCAGACATCAAGGATATCTGAGATGCCTTGCAACGTGCTGTTTAGAAGAGATCACCTCGCACCCTTATGGATTTGTGGACTGCTCTGCAGGATTCCTGATTGAAGGTATACTGGAGAGAGCACATTATTCGAGTCCATGCCACGTGTTGCAGTGCTTCCGCGTGCGGGGCTACACAATATTAGGTAGATGTACCAGTTTTTCTGCCACTTCAATGTGTATAAACCTGTCAATAAATCTGACGTTACTGTAATTGCATCCTTCCTTGGGAGAGGCTGGGGATCAGCGTTGCGGTGGCCAAGTATGGCTTAATATTAACGATTGTTGATAACCTCAAATTGAAGTATTTCGTGGGAAGGGAATTCCTTCCCCGGTTGTTCGCGGTAAATAAAAGGAATGCTTGAAATAGCCCCCGAGTGACCGAAGTTTGAGAAATACTGCCGTAGACTAGGTTGGAATCCTTAGAAACCTAATAGGCAGCATTACCAGAACCCTTGCGCCAGAAGACGCCAAGTGAATTCAGAATAATCGGACTACAATTGATCGTGCATCGCGTCAAAGTTCTAATTTATTTTAACATCCCGTAGAAAACTGCATTCGAATTTTATTCGAGTGTCCTAAAAGTAAATCTGGCTTTAGTAAAAACTACTCCCAAAACTAGGGCCACTCCTCGTAGTAAGGTATTTGTTCAGAAATACAAATTCTCACCATTTTATTTAGGACATTGGGGTTTCGCCAACATATCTACAGTTTAATATTTGGAGTTTTTGCTGTAAGTTATGAAATGTCAAATACACCGAGTTTAATAACGACCACTACTTTTTAGAAGTGAAATATGAAAATACTGTAGCAATGTATTCTACCGAAAACAAGTCTTCTAAAGGCTTAAAACCAGCACAAGTTTTGACTAAAGAACCACATTTTTACTGTTAAATAAGAGGTATGACCATTTATATCCGATACCCTGTACAGCCGCGTAAGTTCCTTATAATTTAGAACACATGATCAGGCAATAGAATTTAAGCTTTTGAAGGGTCTGAATGTACAATTTATCTCGTTCTTTAATTCTGGTTCGCAAATCAGTTTACTACTTCACCTTTTTTATAAACAGCTCGTACTAGTAAGCTCCAGACGTTCTCCATTGAAGTCTGAAGAAAGTATTAGTCCATTGCGCGTACACTATTGTCCAAAAACCACTTCCCAGTGTTTTGAAACGTGAAAGCATTGTTTAAAAAAGGACTTTCTGATGTTCTGTGAAGAGTACTACGTGTGCTTGAAGCTTTGGTAGTTTAAAGCATTCGTACAGGTAAGTAGGCTTGTTCCTCTCCCATCGTTTCTGAGTCTTGCCCTTACCGTAAGTGATCTCCACCGCCTTAGAAGTTCTCAATGTATGCCAAATAGAAATTACAGCCACTTTAACAATCTGAAACTAGTTTGTAAATTTAATACTGTTATATTGTGATTTTCAGCACGAATACTTCGTCCAATTTAGGCCATTTGATTTATGCCCGTCATCATTTCAACTTCTACGTCTAACTCATTTTTCCAGAGCTTCGAGCAATTCTGAGTGAAGTTTGATAAAATTGGTATATTAGACAAATTTATCATCCTTTGGTATTTTGTAACTAATTTTTGTTACCATTTTTCTTCGCCCATCAAAAACTCGCCCGGGAGGATTAATACCGTAATTCCCCGCTCATGGAAATTCGGTATTATACCGAACGATCGACAAGCTTTTTAGCTATTGCTGGAATAGAAAGTTAATCTCTGTACGCAGAAAATACTTTGTGTTATTTAAGGAACTTTTCGACCCATTGTCAAAAGTAATTACGTGTAAAAAAAGCGCAGCTGTAGATCAGGACCAACTTCTATACTCGACCGAATTTGCGTGTTTTATGCTCTCACGCAGCAAGTGCCATCGTATTTGAAACTAAATACTGTAAATACGGAATTTTGAAGAGTTAGGATTATGAAACAAATTGAGGAAACCCGATTTTAATTAAAAGCATTTTTGAAGAATGTAGTGTTCAAGTGTAAAGTGAAAAATTGATTAAAAATTGGTATTTAAAATTAATTTCGCGAGGTAAATCCACTTTTAAACCTAATGGATGAAAGTGATTATGAGACTAGTTTTATCCTATACTAGCAGAAGGGTAACAACCTTTGTGCCGTTATTGTATCGCTTACAAAAGAATTGTTTAAATTACCACAGTCTATTTCATCCGAACTGTCTTCGCAGTCGTTACGATGGTCGCACCTCATGATTTTATCAATACAAAGTCCATTTCCGCATCGAAATTCAGTATCAAGGCAAGTTCGAGATTTTTCTGAAAGAAACGGACGATTTAATGCAATTTCACAACTATGATAATTTCTGTAGTATTAGCCCCTAGCTTCATTTGCTGAACAGAAATTAAAGCTTTAATTTGTAATTATGAAAACATTTCACGGGCAAAGTTCGTAAGTTTAGTCACAAGTGAACAGATTCATTAGAGTTTACCGTAATTCGTAAAATAGTCATTGTTTGGAAAGATTGAAAAGTAAACGGTACTTTGAAGAAAATAGTTAAAATTACGTAAAGATAAGTGAAACCAACTTCATAAAAGTCAGTAATGGGTTTCTAGCAACTGCTTTTGTGAAGCGAGGTTTGGAGAACGCTTCGTATATCAGTTCTAGATTTTACGTTCCAAAACTTAATTCTGTCTTTGTACCCTCCAAAAATCATGTTATAGTCTAGGTTTCTCTCCAATCTCAAATTTCCTTATCGTAGTCCGATTGTAAGGCAGTTTCGTCAAAACTAGAATACCCTGCCTTTAAACACTTTTGGAAAGCGTGCAATTCCAAATTCCTATGCTTTGAACACGTTGCGAGTCGTTTTAAAAAAGATAGTGAAAAATTTAAGCTTGTATGCTAGTAGAGGAATTGCGTCAGAAAAGACCATCCTCCGTACAGATTCGTAACGTACTCTGGGAGTGACTAAAAGTGGCTAGTCCCGCTGAACACACAGCGCGCAAGTTTTAAATTTAGCTGCTCAAAATTAACAGGTTCATAAGCATGACGTAAGCCGAAAGTTTAAACTTAATTTTCTCATTTTCTGTAATTTTTCTTTTACCAAACCCAATTGTGGTTACTTTTACGCTACGACTGGTGACAGTTTTACGAATTACAGCACGCCATATTTAAATTTAAACACTAGTCAAATTTGTTTACGAAGAAGCGGTAACTTACGATGTACATTTAATATAGAATTAATGAACATTTGACGTTTTTTTCTGAATTGACTAATTTCTTACCACACCTATCCGGATTTTCGTCAGAGGCATCACTGCAATCATCTGTACCATCACATAACCATGATAAAGGAAGACATTGACCACGTCCACATCTGAATTGGTTTTCGCGACACTCAGTCTCCAGACAGTTCTCTTCATCAGAGTGATCACTTTTGCAGTCATTTTCACCATCACATCGCCATAGATCTGGTATACATGACCCATCCCCACACCTGAATTTTTTAGCATCACAACCAACGGCTGTATCTGGAGAGGAATGAAAGACAATTACAAAAACCATCTAAACAAACTTTTACTTCAGTAAATTGCTTGCTATATCCGATTCACAAACGTATGACACAAAATTGAATTCTGTTGTACTTAATTGTATTAAACGAAACAATCTCTTGACCATATCCGGGAACTAAACGTATGCTAGCTGTAAGTAGGTCCTACTGTATTTTAAATCCTTTATAGAGAGGGCGGGAGAATAAAATCGAAGGAAATGAAAGGCATGCTAATCGCATTTCGTTCGACACAAGCTTACCTATACTTAAAATTGTTCGGAAATACGCCACTCTTCCCTTACACGTCTATAGCGCGTATAGTAATTTGGTGTACGATTGATGGCTTAACGAGACCTCCAAATTACGTTTACACGTAGTCTTAATAGAGTCTCTTTCGATGAAGCCATTTTGAAATTCAAAAATAACTAAATCCTAAGTCATAACTGATTAGACTATTCACAGTATGTAAACTATTCTCAGTCTTCAACCACATACCCGCTTATTTACAATTTTCCTCTTCACATGAACTGTCAGATTCCCTACCCATTTGTAGGCTATAAGTTAAACTTTCTTTTGTTATAGAGATTTAACATGTAATTCTGTTAGATAAATTTTACACTATTTGAAATGATTACTGCTGAAGTTTAATGCGAAAAAAATTGGAATTTTCGTATAAAGTTTTTCAGAGTTCAGAAATACCAAAGCAAATGAAATATTGCTCGAAACCACTTGTCTGGCCCTACTCTAAAGCGCCCTCCGTTAACTAGCGCTGGTTTCAGATTCGAACTTTAAAGCTTTTGATACGGAATCTCGCCTCCAGTATCGGAGAAAGTAAATCGACTACATTCGAACACACAAGTTAGAGGTTTAGTCTTAACAGTGGAAGAAATACGATGTCCCAAATTACGCTAACCATCAGGTTACTGCGTTCCGATACTGTCGAATTACCAAGACTTTACATCTTTATACAAGTTTAGTTGATGCAAACTTTTCATAAAGAGGCTACTGAAAAAACAGAAGTACGACAACACATGGCTAACTTTCAGCTCTGCGACTGCACATGCTAATTTGTATCTAGCCCAAGTCTTGTCACTTACGAAAAATAACAGCTTGCATCAACTTTTAGGCCAGTTGAACTTCATTGGACTGAAGTAATTTTCATACTCTTGCAATTTGAATAATTTTCAGTAATTAAGTTTGTGTTACTTCATTTTACGAGGCAAAACTGGTGTCATACTGATCCGGGGCCAGTTCAATGAGGGGAATAAGTATTTTTTTCTGCGGAATTAAACTAAATATGTACAAAAGCCTAAAAGCTTATGGGATACCACCGAAATAAAATTGCATAGTATAACAGGCGAACGCATTACCTCTGCCACCGAAAGTAAAATCCTTTTGGAAGCGTCGCCAAGGACGGAATTCTTGAAAGTTTTACTGGACAAGTTTTAAGACTAGTCTAAATTGCCATAATTAACTGTCCATAATATGAAGTAGATTAGAAATTTAATATTTACCGCATCCTTCTTCGTCTGACCCGTCACCACAATCGTCTTTTAGGTCACATTTCCATACACTTAATATGCATCTACCATTTCGACATTGGAAGTCATTTTCTGGACATCTCAACAAGGATTCTGCAAGTAGTGTACGTGCAATAAGAGTCGTGGGTATTACAATAGACTTAAATAAGCATTCTTAAACTATTTACCACATCTCTCTTCATCTGATTCGTCGTCGCAATCAGGAGTTCCGTCACATTTGTACGTATGGGGTAAACACGTGGGCGTCGATTTGCATTTAAATTCTTCTGCTGTACATGCTGTTACAACTAAAAGTATTCGAATTCAAACAATTACAGAACTTATACTTAATTCAGATTAAGGCAATTTAAGAAATCGAAGCATGTTTGAGTATAAAAAATTTGATAGAGCTCATTAGCACTTCAACCAGTTACGCCTTTCAGGAGAAACATCGTAAACACAAGTAGCACGTTGCCGTTTTTTTTGGAAATATTGCGACCTGGTGCCTCCTATTACCGAACTTAACCGGATATATTTTCTGGTAATAGGATTGTCCACACGAGGACAAAGTGCGTATGGTACGGATTTTTGACTACAGCGTTGAATTTAATATGGTATTTCAGGAAATCCACTTTATATGCTGTTTAGCTTCTCCCAGAATTTGTATACGCAAATATACAATTATACAATAATTTCTGCCACCCACGTATAGATTATAGCTCAAACTAGAGCTTTATTCGTTTTGGAGAAAAAGAGACGCTTTCCCCATCCTGGATTCGAACCAGGGTCCCTCCGTTTAGACAAAACGGTCTCACAAAAACCTCGGAGGCTTTTCTGTGTTGACCATATTTGGCAATTGTTATCCCTGCGAAGGGTAATACCTTAACAAATATGCAATGTTTGGAAACTATTTTGCGTAGTACATCAGAAACTTTGGTGTTTGATTTTAAACTTACTGAAATAGATTTAACCCTTTAAAGTGTTACGAAGTTTTTATAATTGTTAAACTTACCGTGTATATTAACGTAGACTTCGGGAGTTCCAATTTCCTTTCGATAAATACTAGGAATATTTAAGTTTTTACACTTTATTCTGATTTAAATTCCCGAGCTCATGTCAAGTTCCTTAGTCTTTATAATGACAATTTGAATTTATAAATGCTAACTCCAAAGAACAGACGTGGAAAACCGTTACCTGTACAGTCTTTACCATTCGGTGCAAGGCTTTTACCAATAGAACAAGCACAGATACGACCACTTGGCTTTGTGAGACAAACATCACTACATCCACCGTTGTTAACAGAACATGCCGAGTAAGAACCTGAAACTTAATATTCGCTTTAAAGTTACAGAACTTTAATGAAGGTTTATAGAACTTCGTCACTTTAAAATTAAATGCAAGGCTTCAAAATTACCTTGATCGGGCGCTTCAGTAAAAAGGCTGTTTAGCCATTTATGTTTTTGAATCTACATGTTCAGATTTTGTAAGTTAAGAAATTATCCACGGTTTCACGAATTGGGGACAATAAAATCACATCTGTAGGACAGTATTTAAGTACAAATACTGTGTAATTAGAAATTTAGTCACTCAAGTTTATTTAGAGACTGCATTTGAACGTTACGGAACACTTGCAAATATCATTGTCTGGTGAAAATTACGCACTTATAGAAACAGTTGGGAGGGCAAATTTAAACGTTAAGAAAACCAGCATTATCTTCGTTGATAATTTATAGTGCAAAGGCAAGAGGTTTACGCTAAACAAGGTGTGAAAGCATTTACGTGCAGTTAATAGCTTAACAAAAATGCAATATTAGTTAAAGCAATTTAACCACAAAAATTGAAGCTTACCAGAAGCATGAATGTATTTCAATTTACGAACGATAACATTTGGCTGGTTTCCAGGCAAGGAGAGTGCATGCAGGGTTCTATTATTCCCCTGTGTCATAAAAGAGATTTGATGCCGTTGTGAATCTACCCAGTATATTAATTTTTCGCTAACGGCAAGTGATGTTACATGAGAAGCTTCCCGTTTGTGAACTACTTTTGACCTGCAATTCAAACAACCGTGAGTTTAGCTGCTAGCAAAATAAACTAGACAAGTTATTTTCCACGTTTTTCAGGCTATGTTCTATTCCTGAAATTGAAGTCTTAAAATTAAAGGAAACTTAATATACCGTTTTACGTTAATATTTGCAATTTTTATAACGTGAAGGAAAACTTACGATGAATTCGTGTAATCAATGGAAGCTACAGTTTCAGTCTTCGGATCGGCCCAGTATAAGCGACTCTTTTGAGGATGCAGAGACAGCGATATGGGCAAGCCCGTTATCGAAGCAAGGACGTTCTTATTCGTTCCGTCCATGTGATACATGGCCACGTGTGGTTGCAAACCGCCGACAACGGATACAAACATCAACCTTTAGGAGACAATCTTATTTCAATGAATTTGATTTGCATACGACTACGTAATCATACCAACAATTAAACGAGGAAATCACATGCAAAATCCAATTAAAATAAGGAGTAATTGACATAAAATTTCGTAATAAGTTACCCTTTTTTCGGAGCGAGAACAATTGCTAAGGGTCTTGTAAGACCTGACAGCATGATTTTCCTTGCTGACGTGTTCAACGATAGTACTTCAACAGTACCTTTAACAGAATCCACCCAGTACAAGTTGTCACCCAGCCAGTCATGAGCAAGACTGTCGACAGATTCCAAATGGTTCTTAACGAGAATTCTGAAAATAGTCCTTTAAAGTTAGATTCATTTAAATGATAAATGAAAGTTTAGTGAAAACGAAATGTACGAGTCTACACATTGATTTTGACCAAGTATTTAACTTTAGGTTCATTACACTATGGCGAGAGTGTTAGCTTAGTTGAATAAACAGGTAGTGTTTTTATTCATATTTTACTATAAAGCTGTCAGCTCCATTTCTTTGCATTTTATGGCGTAATTGCACTTACGACTGCTAGTAACTACAGTGTATTCAGATCCGTTATCCAAGGAGAACTCTGGAATACAAATCGGTAGGAAAGGTTGATATCAACCGAATTCAATCTATTTTAGCTCTAGGTAAGTTCTTTCAGTTTCTCTAAAAAATGCATTTCGCGAAATATCTAATCGAAAAGCTTTAGTTTTATATTATGGCGCCAGAACAAAGGTCATTCTGCGACAGACGGAACGATATTGTACATGCTAGGGAGTGTTACAACACCCACATCTAAATTTGACACACCGCATCAAAACTAAGTTTATACTCGCTAAGTATTTAAATCGAATTGTTACGCAAATGATTTTTCTGCGTATGTATCAATTTTTCGAAAAATATTTAAAGATACCAAAGGTAAAAGTACCGTATGAAGTGAAATCTTAAATTGACTGGATTAAATATCCAAGGAATGATTGAGTTTTTCCTCCGAATAAAATGTGGACTTCGTAAATATGGAATTATTTCATTGCTACTGAATTTTATTTAGTAGCTGGCAAGTACATTTTACAAGAAATTCAAATCTTGGAAGCAAATTTCATACACCTGAAACGAAGTTTAACAACCCCTGAAGAAATATTGTGGCAGACACCCTGGTACATGCGGTTTGGTTCAGAGTAAAACTGCCATCATGAGCAAAGGGAGTCACCGATAATGAAAGACATTGAGGTTAATCAGTATAGAAGTGAACGAAGCTCGCCATCCGAATCTATAGTACAACAGCCACTTTTACTCTTAGCACACGAGGGCTAATGATCATTTAATTTATTGGATCAACTAAGAAAACTAACGTTTCTTCCGAATTTCCAGCAACTGGGATGAAAATTCAAGTACTCTAATAAAACCCATTTTGTCTTTCCCTCTGTACGATTTACCCAAAATCATTGACGCAAGTTCACCAGTGAAATATTTTCGAGAGTAGTACTTTAGAATTTAAACCCATGTGTGTTCGACAATTTATAGTACACTTTATTCTTCGTTTGCCGTGCGAAGCTCTTTGAGGGTTTACATTCTAAACCAGTTTTATGACGATTGAGTTTAAATTCTTAACATTTAAAATTGTACACAAAAATATGTTCTGATTAGCCATCTTAATGACGACTAAACTAAAAATTTAGAGATTGCTTTCAATACCGTCGTTTGAGATACATCTCTAAAAATTTTAAATTTCGTTGAACATTACTGAATTTATATGGCGAGGAGCTTATGTAAGTTAACTACCATGTGCAAATGCAACTAGACCATTTCTCGAACTACTGAGTTAAAGCAAGCTCCTTCCCTGAAGTTATCTAAACCAAGCTGACTTAAGTAAAATTTATCATGAGCTTTAAAATATGCTAAAGCACCATCACAATAGGAACATAAACACCCCGGACAAAATACAGTATTACGAAATTACAGTGGGCCTACACGATAAGAGCATATGTCTACAGTGCACCTAGCGGATACGAACAGAATGGAAGTTGAAAAGGGTTGAACATGTTGCGAAACCTCGAGATCAGTGTGCATCGTGTGTTGAAGTTGTAAATGGGCCGCAAACGAAATATGGACTAGTAAGAGGGGACTAACTTTGTGGCCGTGTTTCCGGTCACACTAGATTGCGGCATTGAGTGTGACAGCGTCTACAGTAAGTGCATAAGCAGTTACGTTTGTCTGGAACAAACAATTCTGTGATGCGATGTCTGCCGCGAAACGATACTAACCCCTAGGGATCCGCATGGGTACCGCTAATCGCTTCCAAACCAGGGACAGATTGCTGGCACATGTGAACGCTGGTTCGAGTTCATGTATTTCTGAGCGCACCTTGCGCCGGGAGCTGCGTCGCATAAAAATATTCAGCCGTGTATCCCGGTGATATCCTGGGATTACAACATCCCAAAAGCAGAGGGACTGCATATGAGTTAAAGTACATCGATACTGGATGAGTGGCGATGTATACTATGATCAGATGAATCACGTTTCTGCTTATACTCTAATACTCCAATGACATTCTCGCGTCACTAGGAGGCATATTAATCCTGACTGTCCAGAAATCAGGGCAGCTTGGGGGTGGGAGTGATGTTTCGGGGACTGGCGTTGGACCACGTGGGCAAGCGAAGTGGATGAAGGCTGTGGACTATATCTCCCGTCCTGAACGACCAGGGCGTCCCTTATGTTCACTTCCTGCGTGCAGAGGGCCTTCACACTGATCCTGTCCAAGACAATTGTACTGTGCATCACGCAAGGTGTTCTGTGAACCAGTCCTGAACACAAGAGGTTGATCTCCCACACCTCACTTAGCCTGCCAATTCGCTTGACCTGAACGTCGAGGAAATGTGGGACGCTTTGGAATTTGTCAAGGAGTGCTGCACTTCCACCCAAAGTCAATAGAGAATGACTGCCAGATTGACCAGATGTCACCCGGCCCCAAGTGGACAGCATTCGTGAGATCCAAGCGGTGATTAAGGCACATAGTGTAACTAAGTATTAATTTCAATAAAACGGGATTACGTAATATTTTGTCCGGCGTGTTTAGGAGCAATAATGGAAGTTTGACCTGACGCTGAAAGTACTATTAGCTTTAATTTCAGTTATCGTAATAGCGGAGTTTTAGGCAATTCTGTTAGAATTTTAGAAATGCCAGGACACTTAAAAGAAAACTCATTCTGAAGTATGTGCTTCGTACGGGTTGAGAATGCAGAACGTGTTACGTTAAAGAAAATTTTAGACCGAAACAAACTTACGTGTTACGAAGCGAGGAAATATTAATTTGTAGTATTGTTTTGCTTTCTTTATCTCCTACAAAGATATTTCTTGTCTTCCAATTAAACGCTATATCCCCTATGCTTCGTAAATGAGAAACTGGAAGTTTTTTGATGATTTCGTTGCCAATTGCTTCTGGTTGAAGATGAAAAATTGTAGAACCTTCCATGATGAACAGTTGCGGTGAAGCATTGTCCACTAAATATAATTACGGAAAGGTCAGTTTACACGATTTCACGAAAACATTTCTGAACCACCAAAATCCATGTACTTACTAAGACATGTTACATCATCGGAAAGTCTAAATCCAGGAGGACAAACGCATCTGTGTTTCTTCTCTGGCGTTATAACACACATGTGGCTGCACATATTCATCCAACAAGGATTTGGAGCTAATGGAAACTTATTGTTAAAATTTTCATAAAGTCAAAACACTATAAAAAGATCCTTTCCATTAAATTAGGAACCACCGTATGTGCGTGCGGTTTCAATATGCCATGTAGTTAGACATTTAAGGGCATTTTGTGTCAAAGTTATGGATTCATACACGGGTTGAAACACCCAGAAGTGTACAGTGTTACATACCTCAGCATAAAGGTTATTGTTAAATTAGCTTTGCATTTAACTTTCAGGACAACATGCCTTATTGGGCAATGAAAGTGACCTACATGCGCAGATTTAATAACACTGGACCTGCTTGCATTTAAATCTTAACATTTGAAAGCCATAGTGCACCTTTGCAAGAACGAAATACTAAAAGAAATTACCCGTTTCATCAAAATTAAATCCTACACAGGTAAGGAAGCGATAAAATTCAAGGCTATAGGATCCACTAATAGCTAGGAATTTCACATTGAATGTTCAAATCAATAGTCAGCAACCCCCACCGGCGATGCATGCGTTTAAGTAAGGGGTGAAGGTTCTGTCTCATCCTGCGACTCATTCTACCAAGCGTTCACTTGTTCCAAATCTATATTTTACCGTACGCAAATCTGGCGGCCTACGTTGTCTCGTGCATTTTCGATTGGCAAAAGGTTTGGTGATCTCTGGCTCAAGGAGAGTATCAACACTGTGGCAGCTCAGATATGCAAGCCGTATGGGGCCTGGAGTTATCTTGTTGAAAGATACCCTTCATGATACGATAGCCTGGGGACAACGCAAACAGGTAGGGGTCAAACATATCATTGAGCTATTAAGGCTGTATGCATGACGACTAGGGACGCCTTGCTATCGTGAGCACCTCACATTAGGAGTAATAGCCGTGTACCTCTGAAAAAAAAAAGGGTGGTTGGGACAGCTAGCCCCTCTACACTGATCCTATGGTCATCTGCTCCGAGACTGAAGCGGGATTCACTGTTGAATGATGTCAGTCCGCTGACAGCCATGGGAGAAACGTTGGATGGCGGACGATGAAGCCGTCGTATCGGCTCGGGCCTGTAGCACAACGAATCTTTCATTGGCTGAATGAAGGCTCTGGAAGGCCGAGGTGCACGAATGCGAGGAGTTCCCTCGCAGCAACACCTTTGCGCAGCATTATCCGTACGGTGCAAGTGGCCCGTACGGAACAGCCAGCTTCACGCATCCCAACAATGCGACCACATTCGAAGTCATCGAATTGGCTATAAGGTCTTCGACAACGTAACTGCAGTACTGATTACGTCTCCGCGGAACTGAAAAGCCGACAACGAAAAACCCGTCCGCAATTTTTTTTTTTTTTAGCTCTTATACGATGCCAATTGCAAACTAAAAATGCGCGCCATGATCGAAGTTAACGTTTATTGACTCAAAATTTAATCATTTGCATACTTTGTCTAAAGCAATTTGCATGCAAAACTTAGAGATTATCGTATGTAAGGGTTCTTCGGATTTTACAAAAGTATTTAACGCCTTTGCAAGGCGTATTTAGTGCGTAGATTGACTTTTATGAACTGCTAGTTCAAATTTTGCGTATGCATGTGCTTTTATACAAGTTGTTGCCGTACTGAGCATTTAAAAACTAGTTCGTCAAG
Source organism: Dysdera silvatica (assembly GCA_006491805.2). NCBI lineage: Eukaryota > Metazoa > Arthropoda > Arachnida > Araneae > Dysderidae > Dysdera > Dysdera silvatica. Next base: position 46,607,323 of record QLNU02015360.1, read on the forward strand.
GGGGAAATCCGTTCGCCTGTTTTACTCATGTACGCAAAATACGCAAATACAATGTGGGAAAATTTTCAGCGGTAATGTATTTTAGGCATAGAAATCGGCTTATTACGTAAGAAACCTACTTACGGTCTTTCAATAAAACGGGATGATACACGTGTACGCCCATTATGCGATGTTCATTTTCTTTCAATATGACGGTATGATTGTGACCGGTAAATTTGTTGCACGAATCCAATGAATAATCATTCCAATCTGTCCAATATATCGTGTCCTCAAATACAGCTATGGAAAATGGATGAAAGACTACATCTTGTATCACTACCTATAAAACAAATGAATTATTGAAATCGGGGGAATACACGCACACCAAGCTTAGATATCTAATACCAAAAAATAAAACTACAAGTTTAAAATTGGAGCAAAAGCCATTCAGATTAAAACGATTACTCATGAAAATTTTAGTTCAATTTTATGAGAGTTTTCTATCCCTAGAGACAATCGCCCCCTATCACTACAACTCCAATTTAAGAAATTAGAATTAAAAGGAAACTAAATGATTCACAATTATAAAAACTTACTCAGCTTTTGTGATAGCTATATGATTTGGCGTATTCGTTAGGTTTTGGTAAGGCAACCGCTAAGTGTTTTCAAACTAGAAACCATTTCTTTGTGAAAGTTCGATGTTTCTTTTGTAATCCCACCCCTGCCAATGAGGAATCTTGAGTTTACCCACCAAGATATTTGATTATCTTTATACCATTTAATGTTACAATAGATCAAAGCTAAGTTTTTTTGAAAACTGAAATTTATTCTGACGTCAGTAAGACACTGCTCGTGAATTTTCGTCTATACTTCGGAATTTCTTTTGTACCCACTCACATATCCCATCTGGTCGCAGAGCTGTCCCAAACGCGTCACATTGTCGTCACGTTATGTCCTGTAAAAAGAATGTCCCAAAGATTTCGCAATAATCTGTAGGTGGCAGCATACACTATCGCTTCGGAAGACTACTTTGACGGGATAGCGAGAGAACTATGGGCTTGAACCAGCTATACTAGGGTTACGTTCAACCTCGTATGTTCTTTGTTTTACATCTCAAAACAAAGATTACGTTCATAGAAGTAAATTACGAAATTTAGATAGTAAATTTGGTCTTATGTGTGCACATGTTTGCATTTTGGTATAGGCTACATTTACTTTGCGTTGAGCATTATTGCAGCGAACATTTCGATACATAGCATGTCTTCATTCTATATTTAAGAATTTAGAAGCGCCCAAACTGGTGAGCTGTAGTTCATTCGCGGAAAGTTGACCGATGGTACCATTAGAATTCACGGGAGCTGACGTCACAAACGGGCTAGTTTATTGGAGTAGAGGGAAGAGTCATTTCAACCCGGTTTCGGCGCAAAAAGTCGTTCGCTAGAAGCTAGTTCTGAAATTACGTCCTCCTCTCTGCTGTAATGAACTAGCCAGTTTGTGACGTCAGCTCCCGTGAATTCTAACAGTACCCTCTGTCAACTTTCTGCGAACGAACTATAGCTTTCCGCACCGAGAAAATAACCCTTGTCATTCAAACA
>QLNU02015360.1:46608996-46664036 GCA_006491805.2 Dysdera silvatica
AAAAGGCGAAGACATATGAAGGTGGACAATCAAAATACCAGTTGCAAGATCGAGTATGTAGAACTTTGCAAAACTTTGCGCAAAAACATGAAAGAAGATATAAGAAAATTCAATTGTGAGTTAGTAAGGAAGGCCATTGAAAGCAACAAGAGCCTTAGGGTTGTTAAAGGAAGTTTGTCTGTTGGGAAGAAACACATCATTGCATTAAAAGGAGAGGATGGCACCGTAACAAGAAATAGGGAAGAAATACTTAGAAGAGTTGAAGAATTCTACAAAAAACTATATGAAAGTAACAGTGGATTAAACGAAGACATTGAAATAGTCGAAGGAACAGCTCCTAAAATCTTAAAAGAAGAAGTTTCATTTGCAATAAAAAATATGAAGAAAGGAAGAGCCCCTGGTGATGATGGTATTACATTAGATATCCTAAAAGAAGCTGGAGAATATGTAGAAGACATACTTGCAAAATTCTTTACCAAATGTCTTAACAGCGGTAACATACCAAACCAATGGGATTCTGCAACAGTAATTCTTTTGCATAAAAAAGGTGATAAAGAGGATTTGAAAAATTACCGACCAATTAGCTTGTTACCTGCTATTTATAAAATCTTCACTGCAGAAAAAATTAGATGCAGCTAAACAAAGAGAAGAATCTGGATTTCGAAGTGGATTCAGTACAGTGGACCATATTCAAGTATTAAGAGAATTAATTGAAAGAACACATGAATATGAACTTCCATTGTGTGTTGCATTTATTGACTATGAGAAGGCCTTTGACTCTATTAAAACATCAGCAGTCATCAACTCTTTAAGATCAACAGACATTGAGGATGTGTACATTGACATGGTGAAACGTGTGTATAAAAATGCAAGTGCAAAATTTCGGTTACATAAAGATACCAAAACTATCAAACTTGGCAAAGGTGTGAGGCAGGGAGATACCATTTCTCCAAAACTTTTTACTTCTGCTTTACAGATGATTTTTCAGCTGATAAATTGGAATAACAAGGGAATAAAAATAAATGGTGAATATTTAAATCATTTGCGGTTTGCTGATGGCATAGTTATTTTTTTTCAACGAACCCATCAGAACTCCAAGACATGGTGCAGAAACTCTCAACTAGAAGTAAAGAAGTTGGACTCAAGATGAACCTACAAAAAACTAAGATCATGTTCAATAATTTCGTAGAGGAAACAAAAATACAAGTTGACAACACTGAGCTAGAAATTGCTGATTCATATATTTACCTTGGCCAGCTGATTTCAATGGATGGCAACATTATGAAAGAACTCAACAGACGTATTAAACTTGGCTGGAGTGCATTTGGAAGAAACAGTTTTATCCTGAAGGGGAAATTGCCTTTGTGTCTAAAAAGAAAGGTCTTCAACCAGTGTGTATTGCCAGTCCTCTCTTATGGATCAGAGACATGGAGTCTAACAGTTGGAGCAATACGAAAGTTACAGACAACGCAAAGGAGCATGGAGAGGTGCATGCTTGGAATAACTAGGAGAGATCGAAAAAGAAACACTTGGGTGAGAGAGCAAACTAGAGTAGAGGACATCATTGTTAAAGTAAAAGGGCTGAAATGGCGATGGGCTGGGCATATTGCAAGAAGAACTGATCAACGATGGACAACAGAAATTCTGAACTGGATTCCAAGAGACCACCGAAGACCTAGAAAACGTCCTCAAACTAGATGGGTGGATGAAATAAGAAAACAGGTTGGGGTGACGTGGAAGCGAATTGCTCAGGATAGACTTGTGTGGAAAGCATTTGGAGAGACCTTCATCCAGCAGTGGATAGATAATGGTTGAATATGATGATGAATGTGGTATGAAAAGCACAGTTCAGGAAAATTATTTTAATAAGTTATTTATTATAACAATGAATTTCAAATTTCCCTGACTTTTCCAGATTCATAAGATTTCCTAATAATTCCCGGTCATTGACCACCCTGGAAAAAAAACCCTACCTGGAAACATTGACAATAGAATTTAACATGCCAAAAAAGTACAAAAACTAGCAGAAAGTCGGAAGTAATGTTAACCATGTAATGAAGATTAGAGCTTAGTTTTTGTTTTGGGATGCCAGTTACATCCATTATACGCTAAATCTAGTGAAATTCATCAAATTAATATTTTTCCCCTCAAGAAATATTATTTTCAGGCTCACTTTAATTGGAGCATTCGAGATAACAGAAAAATTAACTTGGGTCGACAGCAGAAGGATTTTTTTGTGGTAGAGAGAAGTAGATGGATGGTGCGACCATTATTTTTGATGAAAATGAGAGACGCTTATGCTTGCCCTGGAAAAACGTGGAATAGATTCTGTGAACATAGAGGAGATGAGTAACCCCCAACTCAAAAAAAAAAAAAGAAAGAAAAAAAAATTGAAAAATCACGATAGATTTTGGTCCTGCCACTGAAGCCCCCAGAAGCATTATAGAAAATATTTTAATATAAAAAGTTGTTTTTCTTTTGTTACATTAATAATTTTTAAATCTAACTCAGGAAAATGGGAGTGCGGACTGCCTTCCACCATCCCAAAATGACACTTCCAGAATGTCAGGTAGTGATCACCTGGGTTTATTTTTAGATCGTTGGTGACAAACCTTATTCATTTGCCGTTATTGTCTGAACCCATCTCCTACTATACAAAAAAAAAAAACTAAATGGAATCGATCGCAAGCAATCCAAAAGTGAATCCAAGTGGTCACCATGTGACAAGTGAAACACAATGGCCAAAATCGATGACGCATTCGCGTATCCAGACTTAGGTATGAGGAGAATTTGCAATAGGTTTGCCATAAAATCTCATTGCCGAGAAAACAGTAGCATTTCCATATTTGGATCTTATACTGTTGGTGATTTATTAATTTCTTGGTGACTTTATTCTTTGCCAAAATGGCACCAAAGAAAATTACGTTTTTGTAACTGTTGGTGCAAATATTGAGATTTTTAGTGTTTTTGTAGCAGGGTGTAGCAGCAAACGGAAATTGTAGCAGATTTTCTACCACTGAATAATATCTTACATCCTTATATACGGAGAAAGAGAGCGTTGTTCCTATCATCGTTGGTCTAGTGCCCCAGGAACCCCGGGCTCAATGGAGGGACTCTGGTTTGATTCCAGGATGAGGACAATGTCTCTTTTTCTCCTATACCAAAAAAGATCTAGTGTGAGCTAAAAACCTAAGTCAACATTATTAATTGTAATAAAAAATCCCCCTCCTCAAAAAAATATAAAAAATTTACCCTGGTGGCATTGTGTTGACCATTATTTGGCAATTGTGTTATCCCTGAGAAGGGTAATAATAGCTTACATCCTTATATACGGAGAAAGAGAATGTTCTTCCTATCCTCATTGGGCTAGTGGCCAAGGAACTCTAGGCTCAACGGAGGGACCCTGGTTCGAGTCCAGGATGGGGACAATGTCACTTTTTCTCCTATACCAAAAAAGCTTTAGTATGAGCTGAATACGTGGGTGTCAGCTTTATTAATTGTAATAAAAAAAAACCATATCTGGTTCTTTGATCGTCTTGATAATTTCCTTATATTTCAGACCAGTTTAGCTGTATTGTGAGGTATATACTCGAGAAAATATCAAACAAGTGCATCCCACTGTTTTAACAACCGTTCAGCAACTGGGCCTATTGTTAACTAGCGAGAGGACACATGCTTCATAAAACGATGACTGAATACACCAACATTATTCTGGACAGTTTCCATTTAGATTAGTCATAATCATCCCACCTAGACGTCCAATCATTAAAGAATTGAAACACATACATTATGAGATCAGAGGCATCGTGACCCTTCCCTTCAAGTTCAACCTGAAAAGCATTAGACACTTGTAGCATACATAGAGTTTACATGTAAATTAACCCTGCCTTTCTAACTTCAAACTTCAAGAATATTTTCATTCACTTCAGGCTTATCACAGCTGATCATGAGCAAATTGTTTTTAAAGGTAGGTTTGCTTTGCATATAGCTATATTTGCATATGCTAATAATAACTTCTTACACAGCTCTTCTGCTCTAGTATGCTGCCACCCCCCACAAAAAAAAGTCTCAAGTGACTCTGGAGAACTTTACATTCACTTTCTGACCAGTAGAGAACTGTAATTTGGAGCTTTTTTTTTTTTTTACTACTTTCATTCGTTGTTTCATTATAATAAACTGTATAATACATATTTTACACTTCACTTATCGTTCTTTCCCAGAAATAAGGGCTAAGAGCTTCTGTAATAAAGTACATCATTTTAATTGATGATAAAAACAATTCATCCGGAACTGAAGACCCAAATATTTTTCTAAATACATGTGTTGTATCATGGTTTGAATTCAATAAGTAATATGAAAGAACAGTCTTCAAAGCTCAAATTATTTCTTCTTTTGTCGCATTTCCTTTACTAGTAGAGCATGCATGAATAAAAAGCTACATATCATTTAAAAAAAGAAGAGACTTAAGGGACCAAAATGTGATAGAAGGGAGCTTTTAGGGACCTTACCCCCAAAAAAAAAAGGGACGTCAAGAGACAAAGGGACCATCAGTAAAAGGCCTGCTAATACAAATGCAGAAATCATGCATTTTCAAAACTAATCCCAACATCCATTTGTTACTGCAGATTGCATTTTATATTTTTTTCACTAAATTTGATATCGTGATTTAGAGAGGAAGTTTTTAACATATGTAAACATATTAAGTCACTATTAAGTATGGATTAAAAAAATATTACCTAGTTCTTGTATTGGCAATTCCTTAAGTTCAATCCCCATGATAAATTAGAGGATGATGTTGATGCCCCAATACTGAATATGAGGTTACGATTGTCGTAATAAATTAGTAGAGTAATCGATCTTCTGAATCTGTGGGAGACACAAAAGTACACTCAATGTCATCGTCATCAGAAATATCAATAACCACTTCATTAAATTCATTGCCAGAATCATCTGTAGTTTGGATTTTTGGCTCTAAATTAAAAATTTTTGGTTTATAGGTAAGTACAAGACAATATATCAAAAATTTTTTTAAATTATGAAGTTGAAATGTTGGAGCATTCAAACTAAATCAGTTCAACAATCCCAATATAACTATTAAGTTCTTGCAAATAAAATGGCTGATTTTAAGGACGATTGAAGAGAATAAAAAGAACAGTACTTATTTAATCAAAGTAATCTCCAACAGCATCAATGCATTGTTGACAATGGATGACAAGGTAATTTTTTTCTTCTTTTTTTCTTGTCCTCGTTCGTCTAGTAGGTCAAGACACCGCGGGCTAAACGCGGGGACCCTGGTTCGAATCCAAGATGAGGACGGCTCCTCTTTTTCTCCAAATATAAATAAAAAGCTCTAGTTTGAGCTACATAAACGTGGGTGGCAAAAATTATTGTATAATAAATTCCCCCACGAAAAACTCACAAAAATCTCGCCCCGGAGGCTTTTCTGTGTTGACCATTATTTGGCAATTGTGTTATCCCTGTGAAGGGTAATAATATCTTACATCCTCATATACGGAGAAAAATGCGTTTGTTCTTGTCCTCATTCGTCTAGTAGGTCAAGACACTGCGGGCTCAACGAGGGGACCCTGGTTCGAATCCAGGATGAGGACGGTGCCTCTTTTTCTCCACACACATAAAAGTTCTAGTCTGAACTACTTAAACATGGGTGTAAAATTATTGTATAATAAGGTAAATTACACCACATTTATAAAAATCAGTGAATCTGGAAGTGAAGTCTTCCACTGCCCAATACATAGATGTGTCTTTGGCAAAGATTTCTTGGAGAAAAAATAGTTCAAGCATCGGAAAAATGGTAATCTGTTAAGAAAATGACAGAAGAGTATGGAGGATGAGACAGAATTTAGTATCCCAAATTGTTGATTTGCTGTATGGTTGACACTGCCATACGTGGTACGGTGCTATCAAATCTGGGTCATAATCCTGACAAGCCAGAATCCCACCAGCCGAAATACCGACAAGCCAAAATCCTGAGAGGGTCGAAATCCCGACAAATCAAAAAATTCTTTGTAGAGAACAACTATCAAAATGTAGGACGGTAGATGACAGAGAAATGAGAATTACGACTCTTGTGAACGATCGTGATTATCGACCTGTGGTGAAATATCATTGATAGCTACTTTGTATATGCTCCTAAATATACCATTTGAATATTGTACAGAATGTTTTTCTTTTTTTAACAAAATTAATTTCGTAAATTTTCATTTCAATATATACTATTTAGTTAAGAATGGTATTTAATTAATATTATTAAGAAAAATTCAGAATTACTGATTTGTCGGGATTTTGCCTGGCAAGATTCTGACTTGTCTGGATTTTGTATCAGGAATATGTCTGGATCCAGGTGCTATCATGAATCAATAAGATTCCATGTTATTCACAAGCGCTGGTGGACACAATTTGTTATGCATTTACCGCATATGTGTACAATATCGAGCTGTCTTTATCGTTTCATCTAGTGGAAGGAATAAATAGCAAATAACACCAACAGACCACCACCATACAGTAAGCATCATCTTCGGATACAAAGGTGCCTTTGGAGTCCTCCCTGAAGAGTCTTTCACTTCCAATTACTGTGACGAATGTTTATGATTGTAGTAGAATATCCACTTCTTATCCAGTCACAATTAATTGTGGGAACCATTCTTCTTTACTTCTTAAGAGAGAAAAGAGCACATTTCGAAATGTTGTGTTTAGTTTCATCGGGTAGTTCATGAGGCACTCACTTGTTCCTCCTCTTTAATTTTCCTATTATTGTCAAGTGCCATGAAACAGTAGAAAAGTGTATATTTAGTGCCAGGACAATCTCTTATACAGTTTGTCATAGATCTGATTCGATTAAATCCTTCAATTCATCCAAATCAATGGAGGAAGGACGATGATCATGGGGTTCATTTTGTAGAATCAAATCTCCTAAGCAAAATTTTGCAAACCAACTGCAAGTGGATCTTTTATTAGTTGTTCCTCCACCGTATGCTTTATTGATGTTTGTTACTGTAGTCATTGCAGATTTTCCCAATTTGAATTCATGAAGGTATAGCACTCTTAACTGACTGGGTTTTATGACTGACTTAATCTTGGTAGCATTCAATGTTCAATAGTCGTTGAATGAAACAAATACTACAATTGCATCACCCACATGACATAAGAAATTTGCAGAAACCACAGCACTTGCTTTCCTCTGCAACCAGTAGAAACCAGATGCTATTCAACTGTCATTTCATTTACAATGACCCCATATTATATAACATATATAAACCATATTATAAACAATAAGTATCGTATTAGAAGTAAGTTTTTTCTTCTCCAGCTATTGAGCCAAAGGTAAAGTTCTAGTATGAACCATGGGAAAAGGTAGAAAGCGAGACAATTGTAATAATTATTGCCTTCACATCCTCTTTAATAATTATTTAAGGAAATCCCTTTGGTTAACATATACATACAACTGAGTGTGAGATAAGTTTCATATACCAAATAAGTCTCATATGCCAAAAAGTAGGGTTCTAGTAAGAACCGTGAATAAAGTACAGTCAAACTTAATCATAACACATTTTTAGACAATAAAATATTTTTTAATCATGTCAAAACCTCTAACTTTTGCATATACAGTAAATAGTACTAAAATTACACCACAAAGAAAGGGGGTATGCATTAAACCAGAATTTTATGAGCAAGACTGATTAAGAAGAAAATGAGTCATGAAAATATTTCAAGAGAAAAAGAACACATTCTGCAAAATAATTATTTACATAGCCATACTAGTACGGAATGGCCCTTCCTTTGTTAGTGATGCCCATGATTAGGACTGGGGGATTTATCAGTACACCGTGGTACCGGTTACCCAATTTTCGGTTTTGCGATACATTGTGATGTCACACATATAGATTGGACAAAATGCGCATGCGTAATGTTAAGCTTGGATCTTCCAAAACCAATGTTGATTAAACGATATATGCAGGCACTATATTAGACAAATATTTTCCAAAACAGATATGGATAGCAAATTTGCACAAGGACAATGCCAATATTGATACTTTCCATTCCGATAATATTCATACATTCTGTACATGGACAATGTCAGAAACTGGATGCTTTTTCTTGTGTTGAAGTGGAGTTGATTACTCTGGTCTCTCTCTCTCCAAATTGATATGCATTTTCTAATGAATTAGGTCTTGACACTATATTCATTTATCACACTCGTAAAATAACACAATGGGCACAGTTTTTTTTAACTATATGCTTTAATATAGCTTTAAAACGTTTTCTCGAAGGCTTTTAGCCCTCTTCGAAGAGCTTACAAAATACTGGAACTATTGAGACTAACCTAACAGTAAACATAATTTTCAAATGCTGTAATCAAGAGCATTTGAAAATTTTGTTTATTATTAGTTCAGTCTTAATAGTTCCAGTATTATGTAACCTTCTTTGAAGAGGGCTAAAAGCCTTCGAGAGAACGTTTTAAAGCTATATTAAAACATATAGTTCAAAAACTGTGCCCATTGTGTTATTTTACGATTGTGATATATTCAGCACAGTGAGTCATTTTACTTCTACTATATTCATTGTTTCTTCCTAGGAAAAATTCTCTCATCTCGTTGATTAAGTCAATTATATATATCACAAATACTGTTTACGTACAAACAATTATGCAACATGTATGTACCTTCTTTTCTTTTTTTTTTAATAATATACAGGGTGAATTCGACCTAGTCTGCCAAATGAAAAGAGGTGATAGAAGAGCTCATGTGGAGCATAAAAACCATAGCAACCTTCTCCTATCTCTAACCGTTTCAAAGTTATGGTGGAAAGAAGGAAAACACATCCAGTCTAAAAAAGAAAATGTGATGTTTCTGAAAGACCTAAACGCAAAATAAGCACATATTTGGAAAGAGCAGAAGAAGTCATATAAGATGTCACCATTTCCATCACGATATCTGAATTTAACGACGATCTACAAGTACTGAAACATTGGCGAAGTGCAAAATCGAATTGTCGCCAAAATCTGTAACCGACAATTCTGCAAAGACCCTTTTACCTACAATTGATCAAATTTACCAAAAACTTGCCCATTCTACTAGCTTCCGAATGAGCCTACAAAAAACCACATCGGTATTCTAGTTCAAGAGAAATTTAGTCTTATGTCTGAAATACATTACTGAAATCGGCATTCGTTGAAAAAGGTCTTTTGTTCTTTTAGGTCCAAGAACAAAAGTTTTAAAGCTAACCAATAAAAGTAACATTTGTTTTGAAGTATACAAACACAATGGAAATAAAAGAAGTATGGTGTTTCCCACGTCTTTCAAAAAGGAAAATGCAAAAAGAAAATCCTAATAGACATATCCCATGTCTACCTACGATTAAAGCACTTACGCATTCAGAAGGATGAGTGAAACTTGGTGCCGCTGCTAAAATTGGGTGTCCCCACAGCTGATACATGCCCTTGCCTGCTTATGAACTGAAACTACCATAGCTCTTAGCGAAAGCTCATCCCTCAATTTTACTATTGTCTGGTCGAGCTGGCTGCTCTAATCTAACGAAATAACAAATTCTGTGCTGTAAACCTCTAGCTTCAAGAAACTCCAAACAAAGAAGTCCATTGGAGTCAGATCAGGTGATCTAAGTGGCCCAGTGGTATGCACATGCAGGAAGGTTGAAATACATGTGCATATGTGCGAGACATTTGCAATGTTTGTCGAATGCCTTTTTCAACGAACGCTGATTTCAGTGACGTATTGCAGACAAAAGGCTAAATTTCTCATGAACTAGAATACCGATATAGTTTATTGTAGGCTCAATCAAAAGCTGGTAGAATAAATAAGTTTTTAGTAAATTTGACCGATTGTAGCTGGAAGGATATTTGCGAAATTGCCAGGTTACAGGTTTTGGCGACAATTCAGTTTTGTACTTCGCCAATGTTTCAGCGCTTGTAGCTCGCCGTTAAATTCAGATATCCTGACGGAAATAACGTCGTCTTATAAGACATTTTCTGTTCTTTCAAACATATGCTTATTTTGCGTGTAGATCTTTCAGTAACCTCACAAATTTTGGTGTTTTCACTTGACACATTTTCCTTCTGTCCACCATAACTTGAAAATGGTTAGAGAGAGGACAAGGTTGCTATGAGTTTTTATGCTCCACATGGGCTCTTCTATCACCCCCTTTCGTTTGGCAGATTAGGTCAAATTCACCCTGTATAAATTATTTAAAATTGTAACACACACGAAGAAAAACCTCACAACAATGATTGCAATAATAATAGCCCAATATCGTGACGTAGTGCAAGAGTGTTGAAATTTTAATATCACCCAGTCCTACCTACTATTGGTCATATAAACCAGAATGGATCAGTTATCATAGATGATTGACACCAAGACCATAGAATACTTCTCTGAGGGACAAATTTTTGTTAAAATGTTTAGGGAAAAAAATACCTGTCTAAAATCGAACACAATTTAATATTTTCATGATTAGAACAGTCTGAATAAATAGTAACTTTGTTTTACATAAATCAGATTTTACTGAAGCAAGAGAATGTGGACCGAAAACATTACAAATTATCGCTTCTGCTTTTGTTCTAGCACAATAATCCTTTTCATCGAAACTTGTTTTAATTGATTTTGAAGTGCCGTCGTTCGATCGAAATGGGTGATTATGTTACACAGAATGATAACACCAGAATGTTTTGTATAGCACTAACTTTCCCATAAAAATTTTGCTAATGAAGAAAGAGTTTAATGATTTACTCGATAAACCTTTGATTTCAGCTTGCTTGTGTTTTGATGTCTGTAAATGTTGTGTAATTGCTAATCTACCTCTATTCAAGATATTTGAATTTTCCAAACATCTCAGTTATTCCTCTTTAAATGAAAGGAAATTTTTCCTCCAATGATTCGTTGAAAATACATTTCCTTCAGGTGACCTGAAAGAATAGGTCTCAAAATCAAAAATTAATATGTAATAGTAAAAACAATATTAAGTTTTATCTTCCTGAACATATACATTTCGAATGAATACCATCAGTAAAGAATTAATGTCGAATCACAAACAACACCACTGACAACACGATGTTGAAATTTCGAGTTGTCCTCACACTCCTATCGACTGTTCTATCAGGGATTAGACTGATAAATTTAACGTGGAGTTCAAACAAGGATCCTGAATAAACATCACCAAGCTATTATTTCTGACATATGATCTAAATTGCCCTTGTACCATAAAACACCACCTTTATTAGGCTGCTGTTAATCGATGTTAACACACTGCCCAGGAGGACAACTAGAAAATAAAAACAAATTACAGAAAAACATAATTACCTTCAAAAGATCTGTTTAACCTGGGTTTTTTAACTTCAGCTTTCACAAGTTTCCATGTTCCGTCTTTGGAAAACTGAACATCCGGCTTATTTTCGTTAAGTAAATATTGTGGAACACTGTTCAAAATTTTGACCCACAACCTGAATAACAAACATTAATATGAGACTGGTGTAAGGTTTAAAAACATTTCAGTAGCCAACTGATTCTTTTACCAAGTGAAGGCAGAATGAAGAGTGGGTGAAAATCCTATGTTTGTTTACCCACATGTTGGAAATTACACGTTGGGGGGAAATCCCCACACAAAATAGGCACTCCCAACTCAAGGTTTGACAAAAATGCTGCAAAGTTCTGGTAGAAGTTTGCTCAAGTGATGAATTGTTGAGCCATCACATATGGAAGCTGGTCATTGCTAGAAGATAATCTGATGACATAGTACTACACAGAATAACAAATAGAAAAAACGTTTTTAAGCACAGTTGAAATTTTATTAGACAAATTCCAATGCATTTGGATGGACTTTGGCCATCCATCGTCAAGAATACATGTCCGCCTGATATTAAAACAAACGAAGTGTTGCCGATTCACAGATAGGTTGTGTTAGTAGTTAGATCCTGTTTCTGGTTAAAAAGTTGCTATTAATGTTGACTGCCACTCCATTTATTGGCGGTGAAACACTACATTGAAACAGGTGGGGTGGTAGGTGACGGTTAAAGAGCTGAAGGTAAGTTTCTCCAGGCTTGACTGAAGTATGGAGTGGACCTGTGATCATTTACAATGTCACAGGAGTGTTTGTGAATAAAAAAGGCTTCCAAAAAATCCAATTCTACAGAAGACTTGGGTTGATGAATGATGGTGGAGCCATAAAAATTAAATTTATGATTGTTGTTCCAGCATAGTCCAGGAAAGATATGGTTTGGGGTAGAACAAATTGCAATAGAAATGATTTTTTCACCATTATATTCCAAAAAAAAATGTGCAGAATAATATATCCAAAGTTTACTGCAATCAGTGCACAGGAAACCGCCGCCATCTTGAAAAATGACGGCGAAAATAGGTTTTCTAAAGCACCCTAATCGCCAGAAGGGGTTTTCAGACCTACAGGGCTAACATGAAATGAAAATAGCTTCTGAAAGGCTATACTCCCCTGAGTTTCCAAACACCCTACGTGTGTCCCTAAGTGCCAGGAAAAATCAGCTAGGGGGTGTTAAAGTTAAATTATGCAAGTGCTTTGATTTGGTCCAAATCAACATATGTTACAGAGAAAACAATTCTGTCAGGTAAAAATAGTAAAATTCCTGCACAAACAATAAAACCACTAGAAGCTCCATGGTGTATGAGCTTCGAGGCCCTAACACTTTAGAGAATAAATTACAAATAACCATTGATTATAATTTTGTGAACTTTTATTATTATATGGCAATTCCAGTTCGTCATATCTTCTGCAAGGTCTAACTTATTTGCACAGCCATCCTCATAACAGTGGGCACAAGCAATTATACATTCTAAACCATTTTTCCTGCAGCTGCAGTGCATTGTAGCACACAAAGTCACTTAATGGCAATGTATTACAGACAGCAACGATGGTGGGGCCGGAGGTAGATCAGTTGTGACTGGGTAATGCTCGTTTTTTTTCTCAATTTCCATCCTCAGCACATGGATTCAAAGCCTCTTCTTTCATTTTTCATGCACATATTTGATAACAGACACGCAAAGCGTGGTACTTCGTGGCAGGTGCTGTCGGAGGTAGCCTTTCAGGTTTTCTCCTGTCAATAAACTTCGTCCATCTTTAAAAACCCCATTCATACGCTTCATCGTTAGGGAATTTATCGGGTTTTTTGCCAATGTGGAATGTCCTACATTAGTCAGACAAGGAGAGCTTCGTTCCACCATCTCAGAGAACACCAAAGATATGTTGAAAGCGTAGAGTTTAAAAAGTCTTCCATCGCGGTGCATTGCCATGAATTCAGCCACAAATTCCTCTTCAACGATGCTAGCATCATCTTTAAACTTCGCTCACCTTTGGAATTGATCTGTGTAGACGCCTTTTTTATTCATGAGTTCAGAAATTACCTCGTTAACGATCTTGGATCCACCCCTGGCTGCAGTGGTGTTTGGAACTCTCTTCTCCAACCTACACCTTCTTCGTTTTCTTCACCAGACCCTCCTCTTGATTTGGATTCGCCTCCGCAATTATACTGCCTCTTCTTTTACCATAAAGAAAAGTTGGCCTCCACGCTTCTCATAAGAAAAAAGTTGGCCTTCATGCCTCTCATGAGAAAAAAGTTGGCCTTCACACAGTTCTCTTTAACACTTTACGATTAATCGTTTCTATTTTTGTAGCAACTCAACAAGCCTGAAATCAGCAACACACACTAGGTGTTATTCGCCATTTTACAATCCAAGCAGGACAACCATTGATCATCTGAAACTATCATCGATTTTTTGTTTTTTCTTTGATGCCAAATAGGTCTGGCGTCTCATGTTGTTGACCACAGGAATAATCATGACTATAGATTTTTTTCCTGCCAAAATTATGTCTGCAATAGTTTGATTTGGAGAAGAGAACTGATCTGCAAAAGTGGCAATATTTTTGTCATTTATTAGTTTGTTTAGTGCCTTTTGTTTTCCTAATCTAAAAATCGTTGACGTGCTATCGCAGCCAGTAAAGGCATAAATAAAAAGAAGTCTTCTACAAACATCAAACCCAAGTCTTTGTTTTAAAGCACAGATATCAAATATAGAACTTTTCGGTTTCAGCCGCCCAATATAAGTGTGGAAGTACAACCAGACCTAGTTGGGTGTACAGTGAAACAACAATAGGATAAGGATGTCAGTGTCTTCTCCAATTACAGTTACATTACATGTTTCACCTAGTAGTACAGCAGTTTTAGCAATATCTTTGTCAGCATTCCCATTTGCGTAAATAACAGTAATCCCTTTCTTATTAATATGCTTGCCTATGAGAAACAAGATCCGCTTGTTGTTGGTGCTATTGCACAAGAAATGATCCTGCCTTCCTATGAATTTTGTTTCAGGAAGAAAATTGACAATGGGACTGATGCTTGTGCCCTGCTCTGTGTTGATGAGTATTGCCCTTTATTGATGGGCTTCTCTCATAACCAACAAAAATGACAAAACAACTGCCATATTTTCGATAGGCAAAATCGGCATAAGAAGTAGCAATATCTGCATAAATTTTTTCATTACACCATTGGATACGGTGAAGAAAAGAGCCTCCATCAGGCGTGTAATGTTGATTTACGATGTCAGCTATCTCCCTCACTTTCACTTTGCGGTCATCCAAAACAGTAGGGTGAATCTTTTTTATGTTCTCTGCAGTTGTTGCTTCAATTGGACATATTTGGCAAATTTTTTGGAAAAAATTCACTGAACAAAAAATGTTTATTTTGATGTTTTTCACCTGTTACACATACTTGGCAGTTCCCAACTCTTTTCCAGTGTGTTAAAAAAGGCATTTTTAGGCTTATTTTCACTAAACAGTAACACAGATCAAAATCAGAAAACGGAATTCCGGATTTCTTTGTCTCTGCTGTATTATTAGCTCAATCACTTAAATTATGTATCAAAAATTGCATTTAATTCATGCAATTGGCTACGTAGCAACGTGATGGGCATAAACTGTAGTTACGCTCTACAGCCAAACCGTCCCCTTTGCGGACACGGGGATATGGTCAAACATGCCTTATTTGGTGTCCCCTACCACCCCTTAAAGTTTTGCCAGATATTTTCCAAACACCCTGTATATATTACTGATTATTCAAAATACATTTTCAAAAATTTAATGTGCAGTTTGTAAATTTACAATATTCTTTGCTTTGAGAAAAACTAATTTTGTTTTGCTGGCAGTATCCCCAGTGTGATAAACGTTATTCTGAAGCGTAAACATCTTCACTGCTTTCGTGACATCATAAACTAGGTGTCATGGCCCATTTTCGTGTCAGCCTTCGCTTTGCCAACCCTTCTTTGTGGGCATAATACTGCTTTGAAAATAAAGAATACAGTGCGAACATGACCTTGTACAATAACGGGAACAGGGGGGGAAATAATTGCAAACAAAAACGATCGCCATTGTGGATATGCCCACGGGGAAGAGGTAGTTGTAGAAAAATACGAGAGACAGCAAAAAAAAAAAAAAAAAGAATAATAGAGAAAATAGGAACTCTGTGATCCCTGAAGTGTGTTGCAGGATACCATACCAAACCTGTATGTCTGTATGCCTGATCGTATCTAGTATACAGGCTAAGGGTGGGCCAACAAGGTACTGAAGCCACCTTTGAATTATGTAACTTAAATCAATAAACTTAACTTTTGATCTAATAGTGTACTCACATATATCAAAGTTTTCACACCCATAAAAATTTGCATATAGAGTCGATTATGCATTGCAACTCCAAAAATTTCCAATTTATTCCAATTTCAACATATACAAGGTGTTAACACCATTTTTACAACCTCACTCTTTCAGTAATACATTAAAATTTTCCATATCCGAATGCAATATACCAAAATAGGCATTTAAATTTTTTAGATTGTACCTCAGTTTTAAGATGATACCAATATAAAGTTCAAAAACATGTAAAGTTAACACATACTCATCAATTTTTATGTCTGTAGATAAAATAGGTTTGTTACAAATGGGGCAGATCCACTTGGGTGTTTGCTCGTTCATTTCCAAAAACGTCTTTCCATCAAAACATTGAACATGTGTGCATGATGTGGCACGGCATGGAGTTGAAATTGGCATTTTTCCCAGCTACAAGAAAGAGAATGATTATCAAGTCAAAATATTATGAAGTATTTTACAACAATTTCAGCTTTTAAAATGAAATACATAAAAAGGATAAACTATTTATGGTAGCAAATGTATTAAGAATAAGAAATGCACAATCAGAAGATTATATATAATCACAATGTTATCTCACATAAGGGACACCTCTCAATAAGGGATGATTGCACTAGATCAGTGGTTCCCAACTCAATTTAAGCCGCGGACCCTTCAAAAATTACTCCCCACACGTTCAGGGAAGCAGTTTAGTGGGTGGCAATCTCCCCTTGAATAGAAAATTTAACAGTAAAAAGATGTGAGAATTATCATTTCAACAATCAAGTCACTGATGCGCCCCACCATCTTGAATGGCCTCTAAATCCGTCCCTACACGAGTTGACTGCAAGACCTTAATAAAAAAGGGAGCCAGGTCGGTTTTTTTTGTGGGAAAGATGTAGATGTATAGAAGTAAAAGCAGTGTTGCCAACAGTGAAGCCAAACAAAGCAGTGCTGTCAAGGTGAAATCCCTAGTGGCAGCAATGGAAAGTCCCTACATTTCACCAGAAAGTCCCTACATGCAACAGCGTAGCAGCTTTTCTTCAAATTTGAGAGGGGGGGGGCACAAAATGGTACAAATATACCGTAAGTCTCATTTTTATATTTAATTTTAATATTTAATAATTTTTGTAAACTGTGTGGGGTTTTGTTTTTAAATAGTGACCTGTCTCTTGGACCACCGTTTGGGAACCACTGCTCTAGACTCCAGTCCCTTTGAATAGGGACACATGCATCTCTGAAGAAGGGACGCCTATTTAAAATTCTACAGAAAAGCTATATAAAGTAGGAAGCCTGGATAAAAATAATTTTATAGTTTAACGATACGGTTAAATCATTTTTTAGTAAAGTTGTCAAGATACTTATTTTGCTTCGTGTGAAAAATTAATATTTTTGAAGTTTTATTATTTTAAAAGCTCATAATAAATTGAACTGCTATCAATATACATTGCATTTCACCTTCATGCCTTCGAAATTAATCAAGTTTGCTCATGAGTTGCACATAACATTCCCAGTTATAAAAATGAATAGAACACAGTATGCTTGCTTTTGCTCAAGACATGTATGTTAAAACAACATGCTGAAGGGGTATAAAACTTACTTAATGAAAAATGCAACTTTGATGTCTGCAAAACGCCAGGGAAAAAAAAAACCCAGGAGATACCATGCATGTGAAGAGGTACATAACTTAGGGATACATTGGTCTATATATGTAGGGATAAATAGGGCTTTAAAATAATAACCTTAAGTAAATAGTAATAAGTATAAATAACTGACCTTCAACAACTTCGATATGGTGTATAGATATAAAGTAATGAAAAAATGCTAAGAGTAAAGTTGTTGGAGTATTTTATTAAAAATTTAAGCTTCAATTTTCTATTAACTGAAAGTGTTGATTAAGTAATGGGGCTAAGATTTAAATTTAAGGTTCACAGCTGTAGCAGATTTTGCTTTTGACAGAAACACAACATTAATATTATGTTCAAAATATTTGCCTGAAAAGCTACTTTTGATCAATACAATTCCTAGACTGTCATCTGAAAATGAAGATGGCATTTTTTTCCCCAATACTAAAAATATGTTCACATTCTTCATTACTATGTGGAATGGACAAAATCCCCATTATTATCAATAATATGTTTTTACATGGTTCTTCACCCAATTCATTTTTAACTTTGCTGATTAAAAACCTCAAAGTGTCAACTCGCTTTTATATTTTTATGCTAGCTGGCATTTCAGCTATTTAGAGTTCACAGAATTTTGATCGCAGCCAATCAATTCCTACATTAAAATCATTTCCCTTCAAGAATATGGGAAATTTCTCTAAAAAAAACTTGCACTTTTTGCAACCTCATTATTTGGAAACATTTTCCACAAAAAGGGACCATCATGGTCAACACAATTCAGTAGAAAATTGTATTCAACAAGGAATGCAGTAAAAAGGCATTCTGTCCAAATAACTTCATTATCAGCATTACTGGATTTAGCAAAAGAATTGATGACTTTTCTGCTTTTGGGATTTACACTTACATTAATAATATGTGTCTTCATATCAAAATGTTGAATAACTTGCCATAAGTGATGCTGAAGTCACTTCCACATTCCAAACAAAAAACACAATACTTTTAAGACTTCTTTACAGATGAAAATTCACTTGACTCTTTAGCTTTATACACTTGACGTTACTTTTGCTTTTTAGGTTTTTAGACATAGAAATTCACCAAAAATTTGAATATCTCTGAACAACGAACACTCCTACAACATATGACACATAAAAATAACTCATAGTTCACATATTGCCACATGGGAAACTAAGTATTAAAACAAAAATGACTAAACACCTCCCTAGTGCCATGCCTTCTTGGTGGCAAAATTCCTAAGCCAGGGGAAATCAAATTACCAGTCTTGTTTATTATCATTCATATGCATTAAGATACCAGCATCTGGAAATGGAAGGAGTGCCAAACTTTGAAAGTGTGCCAACTACCAAGCTGCAGAAGAACCAAATGATAAATGAAAAGTTAACTTTAAAAAATTAGCCCTTTCGTAGGAATTTTTTATTTTTAATATTCCCTTAATTTAACGATTTACTTCTTAAGAGAAAAAAACAAGAGAAAATAAAAACGGGAAATTGGGAGATTACACCAAAAAACAGGAGTTTCCTACAAAACATGGGAGAATTGGCAAGTATGAACTTTGTCCTTTTATTCCCAACTTAACTTCAGTCCTTTTTTCCCCTTATAATAAATTTCCCACTTAAAAATCTAGACTGTTTTCCTCTTAACTAAAGCTGTGATTTTTTTTTTTTAATATAACCACCGTTCCTACATCGTCCAGGCAAAGCTGGCCCTATAACACAAGCTAAGGGAGCACCCGAATTATATAAAAAAATATTAAATTTCAAGAGTCTTTCAATGTCGCCCACTGTGCTAGAAAAATAACCACTTTAATTTTAGTACACCAACCATCTTCTCTTTGTCAGCCTAGATCTCTTCTTGAACTGGATTTTCTGGAGGTCTACCAATTTAAACTCAAATCAATTAATATTGTTACTGATAAAAAATCCATGCCATACTTCAGTTGCGTGCAGGCCATTTCATTACAAGAAACCATACCTGGTACCAGTTCTGAAAAGTTTCCGTCAATAACAGATGGTTTCACATCGTAAACACTTCCATAGGATAGGAACACACAATTGTTTTCATTTATATAAATCGAACACTACGCAGATTAAATCAAACAACAACATTAACGTTTATCGGCTGGTACCACTACGCCAATAAACGTTGATTATGATTTTTGTTTGGCACAATTTTTTATAATATTTATCTTGATGAAAGCCAGCATGCGCCTAGCTTGAGGTGCACTGTGTTTTATACTCTTTCAAGATGTTTTCTTTGTTTTATTAATTAAATTTTGTGCACAGTGTCTTCAAAATATGTTACTGTGTGATAAGTTATCATAGAGGGGTCTGTGTTTTATAGCAAAGACAACTACAAGAACACTGCAACAGGTTCAACAGTTTTTTGAAGAATTTGAATCTCTGGAACCTATGGAATCAAACCCCTGGAATACAAGTTGGTTGAAAAAACAGCAAATACATAGTATCAACAAGATTGAAACGCAAAATTTTCACACAGATATTTGAAATGGGACCAATAGCTTAATGTGATCTCGAAAGTACAAGGCGATTGTTATTTTTTTTAAATGGTGAAAGGGCCACAAAAATCCTACTGAACTAGGACCTACAATTTTCCAAGAAATTCAAATGTCTTAAGGCTGAGGGAACCAACACCTGGACTACAGTGAGCAGTTAGTAAGCATTTTTTTTCCCTTCCGTTTTTTTCCACAGTTGAGAGTCAAACACAAGAAAATCGCATGCTAAGCAAATGTTTTACCACTGAACAACCACAAAGCTCAAGCTAAAGACAAAAAAGAAAGCACCGTGAAACAAAATAAAAGGGGAAAAGAAAGTAGAAAATAAGAGAAAGAGTAAAAAATAAATGAAGCTTGCCAACAGTCTAAGAAAGATTTTGCAATATTTCGAGAACTGTTTCTCTTTATCCAGTGAAGTATCAAGTAAGAGAAAATGCCCTGTATTCATATCCTAAGATATGGATTTTTCCTAGAACCATCTGGCATTTGGATTCCCCCAAAGCAGTCCCATACCATGGTTTTTCAAAAATTCTTATCTCAGTTTCTTCCATCATCTTGCAAATATTTTGCATGATTCAGGCATAGATTTTGGGATAATGGGTAAGGTAGGCGTATGGGCAAAGGATGTGCTAGCTGGGCCATTCGTTGCGGCCATAAACTTTTACTCACTAGCATTGAGCAGGAGTGACGTTTACTGGTATGTTTAATCCTTGCTTCAAACAGCTGGGTGTTATAAAAAAAAAGAGTGGATCGTATGCAAGTATAGATGTATCGGGTAAAAAAGATGTGGTAGAAGGCTGGCCAATAACACGATAATTCAGCGAAGTCTTTGCATTGGAGACCAGCAAAGCTGATATTTATGAACGAAACTATGCCTTCAACTTAAGCAACCTGTTGTCTTGGGGTTTCATTCCAATCACCGAACGTCGTTCCGAGCAGCAGAACTGTGGTATTGAATATTGCCAAATTGCGATCATCGTAGCCTGCTCGAGTCAACAGATGATAGATGACTTGGAAGGACAACCTCGGCCGAGAGAATTGTTACACCAAGTAAAGGTTCTGCAGACGTTGTGTTGCTATGGTCAACCCCAATTGGGATAGCCGAAGGAGCATATTTCCTGGTGATGTATTCTATTTAATTGCTTAATTAGGTCGAGTCCGGCATTTGTGTCGTGATTTCTACACTAGTTAGGTTAGAAAGCATGAATTAGAACTGCGATATTTACTTACCGGCAGAACAGGGCAGTAATAATCTGATATACCTGCTGCAATTTCGTTTATGAATATTTTCACTTGACCTTTAGTTAATGAGCTCTTTGTTTTTTCTAGTTCCATTTTTCGGGTTCCATACGGAAAAGACCACTAACGTTGGATGTACTCTAATAGGATTATCTGACTTGTGCTCTTGCACCACACAGGTTTAGTTAAAACAACAAGCTTGAAATGCTGTTTGTTGCTTCACCTGTAACCATGTTTTGTTGAATGTTAAGTAAAAGTCTGATACTATTAGGTATTGTTTAATAATGTAGCGAAGAACATCTGGTTGTCAATCTGGTTTGTTAACGTTTAATTCTAAATTTAGCTATAGCCCTGTAACTACCTGACCTGGTAATAGAATTCGTCACAGTTGATGCCCTGATTTCATAGTCAAAAACTACCCCCAAAACTGTTGAAAATGTCTACAGCGACAAGCAGTATCATTTTTATAAAGAAGCTTTATCACATTCCAATTAGGAGAATGTCCTCTCTCCCGAGCAAGTTTAGGCAAAAAACTAAACATTACACTTTTCTCCACAGCACACAATATTCCCTTTTACACTTGTAAACAGTTCTTCCTATGGTGCTAGTGTGTCAGTGGAAGATTATTGCATGCCACTCACTTCAGCTTTGGTGAGGATTTTTACAGACGGAGGCAGAAGACTGTGATGGAGTAATGTGTTTTAAGTATTATAGCCAACCTTTGCATAGAAAGGTTGGACAGGGACATCTTGGACTGTAGTTTTCATGTTACGATCTACAGAGGATATATGGGTGATACTTTAGTGTGCTTCTAAGGACCGAGGCGGATAGCCTTCATCGATATCCAAATAGTCCAAATCCTCATATACAGTTTACCCTGGAAGTGGAAAATGAGGGTTATTTGGTATTTCACAACAAAGGACATGATGTGCTTGGATCTACACTTTTCCAAGGAATCTGAACAACTTAAGGACTAGGGAACCAACCCTCAGACTACAGTGAGTAGTTTACTGGTAACCGCTCCCTTTTCACATCAATGGGAGTCCAACCTAAGTTAATGGAATGCTTGATGAACACATGGCTTTTTGATAAACAATAAAAACAGAAATTTATTCTCACTTTCTTGTAGCTTTACAATTAAAAATATACTCTACGAGCTATTTAACTAAATATATTTTTATAAAACCCTTTTCATTAACACTTACAGGACATATCGTTGACGCACTAACAATACTTGGTTCTATGCCCTCATCACTATCTTGATTAAAATTCTTTTCGACTGCAAAAAGAATAAAATGTCACACATAAAAAAAGGAAAATTCAATATTTCAAATAATTTTCATTAAATAAATGTATATGCATTTGTAGGTACAGGGTAGCCAAAAATAAAATTTGCCAACTTTTAGAGGGTACCAGTGACTGCAGTTATAATTTTGTAACAAAATGTTTTAATTGAAATTTAGGATCCCCGAATTTCATAAGCTGTAATTACAATATATGTGATCAAAATCATACTAGGCTGGATAATTACAATTATAATGTGAATCTCAGAATTTTTGAATGACAACATACAAATAGCATAACATCAAAGTGATGAGCAACAGGAAAAGCATTAACAGCAACAGAAGCTAATTTTTAAAAAAAACAATAGTAAAAATAGGAGATTTTACCCAAAAGTAGTAAAGATCATCAAGGAAAAATAGGAAAACTCTTAACGAAAAAAACTAGTTAAAAAAAAAGGTGCAATATCAGGAACAGGACAAATTTGAAACAAAGTAAATTATAATGCAATATTTATAACAGAAGTTATAACCGTAACTATCAGTTTTCATGAAATACAGTACAAAAAGAATATTTAATACAATGAAAGTAATAAATCTATGTACAATTGACCCTACTTAATCAGAACACAGATAAATACCCTGCATGTAAAAATGAAATCTATTAGAACTAAAATTATTCTCATAAGATCAATGTTAAATTTCCCAGCTTTAATGATTATTCCCCATGACCATACCTAGATAATAAAATAAAAAGTGGATGATCACAGCATAAAAATCAGTGCTAAAACAAGGGAACAAATTGTGCAAAGAAAAAATTCTCTGTACGAAGGTATTCTCCCCCCCCCCCACACACACACAAATTTCAAGGTCTTTCTTTTGAGAAGTGAAACACAAAAGCTTTGACAGTTCTTTCAGCATAATGCAGCATAGGCATACAAGTCTACAATTTTTCATTCCTTAAAAAAATACATAGGTGTATTAGGCCATGAACAAAGAGGGTTTATGATGTTAATCACCTACCCACCCATGTGCAAAATATTAGCTGTAAAAAAGAATTTGTTATGATCGAAATTTTTGTTTCAATCAAAACACATTTTCTTTTTCATTAAAAACATTTTTTTTTTAAAAAAAAAAGTCTAGGGCAGGGTCTGGGTATGTATAACCTTTTTTCCTTTTGCACACAGTACAGTGAAATCTGTCTATGATGATAATTAAGGGACCGGAAACATTATAGACAAGGTTGAACATGATACACAACGTCTAATGCGATGGTTTCAAACCTTTTTCAAGCTGTGACCCACTTTTACAGTAGCTAAGAAATCCGCGACACCCCCTTTTTATAGTAACTAAAAGATCCGCAACCCCCCCTTCTGTTTGCCGCCGCCACATTTGCAATAATAAAAGCATTTTTAACGGAGTAGAGAATACACATTAAATACAAAATTATATTAATTCAGGGATGACACCTGCACCAATGCCATTCGTATCAGCTTCGTAGCAGGAAAAACGACCTTTTGTATCAGTTTTGTAGCAGAAAAAAGCCTTTGCACCAGTTTTGTAGCAGGTGAACACCAGAAGTTTATTATTTTGTACAAAAAAATTGGTTCGCACATCAGTTTCGTAGCACGCAAAATACTTCAATCAAATGAATGTGCATGATAAAAATGAAAAGTAAAATATTTCATTGAAACAGTAAAAGTTCATAAACATCAAGTTCTTTGTTTCGTTTTTTATAATTTTGAAACCTCTTCCCTGATTTCCTCTTGAGAAGCTAAAATCGTTGAAATACGCAAATTAGCTTTTGTCAACAAAACTTGCCCACTTTTCCCTGCAGATATGTTATTTCTTTGAATAGAAATTCACAGGAGCAAAAATATGACTAACGACCGCGAATTTCGTACACCACCGGTAGGTGGCGTATCAGGGAGAAATTCCTCTATTTTGATGTAAAAATACTAAAAAGTTATCGAGTCATTAATTACATCACATTTAAAAAGTTCACAACTTTGTTGGTAGGCGCCGCATAAAGGACCAAATCGCACCTTGAAAAAAATCATTTGTTAATTAAAGTTAAAATCACTTTTTAAGTGAAATCGTTAATTTAGCATTTTTTTTTTTTTAAGTTCTAGAAATAGGTAGCTTTTTTTTCCCCCCTCATGGAATAGAAGTATAAATTACATAAATTAAATATGTTGAATAGGTGAATCTACTATTGAATTAATCTATAAGCCGTTGCATACGTAGATAACGAAAGCATAAGGGGGAAATATCCCGAAATATATGCCGCAAAATCTCGGCGCAAATCGCACACTATTTTTTAAAGTATCATGAGGAAATTTTTCTGAAATTTTAATAAAATGTTGTGAGTAAAAAGTTATTCAAAATATGGTAAAACTGCGAGTTCACATAAAAATTTAAAAACTTTCGATGCTTTGTAAAACAGCCATTCCTTACTACATATCATGATACACTTCCCAATAATGTTTTGTCTGCCGATTCCCCACCCCACGCAGCTGTTTCACAATCACGGCTGCGTTTCATTTCGTTGTTTTAATCCAAATTCAAAGGAATTTTCACAACACAAAGCTAGATGCAAAAAATAGCAGAGAAACAAGTATACAAGTTAAAAGCGTCGCGTCCAAACACAGAAGATGCGAGCCATATGCGAAGTGTGTTTTGTTTTTACCAAAAAACCATAAAAAAAATATGAATTTTTGAGGGACCAATAGAAAACTGCACGTGACAACCTTGATTGAGGTTTTCCGTAGTTTTCTTTGTATCGACTGTGCAGCCATAAGGTGGAGTTAAAATCCATACAGACTACGGAAAATCCGTACAAGTTAGTGTATCTGGATGCTCATTTGCAGAAATGTGACAGGAGAAGCTATTTTCTCCCGTTGCTTGATGCTATTGTTTTCTAGCCAAGTAAATATTATTGAATAGAAACACTGGTAGGAATTTTTCGCAAAACCCATGCACATACGCAGAAGATGAAGCCGGTCCTGTCTCTAGATACTAGTAACAAATAACCAGTTCATCAATCGTATTACGTAGTTGTTATTAGTAAGATTAAGAGTCAATGATTTGGAGAAGAAGTAAAATACTGAACAGTATAACCAATAATGATGCAAGCTAGAAAAACATTTCACCTAGTGAAACGAATTAAGTGATTTTGGCGCAAAAATGGAAAAATTTGCACTTTTGTTATCAGTTTGTAGTAACATTTTCGTTTTAGCTCAAAAACGGAAAAACTCATGCTTTTGTAACAGTTTGTAGAATGAATTTTCAATTTGCGCAGATGTGCGATCCCGATTTTTATATATATTATACTATGTATATTATATTAATTACATATACAGTGTGCTCACGCTTTTATAAACCTCAAATTTGCGAATTATTCGTTTTTACGAACAAATGAGTTGGTTCCAAAAAAGTATCCCATAGAACCAATGTTAATTTGCGCTCCAATATATTAACTGAAATTTCAAAAAACTCTTTTTTACAAACTCCATTACGTCACTTTTTTTTTTTTCGGACAACAAAAATTTGAATGGATTTGAAAATTACAACTGACTGGACAACCTATGGATCAGGGTGCTATCCATTGTTTTAAACGAAAATATAGGTGGGTGTTTCTGAAAAGAGTTATTTTGAACCTGGAACTTAAGATAAAAGGTTGCTGTAGTCTGTGCAATACATCTGTCAGTATATAGAACGATGCTTCCGAAGCAATAATTGCTAACTCGTTTCGACATGCTAGGTTCATAGTTCCAGTAAGTTGGTGGAAGAAAAGTGCCCATACCATACATACTACGCAAATAGTAAGTCTTGGATGACAAGTAGCCTTTAGAGTAAAACATTATTTCAATTAGATGACGAACTAGCAAAAAAGAAAAGAAATAACCTCCTCTTTGCTGATAATGCACCTTGCCATAAACTTGTAAGTGGAACCAACCTGAAGCACATAAATATCTAATTCCTAACCCTAAACATGACATTAATAATACAGCCACTTGATCAAGGGGTAATATGTGCTTTCAAGGTTTACTATCAGCAACAAATTATTCACAGGCATCTTCTTTTTCTTTAAGAACTGCTGTCATTAAAATTTGCTAAAACGATTGATGTATGGGAAAGAATTGAATATCATCAAACAGTCCTTGGAATTGGTCACACATACTACAATATGAAATTGTTTCAGAAAAGCTGGATTTTCTCATCTGGTTGAAAATAGTGAGTTACTCAAAGATGAAATTTCAGTAGTAGAAATCCCCACAAAGATTCCAGAAGACGAATTTAATGGTTTTGTCAAAGTTGATTATGATTTGGATTGCATTGGTGAACTTACCAATGACGAGATTCGCAATGAAGTCATAAATGCTAAAGCTAATTTAGATCCTGTAGACCAGGGGTTTTCAACCCACAGCTCACTGATTCATGAAATAATATACATTATTTCACATAAAAATAACACTTCTTGCTCCCTTTGGGTCTTAAATCTATGTTCTTTATTTTATTTCCATATTTCATGATAAATATTTTAAAGCGCTAGAGAACTAAAGTAACATGCAGCCTTCCCTTAATCATGTTTTACTTTTTTCTTGCATATATTGGCATTAGAGGTAGTTTATTGATCTGAGGTGCAACAGTGATTTAAAAAAAATTCAACTTAGGACTCACTGAATTCTATTCTAAATATGTCGATAAGAACATCTTCCCAACCATCCGACTGCATGCTCTGAAAATGTCACTATTCATAAACACTTATATCTGCAAACAACTCTTTTCAAGAATGAAGTTGGTAAAATCAAAAGCTAGGACCAGAATAACTGACGTCCATCTTTAAAAAAAACTCCTAAGGTTGTAACAAAAAATTAAGACATGATATTCATAGGTTGTTCAAAATAAGCTGTGCCAAAAACCTCACTGAAAGGTTTGATTTCACTTCATGTATTAATAACTAAAAGTAATGTAAATGTATCTATTACTTCCATACATATATATATTTTATATTATAATATACATATTGTCCCAGGGATGGATCCAGAAAATATTTTTGGGAGGCACAAAACCAATATAGGAA
This sequence comes from Dysdera silvatica, assembly GCA_006491805.2. NCBI lineage: Eukaryota > Metazoa > Arthropoda > Arachnida > Araneae > Dysderidae > Dysdera > Dysdera silvatica. Next base: position 46,636,429 of record QLNU02015360.1, read on the forward strand.
CCTAAGAAAAAACAGCAACAGCAGCAGATCTGGGGACACCACGGTACCTTCCCTCTCAATATTGCTGGTATAATAGTGCTGCCCACGAGACACCAAAAATGAGCAAAATTGGCCCTTGGACTGAAAAAGGTTAAAGACCCCTGCAAATGAAGAAATAGTACCAAATAGAGTGAAAATTGGTTATAACAACCTCCAAGGGACTGTGCAAATTCAGTGATTATAACTCATAGTCGTTATAAATGATACTTTTTAAAATCATAGTATAATAATACACTCTAGAGTTTTATAAATTATTTTGATAGTAAAAAGTATTAAACTTTTTGGTTTCAAAATTAAATAAAAATATATTTAATTATAATGAATTTAATTTCCGTCTATATTAAATTATATTTATTTAAAACTAAATATACAGTGCTTTTTAGTTTTTAAATTAAAAAATTATATAAAAAAAAAAAGGAAAATATGAAGTACATATATAGAAAACAAATAGAAAATAAATAATATTCATTTCATTATATCAACGACTTCTGAACAGTGTCGGTTTAAGAGTTTTATAGGGCCCTAGACTAAAAAAATAGAATGGGACCCTAGGAAATTGAGGTTCTTGTGATATTCAATTAATAACTCATGATTTCTTTTTTATTATCTTCAATATTCAGGTTTAGCAGTAATAAAAATTTCTCGGACATATGTAAATAAATAAGATTAAAATAATGCCTAAATTTTAATAAGACAAGACTCCTTAGAAATCCCTGTTGAGTTCCAAAATGGCAGAGCCATAGGTCAAAACCAACTTGGCCTACACGTAGCAAAAACAGTAATTCAGTTTACTTAACCAAACCATATGTCCGACCTCTCCTTTTATTTGAAAGGAACAATGTGATTCAGGCTTTGTCCTAAATCCAAATGGTGCCGAAGCATGACTGTCATGTCGCGTCATCATATCCGATACCGATTTCCCTACTTAAAAGTCGTGTAGACCATAAAATTGCCATGTTATAGAAGGTTTTGTCATTATAACCGATTTATTTAGTATGGAGTAAAATAGAAAACCAAACTTTGTGTAAAATTTTCATCGTTATATGCAGTTGGTCGTTATAATCGGCGTCGTTATAAACGATTTCTACTGGAAAGTGAAAAATGTGCCTACTCGTAAAGAAGCTTTCTGCCCTAATGCTTTTGCACGATTATTTAAGATCAAACAATTGATATGGGAAACATTAATACTTTAGCAGATCAAATCTTTAATCAGTCATCAGAACATCTGTGTGGAAAAAAAAAAAAAGTGTAATTTCTTATACACAGTACATAAGTGTTTATGTAAGTACTACATTACTTCTTGTTATTTTTATTAATAGAGTAATAGTACTGTGCATTATAAATATTGAAATAAATAATGTATATGATTTATAAAATTAGAAATAAGAATATCTAATTTAATAATAAAATTCAATAAAAATTTAATGAGTAAATTATTTGCATGCTATAGTTAACAAGATGCACTTTATGCGAAACCTATTTACATGCATAGGATTTTGTTTCTGGGTCAATTTGCATACATATCTGTGGTTTTGACTGTACTTGCTAAAATGTTTACCACTCTTCTGTATGGAAAAAGTAGTAACTGCAACATTTTTTTTTAAAATACATATTGTTTATTATCATTTTAAAAAAAATAAATGTCCACCTGTTTGATGACTGCATTGAATTATGGCTGCAGTTGAATGTCTACAATTTTCATTTTTCCATATAGAATCTGACTGGAGCCAGTTACTCAAAGCCAATGATTATTGCATGTAAAAACCCCTTCATGAGGCTGCCACGCTTTGCAATAAACAGGTTTTATTGGATAATTTTTATGAAAAAGAAAAAAAAAAGAACAAGTTTAGAAGTAGAACCACCAAATGGCTCCAGTAATGTACCATTTGATTGGAATTGATTGGAACTGGCACGGCATCAGGAACCATTGTATGTAGAAATCGGCCTTTTGTTCAAAGTTGCGAATGTGCAAAGTATGGTACAGCTGCCTGCTTTGAAATATGTAAAACCGGAAGATTTAGTGCAGTGACGCGACATGTGTATGATATACATGTCACGTTGTGTTAAATATTATCTGACAGTTGATGTACAATTTGAGTGAACTCAATTTTTTAACACCTAAAAACCAAAATGTGAATACACTATCATATGGTTGCATTTATGGATTTAAAAGAAATTTGAGTATAAATATTTACATATGAAATTGTTTAGTGTTAATATTAACTGAACTGAAATTAGATTGAAAACCAATAGAAAAAAAAAAAAAGATGTAGATATACTCTTGTTCGTAAAAATTTGCAACACCATGAAGGAATCACTTGATTGAGCTGAAACTTTCAGGAAATGCAAATTAGGGTATGCTATTCAAATGATTAGAATTTCAGAAGCATCAGGCATGCGTGGGCTGAGCAGCGCCCTCTGAACTGCTGATGGATCCGTATAAATAGAGGGCTGTAGCGGGGCGTGTATGGTTATCTGCTAGTGGTAAACGTTACACGAGACGTCACTATGCCTCTACGAAGAAAGAGGGCGACATTTCAGCAAGTTACGGAGTTTGAACGGGGACGAATGATCGGCTTTCGTGAAGGAGGGTTTTCTTATCGTGCAATAGCAGCTCGTATGGGGCGTAACAGCAGCACAGTGATGCGAGTGTGGAAGCAGTGGGTTCAAGAGAACCAGACAACTCAGAAATCCGGGAGTGGACGCCGAAAGGTGACGTCAGCACGGGATGATAGACACCTGGTCCGCATGGCGGTGACGGACCGTTTTGCTTCATCTGGACAGTTGGCAGAACGTTGGTGCACTGCTACAGGTGTATCATTGTGTGCTTCATCAATTCGTCGGCGTCTACTGCACCGTGGACTGCGTGCAAGAGTTCCTTTATACAGGATCCTCCTGACGCAAAACCATCGGCGCCTGCGGCTACAATGGGCTCATGGACATAGAGACTGGCGTGCTGATTGGCAACAAGTGGTGTTTTCTGATGAATCCCGCTTTAATTTGGGGTACAGTGATGGCCGCATCCGTGTTAGACGCTATACCGGTGAACGCCACCTTCCGGAGTGCATTATCCAACGTCATAGTGGACGAACCCCCAGCGTTATGGTCTGGGGTGCGATTGCGTATCATGGACGATCTCAGCTGCTACGAATTGTGGGTAATCTTAACAGCAACCGGTACATCAATGAAGTTCTGGAGCCCGAAGTTGTTCCCTTCCTTCAAGGCATTCCCGGAGCTGTATTTCAACAGGACAATGCCCGCCCACATATTGCCAGGAATGTTCAAGACTTCTTTTCATCACAACAGATACAGCTTCTTCCTTGGCCTACCTATTCGCCGGATATGTCGCCGATTGAACATGTGTGGGATTTCGTTGGTCGGCGTCTCGCTCGTGATCCTCGTCCCATAGCTACTACAGATGAACTTTGGGGTTGCATACAAGCAATCTGGAATGCTCTTCCTCAGGCACACATTCAACATCTGTTTGATTCCATGCCACGTCGTATAGCATCACTTATTGCAGCGCGTGGTGGCTTCACCAAATACTGATTTTCGACATGTAATATTGTTTTTTTGCTTTGTAATTTTAATCGTTTATTTGTATCAACACAGGTCGTTTGTACATTAAATTTCATTCAATTCGGACGAGTCCTTCATGGTGTTGCAATTTTTACAAACATGAGTATATTTCAAATTTCTTTGAGGTATGAATAACATGGTTGCTGCCTTGGCTTTTCTTTTTTTTAAAGGAATGTGTACTGAAAGTTTGCTTCATAGCATTTTTCTTTCCTTCAACGCTCAGTAATTAGCAATTTTTCAAGAGCTACATTTGATAAAGACAATCTGAAGTCAGTTTTGATTTTCCTCACACTTGGCTAAATACACACTCATGTTCAGCATTACTGTGACGACAGACACCGTCCACTTTGCAGAAAATCTTGGTAGGAAAGTGCCTTCATTTCTCAGCCGTCTCCATGCATTTCTACCTCTAATCTTCCATGTTAACAATACATTTTACTATCAATACTAAGCAAAATTCTATTGTTTCAAATTTCCCTGTAAATTTCTTGTCATTTCCCTGATAACAGTTTTTTGTTAATAAGTACAAATTTATGCACCTCACAACTTTTTTTCTTTTTTAAATGTATTGGACATTTAATATTAAAAGTCCCATTGAAAATCAATAATTTCAACTATGCAAACTCACAATAAATCATGCAAATAATGCTTTAAATTCTTACTTTCACAGAATTAAAAGGGAAATAAAGTTGAAACCAAAGGAAAATTTTTTCAATTCTTTTTTTGTCCAGCCTTATTGGCCATGCCAGAATCAAGAAGGGGCGTGGGGAGAGTTTTCCCCCACTAAACATTTTCTTGTAATTAATCCATGGCATTGCAAATTTATGTCCTGAATACAAATCTGCAACTACAATGCCACCAATCGAACTAAAGACCATAGTTCGATCTCTGGACTAGGATGGTATCTCTTTTTCCACCCCATACTTTACAAGCTCTATTTTGAGCTAAAACATGAGGGTCGAAAATTATTAAGTATATAAATTCCCCCACGAAAACTCACAAAAAAACTTTCCTTGGTGGCTTTGTGTGTTGACCATTATTTGGCAATTGTGTTATCCCTGAGAAGGGTAATAATATTTTACAGTATATGGTTAATAAATATTTCTATTTGTAATGTGTGCACAACATATTTAATGGGGCCTACCAGCCAAGTGGTGTGTCTTTTTTAATATATACACATACTACTGACACACTATATATTTGTTGTTTTTTTCTTCCTTTTATTAGGTGGAGAGGGGTTATGACTTTATCAGTTGGCCACCTATCTAAATTGACCAAGAAACGAAACAATACAGAGTTTCACCAGGAGATTCCATAACAAACAGTTATTTCGACACTGGCGTAAGGTTTAAAAACACGACGTTTCGGGAGCCAACTGCTCCCTTTGTCAAGTGAAGGCAGAATGTCAAGTGAGGGCATTCTGCCTTCACTTGACAAAGGGAGCAGTTGGCTCTGGCTGTCATGTTCTCCAGTAATCAAACTGTTTGACTAGAAAAGCATGGACCCCATTTGGCGGTCCCAGCAGTTCTCGTTTTCTTTCTTTCTCTCTCTCTCTCTCTCTCTCTATATATATATATATATATAATCATTAGATAAACATAAAAATATCAAATGAACAAAAAAATGAACTATTTGAAAATTGGTATAACCTTTATAAGGAAATATTTAAGTATATAAAATATTCCTGAAACCCTGATTCAAAAATTCTTTTCAAAACTAGGAAAGGAAGAAATATTAAATTACATATATTTGCTCTTGTATACCCTAAATTAAACTTATAAATATGTATTAAAAATTAAATTTAAAAATCAGCGTTAACATTTATTAGATACCGTTACTCAAAATCTTAAAAGCTGAAAACAAAATTTAGATGAATTGTTAAGAAAATTTAATGCACAATATTTACACAAGTAATTATTTATCAGGGAAATTAATTTTATCAGGGAAAAAAAAAAAGAAATTTCTATTGAATATGCAAATAATTGCACACTTTCTAAATTCCCTTCTCTGATTTGACCAACAGCTGAGCTCATGTTTGAGTAACGAATAAATCGTTAAGTCAAAACATTATAGTCCTTACTATAATTTTATACATACAATATCTTATAATTAGTAACTTTTGAATAGAAAATTTGACATTCCTTAAATAAGTGAAGTAGACATACCTAATGATAGTGATTCAAGTTCACTGATAGTCCCTCCATGATGTAATCTGTTCAAGACCTCATCAACCGTTAGTCGATATACTATATGCAATGCAATAGCAAGGACCTGCAAAATCAAAAGAAAAATATTTTAGAATGGAACAGCTAAAAATTATATCTCTAAAATATGCAGCATTAAGCTATTTATTTTTCAAAATTCTGTCTTTCAGCATCATTTACTTAACGAACTACTAAGAGCATGTAAACTACTTTATATAACTAAAGCATGAATATACACACTTGTATGCACATAACAAAAACAGGTAAAGCAAAAATATTATACTCACACTGGCATGATCATCATCTTTTTTCCATGTCATGGTTATGTCATTGACTTCAGGTTTAGAACGTAAGTGCAAACTTATGTCTAAAGGAAGACAGCGTCGTTTCATTTTCCCAGGTACAAATTCCTATGAACATCAAGAAAAAACAAGTTAGACATATTCATACCTTTACATCACAAGGCGCCTTTCTTTCTTATACATCATGAGCTATTTTCTTGAATATTTTTCTGCCACACTGCTTATAATACATTTTTTGTTTACAAATATGCCTCTCAAATATGGTTATAAACTAGCATAAAATTAACATTTAACAAAACCAAAAGTAACACATCAATCATTCTAAAGTGTGCAGAATAATGTGAAACCAACTGTGGATTGGCAAAGAGCAATTTTAAAATCTAATTCTGTATATAACACTATCGTAACAGTGTACCATCTAGAAAGTAGCCTTATGATCAAGTACTTTCCTTGTTCTTCATTTCTATATATATAGGGTCATCAAAAAAAATTTCTACTATTTACAAGATTCCTACAACCATAACGTTTGAAATATCAAGATAAAATTCAAGATTTGGATTTTAAAAAAATATAGGCTCCTGGTGTGTACAGATAGGGAGTACTTGTACTCTTAAAGTTACGTCTAAAGCATACACATTTCCATTGGCAATATTAGTTCAGTTTATTTTATTGTGATTAGTATGTACAGGAAGTATAAAAACAGTTAAGCTGCACTTTTTTTCAGCTGAAACATGATTGAGAATACTTTCAATTTCAATGAGAATCTAAAATCACAAATGATGTGCCAAGATAGAGTTTTCCAAGAAATTAGAATGTTTTTTTTACCTAGGAAACTAAATACAAGAATCCGGTGGACATAAAAAATTGTAATTATTCTATGGCGCAGCTCATTTTTTTTCTCACTCATTGTCTTTTCCGTTAATTCTGATTGAATTTGAAATTGCTATTTCTCGATTATTTATTTTTTTTTAGCTTAAAAAATAAATTTAATGGTTTTTATACATATTGACCATAACCAGATAAATAAGTTAGCGTTTCTATTGGAAATTTCGGAGCTCTAACCTTAACCGTGAAAAAGTTATTTTTACCTGTTTACATCTGGAGTCCACATTTTTTAATGTCTGAATCTCAGATTTCATCTCTGTTTCAAAAACTGCGGTTACTAGAACCTTGTAAGTCAAGCGTGTCAAACCAAAGTCTAACACGGACCAAATAAACAAGATTTAAGTTTATGCAGGTAACACACAAAAATTTTAGTTTTTATAGAAACATTATTTCGAAAAGTATAGTATAAAAAAAAACCGACATAAGTAATATTTTCTGTAAGATATTATTACCCTTCACAGGGATAACACAATTGCCAAATAATGGTCAACACACAAAGCCACCAAAGCGAGTTTTTGAGTTTTGGTCTGGGACTTTTTTTTTTTAAACTTAATTTTCGACACCCATGTAGAAATAAGCTCAAACTAGAGCTGTTTTTTGTTTAGGAGAAAAAGAGATGCCGTCCCCATCTTGGATTCGAACCAGGGTCCCTCCGTTTAGCCCAAAGTATCTTGACTTAGACGACAAGGACAAGAACAACAGCCTTTTTTTCTCCGTATATAAGGATGTAAGATATTATTACCCTTCACAGGGATAACACAATTGCCAAATAATGGTTTTTAATAATGTTTTCTTCTCAACACTTAGCATCTCTTATTTGCTACTAGCTTTACTAATTTAGGGGAAATCTTGTTTGCAGTGATTACTTTCAAAATTGACTAACAGTGAATGTCAGTAATTCTGAATCTGACAGGAACTTATTTCCTTTCAAAATTGTAAATAACTGCTTACACTGATAAGTACTTACAAATATGGAAAATTTTTATATGTAAATTTGAGTATTTTTAAACCTGGCAAGTTAATATCTGTAAATCCAGGCATGCCAACTTCACTGAATTTTGCCTTCAAAGCTGAATCATAATGGATCTCAATCACCTCCATTTGTATTTCATTAGGTACTAATTATTATATATTTATTGAAAAAATTGAAGAAAACACAAAGGAAACTTGTCTTTCAAACATTTAAAAAAAACCTGTAATTTTTTCAGGTTCAGCTCTAAGGGACCCTCCAGATACGATGCAGTTTCACCTGAACTTGGTTTGTTCATGTTGCATGTCGGAAAGTATGTTAAATCTTCATTTTCCCAAAGAATTAGCTTACATTTGAATGCTTTTACTTGGTCACACATGTTCGTAATGATCAGATCTTTTCCTTGCAGTTTTAAATTTAAATCATACATGTGTTTTGTTATATCAACCATGGATAAATCTTGTGACTATATTATGTCAAAAAATGGGCTTGTCATGTTTATTTTTTCTTATTAAGAACTGGCATATTTCTTCTTTCAAGTCTCAGAATTGTTTAAGAACATTAAGATCGATTGTAAAAGTAAGTTACAAAATTTTAATTAAAACATTTTTTGCATTCATCGTTACGTTGGCTGGGCTGCAAAAATATTTCTTGTAGGTCACATGGTCAACATGAAAAATATTTATATCACATAGCAAATATTTTCTGTGGATCTTGTGTGGTCCCAACCACGAATGATAGCACATGAGTCAATAGAATCTAATCGACGTACCGCTGACACATTAATGTTCAAGGTACCACTACTAGAGTGGTTCGTCTGTCGTAGGCTATGGTTACCTAGACTATGATGCTTGCAGTGTGGCTGGTGTGTCACTCGATACAAAGGTTGGGATGCTATCTAGGGGTCCGTCATTGCCAATCTGTGGCATTCCACGTTACTCTGACCTGGCACCATTGCAAATGGATATGCAAGATGTTCTTGTGTCAACAGCAGCATACATAAAGAGCACTAGGATCACAGGTTCACTTCCTTGAGGTATCTAGATATGGTTCGTGGATGCACACAAGTCATGACTTGTGCTTATATTGCGGATTGAGTCACTGTGGGTTCTATATATGCCTGACACATCCTCATTCGATCTTCTCTACTCATGGTATGCTTGCTCCCTCCACAGTTGGTTTACTGTGTCTAAGTAGTGCCACACCAGTGCTTTGAACACAGGCAGTATGGTGGTATATTCACAATGATTCAGGTGACAGGCTACCCGGCACACTGACTGCCCTGCGAATTTCAGTCCGATGATCAGACTTCTCTCGAAGTCCATCAGTTCCATATATCAACGTTTCTGGTATCTACCCACTATTCTTTTCATTCCATGCTTGTGTCGGCTGGAGCTTCTTGCATCAATGGATTGTTGACTACATGCCAGTTTATAAGGCAGCAGGCTCATGCTTACAGCACCATTCGCAGGTGTACGGTCATGCGCAATCGAACCAGACAAAGATCATATGCCCTCTAACTATCTGCATAATTTCATGGTTGTTAAATATTTTCACCTTGATACACAATATTCATTGTGCATGAGTGTATATTTTTTGGCCTGCTGCCATAGATGACACAATAGCCTTGCCCTTAAGACCAAACTGTCTATGGGGAAAAAGTTTCCAGTGTGCAATAAGCCAGTGTTCACACTAGGAAAAAATATTAGATGAGATTATCCCACCTTAACTTAAAAATTAAGTGGAATTTTAAAAATCCAAGTGCAAACTCAAGAATTTAATTCTTTAAACTTTAATTTCACATTCGAACTAGTAATTACATAATAAATGCACAATGTGAGTCAGACTATATATGTAAAATGAAATTAGCAACATACTACAAAAAGGAGCTATCAATACAATTTAATGATCCCAGAGTTGAACCAGGGTCCCTCCATTGAGCCTGGAGTGTCTTGACCGATAGATGAACGAGAACAACGCTCTCTTTCTCCGTATATTATTTTTTTTTTTATCCCGTTTTTAGTGCTAAAGGACCATTCAATGGAAGCAGAACTTATTGAGATAGCATAGGTACCAATCCTTTGAATTTACCATGAAGGCTTCACTCAATCAACTTATCAATTCTTACCATCTATATCAATCAATTCTTATCAATCTTCCGGGCAGAAGACTATCTCCTACGATTTGATTTATTTTTGGAGATTTCGCCTAAAATCATTTTTAATTTTTTTAAAATTTTTCTTCTTCTAAATATCTATTTTTCTTGGTGCATATTCATTTAACTTTTCGTGCATATGTACACAACTACATTTAAACAATCATACATACTAATGGTAAACAAGCGTGAAAAACTCATGTTGGTTGACACATGCCTAGCTAGCATGAAATTTTAGCTTCTTTCATAAGATAGTGGATTTTACTATGCATCTTGATTGTTGGAGGAAGAAAGAAGGAATATTATAGATCCATAGGCTTTTGGTCAAGCACAGGACTCAGTTTAGGGAAGCCATGTGTTAGATGTTGTTGTGTTGGGGGTATTTCTTTGCTCTTGAAAGAAAATTTTCTTTTTAAGTGTTTGAAAATAACGTTAACGATGTCAACCAAAACCAATGGTTAATAAAAGCAGGGCTCCCAGCGATTTCCTCTGACTTTTTTTTTTCCTACGGTTAACTATCTTCATAAATTAGTTGATTAAACATAAATATACAATATTCATATGTTTACTTTTCTTACCATTTCCTGAAGCAATTTAAGATTCCATGTTACTCAGTTTTGCCTCATGCGGAGTGGCGTCTTTCATTGCCCCATGAGCTTTAGGTATTTCTGCAGTCCTATTACAAATTTTGTTTCGGGAGGGGGGGGCAGTCCCTACGATCTCCCTCTGGAAATTAAGAAAGAATGAAAGAAAAGGTGTGTGTGGTTGGGGGGGGGAAGAACAGAAGAATGAGTCAGGAGGGGTCAGAATGGAAAGCACAAGGTTGGGGAAATGTGTACTGCGGGAGTGTCGTTTTATATTAGCTGCGTGAAAGGAAAAAAGGGGGAGGGAGCTGCAATGGAGATGAGAATTTGATTGTAGGGAAAAGCATGGAAGTTATTTCTTTTTAAGTGGGATTTAGCAACAAATTGCGGGAATTGAGCGATCCCACACACTAGTGTGGACTAAGCCTTAAGAAAAGCAACTCCTAGTCCTTTATACTTAGTGTAGTTCTGTGTAGTATCCTGCGACACATTTATCCACAGATGTTGCAACTAGGTCTTTAAATCTTGCAAACCCATATGCTGCCGAAGCTGACGTCCCCAGGTGGTCCTATAAATGTTCAATTGGCGATAGATCTGGTGATTATGCAGGCTAAGAAATGGTGTCAACCTGTTGGAGGCATTCCTGTGAAACCCTTGCTGTGTGAGGGTAGGCATTATCCTGCTGAAAAATGCCTGTTGAAAGTTTTTTCATGAGAGATAACATATGTGGCAGCAGAATGTCCTGCACATATCGTTGAGCTGTTAGTGTCCCTCGTATCACTACTAGTGATGACTGGCTATCGTGTGTGATGGGTCCACAAATCATCATTCCACAGCAAAGGTTGGATTGAAATGCTCATTATTTGCCCTTCATACTGAAACACGACCATCGTTGGAGCCCCGAAAGAACCAGAATTTGTCTCTAAGGCCAATACAGTTCCATTCCATAGCAATCCAGGTTTCGCGTTCATAACATCACTCAAAACAAAGACGAGGTGACTGGTTGTCAATGACAGGATACATAATGGATGCCATGACACCGAATCTCCTTCTGGTAAGTACCTGGAAATGGTTCTGGGTAAACGAAGGGATCTGTAATAAAGGTGCCACCTATTTCTGGACGGTAGACAATGAACTTATTGGAGCTCCTTGTGCTTGTCGACAGATTGAATGATCCCCACTAATGGTGGTCTGTCTGAGGCGGACGCTGTATATTGTACAACATGAATAGACAATTCTCCTAATTACTTACATCCTGAAAATTTTCTCTCTGAAAACAAGCATCCAAACGGGGTTATCAGATTTATATCAAAATTAAAAACCCAGGCACATATAAACAAAATGTGTGTTTGATGATTCATTAAGTTTATAGTGCACGGACAGCTAAATTGTACCAGATGATTGGTTGGTTGTATTTTTATGGTGCAAAGATAGCAAGGGTCATTCTGCGTCCAACAAGGTGAGAAGGTACACATGGTGTTAAAATGTGAATAAATTAAAACTAAAATGGCAAAAACATATTGAAAATAATGTATTAAATGTATCAAATGAAATGATATAATAAAATAAGATGAGATGAGATGGGAAAAAGACAATATTAAAAATAAAAATGATTTCATGATCAAAAGGATCACATAAAATGTCACGAAGGGTAATGTTGTACCAGAATACATATTTAAAAGTTTTTAGCATTGAAAGACAACATATTACAATAGTTGAAACTGAAGAAAAATAAATTATACTACAAATATATTACTTACAGGGAGCGTCACAGTATCACGATTGCATGAAATGTATAGAGCTTCTGGGAAAAAGTTGTCTGCTTCATTCACCTTCGAAACCCTTAACTGAGCAATGTGGGTTTTCTGACAGTTTCCTTCACTAAAATATAAATGAAATACCATCTTTTACTTTATCTGCATATTTATTAGTTTACTGGATAACATAGAAACACAAGATGGTACCATACTACGTTATTAAATGATCAGAAATATTTTAGCTAATAAGGAAAAGGTAAAGAAAACAACATACTTTTTTTTGATCAAACGTTCTCCAACTTCATGTGGAATTTGGAAAAAATATACTCCATGAGGATTTTGTTTTACATCTGCAAATAAAATTTAAAGCATAATGTGAAAAAAGAATGTTTCTGAAATATGAAATTAAAAATTAGTTCAAATTTCAGGTTCATCAATGAGGTTGAAATTAAAATATTTTCTATATAGAAACAGATCATTTGCAAATGAGGTTTTTTTAACTAGAACCAGTCATGTTACAGCACTTTTGTTCCATGGCTCCTTTGACCCCTAAAAAATTCTGTGATTAACTTGTATGAAAGAAGTTTTATAATGGAACTAAATTTTTCCACAAAAAGCTATAGGAGCGACTGTTTAGGTGTAATTCCGTAAGAAACAAGAGAAATATTTTAAAGATGCACATACTATATTAAAGTATTAATAAAGATTTAAAAATCCTTATGTGATAGAGAAATGTTTCCACAAATAGTTTATATTGAACACAAAGTAACTAAAAGCAAAACATGTACCTTTTAGTATTACTATATACTGTGTAACACTTGAACATTAAAATTTGCAATTCAAGATACAGTAGCACTTCCATATATATATATATATCAAATTTTTGTATATTGAAAATCTCTACATATTAAAGTTTTTGCAAATCCCTGTGGTCATTACATTGAAAAACAGGTTCCATTTGTCAAAATTTTTTTTAGTTTTTTTAAGATAAATTGGGACTTTTCATTCATCAAACGTTCTAAAACTCACGATTTTAAATTCGCCAAAAATGTTCTTAATACAGATGTGCCAAACTGTTCACTGAATGAATCAATGAATGATTTTATCCATCTACCATAAATGAGTAAATTTATCCAGTGATTCGATCATTGAAGGATTTGGCACATTGCTAGTTCCTAACTATGTAGGAGGGTTGTTAATGAAGTAGCGGCAACATAGGTAGGAAAATCTCATGTATTTCCAATCCTTGCGTACACCTTCCAGTTTGGAGTCCTCATGAGGTGGGTGTCATCGAACTCCTGGAGTCACTGCTTCATCGTTTTTCTATGGGCTTTCGTGAGCTCCATGGCTTGACTTATTGTGAACGCTTATCTGCCTTGAACCTGCATTCTATGGAGTGGCACTGTCTCTTGGTGGACATTAAGTTGTTCAACAAACTAGTTCATGGGTTTGTCTTTTTCTGACCCCAGTCATCTAATGATGAGATTCCTCATCCATCATACTACTAAAGACTATTCAATGTGTGTGAGATTTCCGGTGGTAAGAGGAAACATTCGTTTCCACTTTTTACTTTTAGAATTGGGAGAATTTGGAACTTGCTGCCAGAGAAAGTGATTGCTTGTGGCTCCTTTACTGCGTTCTGTGCTGCTCTGGTTAATTATGATCTATCACATTTTTTTAAATGGTTGGTAGTATTTTTTATGGCACAAGGACAGCAAGGGTCATTCTGCACCAAATTTTTTAAAATGTTTTTCTTTCTGATCGTTTTACTTTTTATATAGTCTTTTATGGCTCATACTCTGTGAGCTTTTATTGTAACTTGAATAGTTTTAAATTTTAGAGTTTTTCCTTCTATATGGTGTTTTATAACTCTCATTCTCAGTGTAAGCATTCATTATAACCTGCTGAGTTTTAAATATTATTAAAGAAATTTCAGAAGTTTACACATGCGAAAACAGGATATGAACGCCATTAGGTGACACTAGTGAATGATATGTAGAGGGCATAAATTAGTCAATTCAGTCAGAAGGGTATTTTCTGTGGAATTGAAATGAAGAGTGTCATTTAGACCACTCTACAGCATGTTTACAAAAGGTAATCAGTGGTAGTGGGTTAAAATCGAGGTGGCCCATGACAAGAATATGCGGGAATGTTGTCATGGATTACGTGAAGTCTGTGGCAACAATGCGTTAGCCTATAGGGTGATTGTTTGATGAATCAAATCATTTCCTGCAGGACGGAATGTGACAGTGGATTTACCCAGCACAGGACACCTATCCATTTCTGATCATCAGACAGAGATTGTGAAAGGGAGGTATTGGAACACCCTCCCTATTCACTTAACATTAGTCCTTGTGGCTTAGGGTGTGTCTTATTTTTGAACTTTCAAAATATTGTTCTCTGACACCTTTATTTAGTTCCAATACATAAAAAAAAATTTACGCAAAATTTGAATAAAACTGAATGATATTTAGAGGTGGCTCAACCCTTATGAAGTTTTTAGTATAGAAGAAAGGCGGAGTGAATACCAGTAATACATTAACCATTTCTTCAAATGGTATATGTGATTAACTTACTTACTAATTAAAGTCTTGTTTTGATTCTTAGCATCCATCCTGTTGGTTTTGTTTTAATTTGAGTCTTTTTCATTTCCAAATTGGTAATTTTTATCAAATACTCTAATAAGCAGGTAATTACAACTATATTCAAATCTGCTTCACCAACATCGTATGACCTATATTCTCAACTTCACTAATCTTAGACCATTGCAGCATATGCCAGAATCATCACTAACATAGGCAACAACAGTAAAACCTAATCTAATTATAATTAATCTAACCTAGTTATAATAATACTAAGAGTTCAACATCTCAGCATTACCAGAAATGGTTTTTAAACATAACATTCTGCACTAATAACTGTGTTTATTTATATATATATATGGCCTGCAAAAGGGTTGCTGGTATCTAACTGGAAGGAGACCCACACGCTGAACGTATGTGACGATGTGTGGAACCGGCCAGGCCAGTAACCTAGTGTCCTACCCCGCCTTCAAGTGGTGCAGGCTGAGCTTTCTATTTATGTGGCAAATTAATATTTGCTACACGGATAGAAAGGCGGAAGGGGAGGGCTAATTCACCAACCCGTCTAGCCAGCGTGGTGAAATTATGGCTAATTCCTCCATTATGTTGACACACCAGAAACCATGGCCCCTAGTCTCCAGGTGCTGGAGTGCTCCTGATCAAGGCAGCGGTCAGTGTGGCATGAAAGCAGGGGGTGCTAAGAATCACTGGAATGGCCCAGGCTGCCGTTTGTTATTGACCTTGGCTACGTTTAATGGACGATCCCTTGCTTCTGAAGCAAAACTTCAGGAATTGGAAGAAGAACTTGACAAGATCAAATGGGACATTGTAGGACTCAGTGAAGTTAGAAGAAAAGGTGAAGAGTTGGTGGAACTTAAAAGTGGACATTTGTTTTATTATAGAGGAACGGAAACTGGAAGAACAAGTGGTGTTGGCTTCTTAATCAACAAAAGAATTAAAGACTACCTTCTTGAAGTCGAAAGCACGTCAGATCGAGCAGCGAGGCTCGTTGTTCAACTAACCCAGCGATACCAACTTCAAATAGTACAGGTATATGCACCAACATCAAGCCATACCGACGAAGAGGTTGAAGAATTTTATGAAGAAATCAAAGAGTTACACACCAAAGGGAAACAACATATCAAGCTCATCATGGGGGATTTCAATGCAAGAATTGGACAACAGGAACAAGGAGAGACATCGGTTGGTAAATACGGATATGGGGAAAGGAATGAACGTGGCGATCAACTCATCGAATTTGCAGAAGCTGAAAATCTTAGCATCATGAATTCATTTTTTAAGAAGAAACCGCAAAGAAAATGGACATGGAAACACCCAAATGGGGGAACTAGTGAAATTGACTATATCCTGGCAAACAAGAAATCAATTATTGAAGATTGCAGTGTACTGAACAGATTTAATACTGGAAGTGATCATCGAATGGTGAGATGTAAAGTGCACTTAAATACTAAATTAGAACGACAGAAGCTCATTAGGAAACAAGTAAGTAAGAGGGTGGATTTAATGAAACTGAAAGAAAATACCGAGGCATTCAAGTTGGAATTAAAAAATCGCTTTTCTGCACTGGAAGGACTTATTGATGAAAGTGATATCTCAGAAGCAAATGAAAACATTGTTAAGACAATAGTTGAAACTGCTGGGGAAATTGGTGGTGTAACCTGTAAAAAGCACAATAGCAAATTATCTGAGAAGACGAAACAGCTCATGAAAAGGCGAAGAGATATGAAGGTGGACAATCGAAATACCAGTTCCAGGATTGAGTACATAGAACTTTGTAAAACTCTGCGCAAAAGCATGAAAGAAGACATAAGAAAATTCAACTGTGAGTTAGTAAGGAAGGCCATTGAAAATAACAAGAGCCTTAGGGTTGTTAAAGGAAGTTTATCTGTTGGGAAGAAACACATCATTGCATTAAAAGGAGAGGATGGCACCGTAACAAGAAATAGGGAAGAAATACTTAGAAGAGTTGAAGAATTCTACAAAAATCTATACGAAAGTAACAGTGGATTAAACGAAGACATTGAAATAGTCGAAGGAACAGCTCCTAAAATCTTAAAAGAAGAAGTTTCATTTGCAATAAAAAGTATGAAGAAAGGAAGAGCCCCTGGTGATGATGGTATTACATTAGATATCCTAAAAGAAGCTGGAGAATATGTAGAAGACATACTTGCAAAATTCTTTACCAAATGTCTTAACAGCGGTAACATACCAAACCAATGGGATTCTGCAACAGTAATTCTTTTGCATAAAAAAGGTGATAAAGAGGATTTGAAAAATTACCGACCAATTAGCTTGTTACCTGCTATTTATAAAATCTTCACAAAAGTGCTAACACATCGCCTGCAGAAAAAATTAGATGCAGCTCAACCAAGAGAACAAGCTGGATTTCGAAGTGGATTCAGTACAGTGGACCATATTCAAGTATTAAGAGAATTAATTGAAAGAACACATGAATATGAACTTCCATTGTGTGTGGCATTTATTGACTATGAGAAGGCCTTTGACTCTATTAAAACATCAGCAGTCATCAACTCTTTAAGATCAACAGACATTGAGGATGTGTACATTGACATGGTGAAACGTGTGTATAAAAATGCAAGTGCAAAATTTCGGTTACATAAAGATACCAAAACTATCAAAATTGGTAAAGGTGTGAGGCAGGGAGATACCATTTCTCCAAAACTTTTTACTTCAGCTTTACAGATGATTTTTCAGCAGATAAATTGGAATAACAAGGGAATAAAAATAAATGGTGAATATTTAAATCATTTGCGGTTTGCTGATGACATTGTTATTTTTTCAACGAACCCATTAGAACTCCAAGACATGGTACAGGAGCTCTCAACTAGAAGTAAAGAAGTTGGACTCAAGATGAACCTACAAAAAACTAAGATCATGTTCAATAATTTCGTAGAGGAAACAAAAATACAAGTTGACAACATTGAGCTAGAAATTGCTGATTCATATATTTACCTTGGCCAGCTGATTTCAATGGATGGCAACATTATGAAAGAACTCAACAGACGTATTAAACTTGGCTGGAGTGCATTTGGAAGAAACAGTTTTATCCTGAAGGGGAAATTGCCTTTGTGTCTAAAAAGAAAGGTCTTCAACCAGTGTGTATTGCCAGTCCTCTCTTATGGATCAGAGACATGGAGTCTAACAGTTGGAGCAATACGAAAGTTACAGACAACGCAAAGGAGCATGGAGAGGTGCATGCTTGGAATAACTAGGAGAGATCGAAAAAGAAACACTTGGGTGAGAGAGCAAACTAGAGTAGAGGACATCATTGTTAAAGTAAAAGGGCTGAAATGGCGATGGGCTGGGCATATTGCAAGAAGAACTGATCAACGATGGACAACAGAAATTCTGAACTGGATTCCAAGAGACCACCGAAGACCTAGAAAACGTCCTCAAACTAGATGGGTGGATGAAATAAGAAAACAGGTTGGGGTGACGTGGAAACGAATGGCCCAGGATAGACTTGTGTGGAAAGCATTTGGAGAGACCTTCATCCAGCAGTGGATAGATAATGGTTGAATATGATGATGATGATATATATATATACACAGATAGATATGGCTGCCAAAACATTATTCAAGAAATATTTAGTTAGTACTAAAGGGAAGATCGAAGGCAGCAAGCTTCCATCTGGTGAACAGGTCCTTGGACATTTTCTACTACATCGTCACAAGATCATATATGGAGATATTACAACGGCAGTAACCTATACAATTGAGTGAGTGGAAAATTTTTGGTCCAGCAACAATAATCCAACCAAGCAACTATAAGATCCCATTAAAAAAGTGAAGAAACTCTTTCAAGAAAGCAAGGGGCTGCAAAAGAATAACAAATGCCAGAGCTTGGCATAACAAGCCAATGATGCCAAATTTTTAGCTTCACTGGACAATCTCTTTGGCATCGCACATGCTAATACAATTAATTTTATGGAAAATAAGGACTACAAGTTTTTCCTGCAGTCACAAGGTAAAAAAAAAGGATGACCTGGCTGCATGGTGGGAGTCAGAGTGCTGCTTCAACGATAGACAAAGGAAAAAGAGGAAGCAGTGAAACTGAACGAAAGATGATTACATTCTGAGGTTATTGAACAAACATTACCAGAAACAGTTAAGTTAGAAAGTAGCTCCATTTCTGAAGGAAGTTCCCTAACTAAAGGTCCAAGCATCAGTGATACAAGTTCCACTGATCCACTTATTAAAAGAGGATGCCAGGTCATTTTCTTCCAATAGCTTGAGGCTATGCTTGATCGAAATGGACTGAGTAACGAAACAGGTATGATAATTGTTTTTGAAACTTCTCAAACCCTTGGATAAGATCCACAAACCTTTATTCTGAACAGATCAACTACCAACTGTGAATGTAGAAAATTCAGACTATCTGCTGTCTTTGAGATCAAAGAAGCCTTCATGCAAACCACAATCCTAACAGTCCATTGAGATGGCAAGCTCATGTCAGACCTTACAGGAAATGTTAAGGTTGGTAAGTTATCTATTCTGGTCATAAGAATGGGATATAAACTGTTGGCCATGCCAAAGATACCAAATGGAACTGGTCAAGCAATGGCCCAAATGCAATTATAGACTGGAAGCTTGAAAGCCTGGTTCACACAATGCGCTTTGATACCACAAGTTCAAACACACAGGCACATCTGTTGGAGCTTGCACCATTCTCGAGAAGCTACTAGGCCGGTCTCTTCTCCACTTTACATGTGGACACCATATTCTTGAGCTGGTTCTGGGTTCAGCTTTTCAGGAGTGTATGGGTCCAAGCAGTGGATCTGACATTTCGCTATTCAAAAGGTTTCAAGGACAGTAGCCATTTATTGATTAAGAGAAATATGATAATGTTTTCTCTGATGATTCTTACACAAGGTTTTTTAGGTACAGGTTTCATTTCAAGAAGAATTCTGGATTCTGTGATATGAGGGCGAATCAGAAAATCTATGCCCCTCATTTTTTTTTTTAGTCAAATTACGGCTGTAAATGCGAAGTCAACATATCCATTCCCAGCGGTGGATCTTTCTTGGACTGGACCGGCCCGGCCTTATCTGCCGGTAGCTCCACGGCATGGTGCTGCTGTCAGTTGTTGAAGATGGTAGTTGTGTTTCACACATCCAAGGCATACGAGCAACGAAGCGTGATTCGTTTTCTATGGAGCAAGGAACGAACGCCCATCGAAATCCACAGGGAAATGCAGCTCACGTATGGGGAAAAGTGTCTCGCTTTGAGAAGTGTGAGATGGTGATATTGTGAGTTCGCAAAAGGCCGTGAAGACTTGCATGACAATGAGCGTTCGGAGAGGCCGCGTTCATCGATGACTGACGACAACATTTCCCACGTGGATGCAATGGTGAAAGCGGATCGGCGTGTGCATCTCAAAGACATTTCCCGAGAGCTTGGCATTTCGTATGGGAGTGTTTACGACATCGTTCACGGGTTCTTCGGGTTCCGGAAGATTTCATGTCGGTGGGTGCCAAGGCAGTTGGACGACATGCTAAAAGGCAAGCGAAGGATTGCTTCACTGAATCATCTACAACGGTATGCCGAGGACGGTGGAAGTTTCCTGGACAGTAATGTTACTGGCGATAAAACGCAGATACTGCATTTCATGCCGGAACCAAAGCAGCAGAGCATAGCGTGGAAACATCTGGGTTCGCCTCTGACAAAAAATTCCGTTCAGTGCCATCTGTTGGGAAAGTGATGTTAACGGTCTTCTGGGATCGCCCTGAACCGATCCTGCTGGATTTCATGCCACAAGGTGCAACCATCAATGCCGACAGTTATTGTTCCACACTGTCACGTCTGACATCATGCGAAAGCGCTGAGGGATCCTCAATGTGGACAACATGGTTATCCTCCACAACAATGCGAGGCCACATGTGACAATCAGAACCGCCGACAAGCTCCGGTCATTTCACTGGGAGAGTCTGGACCACCCACCATACAGTCCGGACCTCGCCCCTAGTGATTTCCACGTTTTCGGTCCGCTGAAGAAGTTCCTGGCAGGACAGCGATTCACGTGCAACGATGAAGCCAAGACAGCAGTCCGACGGTGGTTCCACAGTCAGCCGGACGAATTCTACCACAGGGGCATCTCAAATTTAGTGCTGCGATGGGACAAATGTCTGAACCGGTGTGGGGACTATGTGGAAAAATAGTGTAAGGTACGTAGAATAGTACGTATATTTGTAATTACCTGTATGTACCTTATTTTGGCTAATAAAAAATAGGGGCAAAGACTTTCTGATTCGCCCTCGTATATGAACAATAGTTGCACTATTTATAGTCCAGTCTCTAGTCAACTGTATTTCTTCTGCATAACTCCCTTCATACTGAAATACAGAATCTGCTAAGAAAGATACCTTTCTTCCACAATTAGTTCTCTTTCCTTATGCTTTCATATCTTTCAATCTCATATTTCCTCTCTCCTTTACTGTTGTTGTACAACTTCTTGAAATATGTCCATATTAATGGTATTTAAAACATTTCAGACCTCTTGAACTAGTTGGCTTTGCTACAGGTTGTTTACACTTGTCACTCGAAGCTAAAATGCAGTCTTGCTGCATATTTCTTTCTTCTGCTTTAATAGATATCCTACCATACTCACTTAGAAGTCTCTCCTTTATCTTAAAATTAAAGTCAGTATCATCATATTCATATAATTTGTAAAAGAGTCCATCATAAATGTTTGGTAAATAACGAATTAATTGATAACAACGATGTTCATTTAGTGTTTCACCAGCTTCCTCAACTCTCCTATATGTAATTTCAAATCTATCTATAAAAACTGACACGAGTTCTTCAACCATTAACTTAACATTCATATATTCACTTAACACTTTAGCCTTTCTTGCCCTTGAAGCTGCTTCAAATGCTTTAACTAATGCGTCCTATGCTACTGCTGGATCATCTAAGTCCTGTACTATTTATCTTGTTTCCATATCACAAGATGCTTTTATAATTCCAAGTGCCCTTTCTTTAAGTGATTGCCGTTTCGAAGTATCACCAAAGCTTGACTTTTCAGATAACTGTGGATTCGTTTTAACAGAAATCCATTTGGCCACGCCTCTTGCTCCACATAAGATATCACTTTTCCAAGTTCTGTAATTATTTCTATTCAGTTGAGAGAAAATCAAACTTGATGTTACTCCTCCTTCATTCATTTCCATTATAGAAAAAAGCTGCATCAATTTCTTCACAGTAATTGACAGTAACCACTCTCTGCTACCACTTTGTGATGAATTAAACTTAATTTCATCCACTTATTTAGCACTGCTTTCAGTGTGTTTGAACACTGAAGAAATGCATTCTATTTAAAATAAAACAATTTATTTAACACATAAACGAATGAATGAATGAAAGGATAACTTTCCTTTCGAGAAACATAAACAACAGACAGCATACCAAAACTGACTTATATAGCTGTGGTCAACAAAACAAATGTTGCCACCAGCAGATAAAGAAAAAGATTCCTTTATCTAATTTGTATAGTGTCACATTACGTAACCCTTTGAGAAATAAATCCCTACAACTCACAAATTCATTCTCTACATTTTTGTAAACACACTTTGCTTAAAATGTAAATAATTGTTATTCAGTTAGTTTACGAAATTTAATTTACTTCAAAAAAAAAGACTGAAAAAAATAATAAATATCACAATGTGGAACCTTATGACTCGCAGACAAATCGACACATAAAAGAAGCGACATTGTCAAGCAGAATGTTTATTGCATCGCAAATTTGAACTGCCCTTGCACCTAAGATGACAATGTGAACAATCCTAAACATCTACTGCAGGCAGGACTACATGCAAGTGTGCCTCTGGCATGTATATTTCTGACTGCAACAATGGCTGCAGTGGTGCCACCAACATCTGCACTCGAGAGTGCAATTGTGATCTGTCGTTTTCAGCAATGAAAGCAGATTCTGTTGAGAAGCCTCAGATAGCCGTATGCGTGTTTGCAGATGCACGGGAGACAGAGTATCTACTGAAAATAAGAAAGCCAATTCTTTGGCTTTTCCTTGACCTTTTCTTGACTATTTTTGTACATTTCTTGACCTTAGAAAAAGTTTCTCAACTAATTTTTTTTTACGATTGATAAAATAGCTATAGAAAAAATAGCCGAAGATCATTAAAAATTGCGAAGTTACAACAAAAAAAGGTGAAAATAACGTACGAATAAAATAAATAAAATATCGTACAAAAATTACAATTCAATGATTGCATAAAATTTAAAAAATGGGCATAATCATGACCTACAACATCAATTTAATGACCTTTTCTTGACTTCCGTGACCTTTTACTCATTTCTTGACCCTTCCCTGACTTTTATGACATGGTAGACACAATGGGGAAGCATCTTCACCCTTCTTGCATCTGCCATTGACAGGCAGGGCTTACACTTGGTTTTCTTGTACGAGGAGCGATCAGCTATCACTCCAGTACAGAACTAGTGTTTGTACCGGGCACATTAAACAGCACTCGGTATATCAGAAATATCATTCAGCCAATTGTTGTGCCATTTGTAAGGTTGGTTCATAATGATGTAATCCAGCATGGCAATGCCCACCCACAAACGGCACGTGCAACGCAACGTGCACTTCAAGGTGTGAGACAACATTCATGGCTTACACATTCACTGGACCTGCATCCATTGAGTATATGTAGAATTTTATGGGACAACAAACAACTGGCCCCACGGATTCCCACTGGATGACTTCCATCAAAGTTCAATAACTGCTGAAATTATGCGCATCTTTCAAATCTAGGCATTGTAGCTTCTTCAGAGTCTTCGCAAGTGTCTATAATTCGACTACTGATTACACCAACTTCACCCTTCTCCTTAAATACCACCGACTATAATTTGCATATTATAGCATGTTTTGGCGTCAGCGATAATTGGTTGATCCTGAAATTAAAATCACGCCTATGTATGCTTTACTCCATTAACATACGCAAATTTCATAACTGTCTAGCAATTCCTTCTTGGTATTCTTTATCATGTTGGTTATTATACACTCTATAAGCAGACGTCAGCATCGGGATGGCCGTCAAACTAGGGCCACAACAGAACGGGAAGACAGAGCGATTGTCAGAGCAGCTGCCACAGCACCGGATTCGTCGTTATCAACTATTCAACGTGTGGCCCGCACACATGTGTCCAACATGACCCTCTGCAGACGACTGAGAGAGCGGAATTTACGCTCGCGCTGACCGTTACGCCGCTTACCTCTCACGCCTTTACACCGTCAAGTCCGATTACAGTGGTGCCGGGCTCGATCAACTTGGAACTGCGCTGACTGGGGACGTATAGTCTTTAGTGACGAGTCCCGTTTCCAACTGTGTCCTGATGACAACAGCAGACGTGTCTGGAGACGTCCAGGGCAGCGTGGGGATCCTGCCCTTACTATCGCACGCCACACATGCCCACAACAGGGCGTTATGGTCTGGGGTGCCATCTCCTTTGATAGCCGGACCCCTTTGGTGGTCATTTCTGGCACACTTACAGCACAGCGGTACGTAGACGACATTCTACGACCGGTTGTGTTACCGTTCCTTTTGCGACACCCTGGACTTACGTTTCAACAAGACAATGCCCGGCCGCACACGGCACGTGTTGCTATGAATTGTCTTCAAGCTTGCCCAACACTTCCTTGGCAAGCTAGGTCTCCTGATCTCTCTCCCATAGAGCACATTTGGGACGCTATGGGAAGGCGATTGCAACCATCCAGGAATGTTGACGATTTAGCCCGACAGTTGGAGACAATTTGGCAAGAAATTCCGCAGGACACCATCCGGGATCTTTATCAGTCTATGCCACGCCGGGTGACAGCTTGCATCCAGGCCAGAGGTGGACCAACGCCTTATTGACTTCCTCCCTTTGTAACGGTCAAACTCTGCAATAAATCATTCAATTGTTCTGAAATTTTAATCGTTTCTTTTTCTATGTATGTTCTTCACATCCACCAATTTTTATCGCAATCGGACAACCCCTTCTTGGTGCGTCGATTTTTTTTTGTTATAGAGTGTATATATATATACATACAGGGTGCTCTCTAAAGTCCGGTGTTTCACAAATAACTTTTGAACGAAGGCTCGTAGAGCTGTAAAAGTTAGGTGTGCGTATAGTAAAGTGTCCATGGCCAATGAGATGGAACAGACTAAATTTGGCTCATCATCTCAAATTTTGGTTAACACAAGGAAGGCCATCCAAGAATGCCCTTTGCTGGACGCTGGAACTAAGAAGTCGGTTAGTCCGTCAATGGCAAATGTTGCCCAGGTCTACGCTCTGCCCGAAGTCCATAAACCCAGCATACCATTCCGGCCTATTGTTTCGAACATCGGCACTGCCACCCACATACTTTCAAAGCATTTAGTCACCAGACTGTCGTCACTTCGTACCAATAATTGTTTTACGGTGAAGAACTCGTTTGACTTTGTCTCTCGCTTAAAACTGGTTCCTCCCAGTCCATCTAGAATGTTGTCATTTGATGTTAATAAAAGTTTGTTCATGAATGTACCCATCAAAGATGCACTTCAGTCGCTCTCCAAATGGTTGACAGAGTGCCATTATTCGGCATTTGAAATCAGTGAACTTCTCTGCCTCACTGAACTTTGTATAAGCCATACAGTTTTCTCCTCCCAGAACCGTTTGTTCAAGCAAGTTCATGGCCTGGCGATGGGTAACCATTTGTCCCCGCTACTGTGTGATATTTATCTGCATTACGTGGAAGAAATTATAAACTACTGGCTTGCTGCGTTAAGGTTATTACGCTTTGCTGTTGCAGCATCCGCGCCATGCAATCCTGCGTCCTTATGGAAACCACGTGAAAGTCTCCCGTCAATATTGATGTTTGTTTTTTTTTTTCGATGAAGTTAAGAGCCAAAATAAGGAAAATATGTGTCTCAGCATTCGCGCCACGCGCTTATTTTCGAGATATGAATTTTAAAATTTAAAGATTTTTCATCCCATATATGAGCTTAAAATACCATACATCCCTCTGCAAGCCAATTATGGAAGTTTAGTTGAAAGTTACCGCCTAGCGCCTTTCGTGTTTTTGCATTCGATGCCCGCTGAAATTGATTACTTTTTTTTAATATGTATCCTTTTTACATGTTTGCTTATGTATTTTTATTAGTAAAAATACTTTGCTTACAATCGAATTTTGCTCATAAACTTACTTTAATAAAATTCATATTTACATATTTAATTCTGTGATACTATTTTTCGCAGTTATAATTTTTACACGAATTTTAATTTTTAATTGAAGAGTTGTAAAGGTACAAAAAGTTTAGGAGTTAGCTGTAAGTTTTTATGTGAATATAACTTTTATAAAATTTGCGTAAATCATTGTCAACCTGTGAAGGGATGGAATTACACCAATAACGCAGTTTTGTTTTATTTAAGGATGGAAAGATTTTTTCTGAAAACTTTTAACAATTCCATTAAATAAAAAAGAAAACTGCGTTAATTCGTCTTATTTTGTCATTATTAGCCTTTGCAGTCATCCTCTATTAGCATCTATTACGCCTAATATTTTTTTAAATATATTTATCTATTGAAAAATGTATTTTTAGTATGTAATATTTTATTTTATAACATATAAACAAAATTTTATGTGCATTTTATTTATATAGAAACATTTTATTTTATAAAATGCAATCAATTTTATTTTAAAACTGACTGATGTGAACATATTTTTTGTGTATCACTATCGGAGGTGTCGGAATTGTATACTGGTACACGGTTTTGGATGATAATTATCATAAAAACATAAAAAAATTCTACAACGTGAGCATTTTATAAATGAATTGTTCGAACAACTGATTTTCTTTGTCTAATATCATCTGGAAAACAAATACCATCTACATTTTCAAAAACGCTTCTTTCGTTTGTTAACTTTGCAACAAACCAAGAGTACTGTAATGTATTCTTAAAATTCGGCGCCGAAAGTTGATTGTGAATAAGTGAATGGATCTTCAAAGCATCTATCTGCTCGCATGTTTAAATGACTATTTTCTTGTAAGGTTTCAACACAATTTTGTAACCTTTTAATGAAATTTTTTACTTGACGGAAGAAGTACACATCACGAGGTTGACAGTATGGGGTACAATGAGGTGGAATTACTTCAACAGTAGAAGAACAGGTGCCGTCGTCATTTGTAAAAACATTATTAAAGTGTGCTGGATCTACTTAACTACATAACAGGCTGGATGGCTACACCAAAACTTTTTCTACTTTTTAATAATCAACAATTAAAATTCGAGTAGAAATTATCACTGCCAATAAGCATACAATTAACTTAATTACATAAATATGAATTTTATTAAAGTAAGTTTATGAACAAAATCCGATTGTAAGCAAAGTATTTTTACTAATAAAAATACATAAATAAATATGTAAAAAGGATACATATTAAAAAATTAAAGAAGTGACCGATTTCCACGGGCATCGAACGCAAAAACACGAAGCGCTAGGCCGGTAACTTACCAACTAGGCTGCCGATC
>QLNU02015360.1:46664136-46681029 GCA_006491805.2 Dysdera silvatica
GACCAATGCCTTATTGACTTCCTCCCTTTGTAACGGTCAAACTCTGCAATAAATCATTCAATTGTTCTGAAATTTTAATCGTTTCTTTTTCTATGTATGTTCTTCACATCCACCAATTTTTATCGCAATCGGACAACTCCTCCTTGGTGTGTTGATTTTTTTTTGTTACAAAGTGTATATATATATACATACAGGGTGCTCTCTTTAAAGTCCGGTGTTTCACAAATAACTTTTGAACAAAGGCTCATAGAGCTGTAAAAGTTAGGTGTGGGTGTAGTAAAGTGCCCATGGCCAATGAGATGGAACAGACTAAATTTGGCTCATCATCTCAAATTTTGGTTAACACAAGGAAGGCCATCCAAGAATGCCCTTTGCTGGACGCTGGAACTAAGAAGTCGGTTAGTCCGTCAATGGCAAATGTTGCCCAGGTCTACGCTCTGCCCGAAGTCCATAAACCCAGCATACCATTCCGGCCTATTGTTTCGAACATCGGCACTGCCACCCACATACTTTCAAAGCATTTAGTCACCAGACTGTCGTCACTTCGTACCAATAATTGTTTTACGGTGAAGAACTCGTTTGACTTTGTCTCTCGCTTAAAACTGGTTCCTCCCAGTCCATCTAGAATGTTGTCATTTGATGTTAATAAAAGTTTGTTCATGAATGTACCCATCAAAGATGCACTTCAGTCGCTCTCCAAATGGTTGACAGAGTGTCATTATTCGGTATTTAAAATCCGTGAACTTCTCCGTCTCACTGAACTTTGTATCAGCCATACAGTTTTCTCCTTCCAGAACAGTTTGTTCAAGCAAGTTGATGTCCTGGCGATGGGTAACCCTTTGTCCGCGTTACTGTGTGATATTTATCTGCATTACGTGGAAGAAATTATAAACTACTGGCTTGCTTTCAAGTGTTGGTTCCGCTATGTTGATGACATTTTTGCTATTATGTCGGATCCATATGCCAATGCATCCCATGTCCTTACAAGAGGAACCTGCGAGGCCTCCCGCCCACATTGATGTTTGTTTTTTCAGCGGAAGCCAGAGCCAAAATAAGGAAATACGTGTCTCGGCATTCGTGCCAATGCGGCTTATTTTCGGAGAGAGGAATTTTTAAAGACTTTGATTCCTATGTATATGAGCTTAAAATACGACGTCTTCTGCAAGCTACTCGGTAGCTTAGTTGATAAGTTAACGGCCCTGTTCTCCGTGTTTTTGCGTTCGATGCCTGTGGAAATCGATCACTTTTTTTTAATGCATCCTTTTTATATATTTATGCATTTTTATTAATAAAAATGTTTTTCTTAGAATCGGATTTTGTTTATAAACTTACTTTAATAAAATTGATATTTACATATTTAATTCTGTGATATTATTCTTCACTGCTATAATTTTTACACGAATTTTAATTTTAATTGAAGAGTTGTAAGTGTACAAAAGTTTAGAAGTCAGCTGTAAGTTTTTATGTGAACATACCTTTCATAAAATTTGCGTACTCATTGTCAACCTGTGAAGGGATGAAATTACACCAATAACACAGTTTTGTTTTATTTAAGGATTGAAAGTTTTTTCTGAAAACGTTTAACAATTCCACTAAATAAATAAAAAAAACCCTGCTAATTTGTCTTATTTTGTCATGATTAGCTCTCGCAGTCATCCGCTATTAGCATCTATTATGCCTAATATTTTTTTTAAATATATAAACATAATTTTATTTTATAACATATAAACATAATTTTATTTTATAACATATAAACATCATAATTTTATTTTATAACATATAAACATCATAATTTTATTTTATAACATATAAACATTTTATTTTATAACATGCAATCAATTTTATTTCAAAACTGACTGACATGAATGTATTTTTTGTGTATCACTGTCAGAGGTGTCAGCATTGTTTACATAATTTTGGATGATAATTATCATAAAAATAATAAAAACATAAAATATTTCTACAACGTGAGAATTTTATGCATGAATAGTTCGAACAACCAGGTTTTCTTCGTCTAATATCATCTGGTAATGGTAAACAAATACCATCTACATTTTCAAAAACGCTTTTTTTGTTTGTCAACTTTGCAACAAACCAAGGGTACTGACAACATATTCTTAAAAATCGGCGCTGAAAGTTGATTGTGAATAAGTGAATGGATCTTCAAAGCATCTATCTGCTCGAGTGTTTAAATGACTATTTTCTTGTAAGATTTCAACAACATTTTATAACTTTTTAATGAACTTTTTTACTTGACGGAAGAAGTACACATAACAAGGTTGACAATATGGGGTGCAATGAGGTGGAATTATTTCAACAGCAGAAGAAGAGGTGCCGTCGTCATTTGTAAGAACATTATTAAAGTGTGCTGGATCTACTTAACTACATAACAGGCTGGATGGCTACGCCAAAACTTTTTCAACTTTTCAACTTTTTAATAATCAGCAATTAAAATTTGAGCAGAAATTATCATTGCCAATAAGCATACAATTAACATAAATATGAATTTTATTGAAGTAAATTTATGAACAAAATTCGATTGTAAGTAAAGTAAATTTACTAATAAAAATACATAAATATATAAAAAGGATACATATTAAAAAAAAATATCAATTTACGTGGGCATCAAACGTAAAAACACGAAGCGCTGGGCCATATATATATCAAAGTAAAAAGAAAAAAAAATCCAACTATATACATACCAAATATGTGTTCTTCTTCAATTGTGTATACAATCTCGAAAAAACAAGATGGCAGCAATTTTTTAGTAGCAACATCACGAATCTGAGAAGCAGCTGCATTACTTATAATCTGAACTGGCGAGAACGTTTGGCTATAAAATATTAAAGTATATAGTTTACCAAATATTTGCAGTGACTAGTTCATGAAATATATGAATGGCAAAATTATTAAAAAAATGTAAGCACATGAAACCAAGATTAAATTATCATTTATAGATATAAAAATAAGTTTTAAAACGTAAATTCGCTTGTTGTTGTAAGCTGTATGATAATATCTGTGGTCACAGCGAATAAGTGATTAAGTCAAAAAATGGAAAAAGTAAATGCAGTGTGATTTCAGTACACAGGGTTTCAGTAAATTAATTATTCTTTAAACCATTAAATTTAGAACATTATTTGAGTCATATTTATGTCAGCCAAATTTATTTTGCTCAAAAACTATATATACAGGAAAAGTTCTAAGGTAAAGTTAGGGATAAAATTTTGGGGGTGCTGACACGCTACTTTTCTTATATACCTTTGTGAACATACAGGGAAACAAAATCAGCCCCTACATGATACTTTCCCTGCATACAGCTATGCATATAGGAGAAGTATTGACCCTACATGATGCACTTCTCCTGTGCACACAGATGTATACTTCACAAGCAGATCGTTGGGGCAACTTTACTTTTTTTTTTTAATGGAAAACATGACAACCCCCGAAGTTTTCAATTATCAATATCTTAGTGAATTTTTCATGAAAAGCTACGCGATAAGGTTCTTTCAGCCTAATTTAGTGATGCGCAAATTTTACTAATTGGCATTTTTTGAATTGGGGAGAATATAAAATGTTAGTATTATTATTTTTATGAAATTATTATTTCCTGGGATGAAACTATTATAGCTAAATTCTCCTCTATTTGCTGATTATTTCTTATATTCCATTTTATTTTTACGACCAACCATTGATTTTATATTCTTTTCGGACTTCCTTCGTGAAATATGAGGTATATATATATAAAGTGATATGTTTAAGAGAGAAAAATTCTTACTAGTAGTAGTTATAGGTGTGCAATACTGTAATCTTATGAACTTTTATATTTTTATATGTGCATATATATATATATATACGTGGGACTTATTATATTATGAAGCACTGTGAAGATACTCCAGAATAAATAATATGTCCTTTAATAAGTAATTACAACAGCTATTTCACACAATTGCAACATCGCACGTTCTACGTTAGCGCAAAGTGTCTAATTCATCCAAAGTATGTTGTCGCAGTGGTAATCTCTGCTATATTCCTATATCGTAAGCATTGATGTCCTGCGTCCAACCTCCACCTCGGTTGGTTCACATTTCTCGAGTCTTCCACGTTTTCACCCCACGCATGCGCAAGCGCCTCTGTCCACAAATTCTTATAGGAAAGGGTGTCCCAACCCACAATCGGCCTTCCTCACAAGTGCACTGCCCTCAGTGCATGGGCATCTTGACGCAAAGTCTACGCAAAAAAACAAAATTAAAAGAAAGAGTTCTTATTTGGTGGACATCGTCGAGCTAGTCTGCTCCATCAGTTCCGTTTCATCTTCATGTCTGAAAAACACTAAAATATAATTACTAAACAGGTAAATAAGCACGTTGCAAGTCTCTTGAGGTAAAAAAAAAAAAAATGTCCAGAGTTTTGTTGTTGAAAGAAAGATTGTCTTTGGATGTCTGAGTCCATTTCTTCAAGTGATCTGTTGCAGTTGTTGCGAAATTCGGTCCTGCATGTTGACCAAATTTTTTCACTTCGTATCGGTCTTTCGATTTCACTATTGTAATTCTGTATGGTCCGAAAAATTTAGGTCTCAATTTAAGTCCTGTTCCAAACTGTGTTCTTTGTATTGCTACAAGATCGTTAACTTTATACGTTGGAGCTGTTTTTCTCTGTTCGTTAAAAGATTTACGATTATTATTATTATTTTTTTTTTTAATCTTCAAAATGTTACATTTTTACTTCTTCTCTTATATTGTTTCTATCTTGCATGTACTCGTCTTCTAACAGTTCTTTTATTTGAGATCTTCTTTGTCCTTCATTTTGATCCCAATTAGTAATTCAAATGGTGTACATTTAGTGCTTCATGAAACTGAAATGTTGATGATACGCTGTACATCTGTAACATATTTGTACCATTTCGTGGGGTCTTCAATTGACAGTTTTGCTAATGCAGGTATTAGGATGTTATGCATTCTTTCGATCTGTCCATTTCCCCTTGCAATACCTGTCGCTATTGACGAGTGTTCAATTCCCTGTTCTTTACAATAATCTTCAAATTCTTTAGATGTAAAGGCACTTCCTCTGTCAGTGATAATTCTCGAAGGATTTCCAAATGTTATTTGTTGACTTTTTAGTTTTTTTGTGGCTTCGTGAGTGCTTGTTGCTTTTACTGGGTAAAACCAAATGAATTTTGTGAATGCATCTACGACTGTAAAAATATGGTGGTAATTCTTATTTGTAGAAGGAAGAGGTCAAATAAAATCAGTATGGTAAGTACTAAGTGGAATGTTTTCTTTTGGTATTGGATTTAAAAGGCCTTCATTTTTTCCCTTTTTCTGTTACAAAGAATGCACTCTACGCAATTTGCTATGACCTTTTCAATTTGTTTTTTAATATGAGGCATATAAAAGTCACGTTTTAAAATTTCTTCGGTTTTGCTTGCTGAAAAATGTCCGTTATTGTGTATGTGCCTGATAATTTCATTTTGCATTAATTGTGGTACGAATAATAATTCTCCTCCATTTTCGTATTTTTCGTAATCTTTTTCTTTTCCTTGTTCTATTAGGCTCTTTATTGTTGACACAAATTCATCTTCCTCTTGTGCTGATGCAATCTTTGTAGTCATGTCTGGCAATTGAGTCACTATAAGAACAGTGTTTTGACTCAGGGCGTCTGCCTGTTTCATCTGACTTGCTGGTCTGTGCACAATTTCATAGTCAAATTCTTCTAGGAATAAAGTCCATCTTACAATTTTTGGAGTTACATCTTTTCAATCCATAGTTTTTTGGAATGCTGAACAGTCTGTTACTATTTTAAATTTAATGCCTAAGAAATAATTTCTAAATTTTTTCAAGACTTCGATTATGGCAAGCACTTCCAGTTCGTAACAACAGTATTTTTCTTGTTGCGGAGAAGTCTTTTTACTCATGTAATGAATAGAGTGAAAATTTCCATCATCTGCTTGTTGTAATAAACACGTACCAAATACTAGCGTCTGTGTGTAATTCTAAAACTTGTCTAAATATGTGTAGTACAGGTGAAGTAATCAAAATGTTTTAAGCATCTTAAAAGCTTCTCTTTGTTCATAACCGAAATTGAATTCTACGTTGCTACGAAGTAAATCACTTAGGGGTTTCGCTATCTTATAATAACCTAGAATGAATTGCCGAAAATAAGAAAATAACCCGTTAGTCCCAAAAAGCTTTGGACCTGTTTTGTCATCTTTGGTTCCTAAAACTTTTGGACTGCTATTGTTTTAGATGGAGAAGGTTTTACTGCGCTATCTTCCAGTACATAGCCTAAGAATTCGATTTTCCGTTGCAAAAATTTACATTTTTTGAAGTTAAGTTCCAACCCGTATTTTGAAGCTTCTTCTTACACACGCCTTAGCTTAAGTATGCCTTCTCCTTCAGCCTTAGCTTAACTGTGCCTTCTTCTTGATCACTGGAAGGTATAATAATATCATCTAAATATATTTCTACAGTATGGTCATTTAAAAGGTCTCTAAATACATTATATACATATTTTTGTGTTAAGGTGCAAAATCCGGTTTTACTACAAGTTTCAAGTTTTCAAATCTAATGACGTAAACACTTCAGCTCCTGGATAGCCTTCGACAATACTGACTTACTAGTATCTCATCTATTAAAACAATATTCAATTTTAAGTTGGTGCTTCCTGTTTTGAAACGTCGATAACCTTTTATCAGATTGGCAATTTCCTGTCTCTGTTTAACATTTGGAATATGCATTAAATCAATTTGTTGAAAATCTAGGGCATGGCCATTAAAAGGATAAAATTATCTGTAGTTGCAGCTGAAGCTTCATTTCTGTGTATGTTTTTGGACCTTAATGGGAAAGAGAGAATTATGGCATTGGTTGTTTGGGAAGGGCAATTTGTACTGGCCATTTGTTTACAATTTGTGTAAACATTGGAAGCATCCCCTGTTCCTCTTTGGGTTTTATGACTTTGCTTAGCCACTTTCCCTTTCTCCCTATTGCAAACAACTCTAACATAGTATGCTTTGGATTGTCATTTTTAGAAAATGTGAAATTCAATTGGCATAACACTTCCATTCCTACAATTATTGCACAATTTAGATTTTCAAGCACATAAATGTTGGTGTTAATCCTGTTTCCCTCTATGATTATGCCTGTATTAAAAAATCCTAGGTGTTATTGCTTCCTTCCCAATTCCTAGGATAGATATGCTGTTGTAGAATAAATTTGGGGATCCAATTAATTGATAGGAGTATTTTTTCATCATTGTAATTTCACTAGGGGTATCCAATAAGGCTTCAAATTGTTTATCAAAAATATTTATGTTCTTTGGGATTTTTTTGGGTGTAGAATGAATGAAAGTGTGATTTATATTTCTTTTGAACAATTATTTGCCTTATGGCCAAATTTATGACATTTGAAACAGCGAAGACCTTCACTTTTATATTTGCATTCGCTTGATTTATGTCCTCGATCGGAACAGTTATAGCAGATGAGGTTTTGCTTATTCTTATTTTGTGGGATA
The DNA here is from genome assembly GCA_006491805.2 of Dysdera silvatica. Taxonomy (NCBI): domain Eukaryota; kingdom Metazoa; phylum Arthropoda; class Arachnida; order Araneae; family Dysderidae; genus Dysdera; species Dysdera silvatica. Next base: position 46,671,643 of record QLNU02015360.1, read on the forward strand.
AGAGGGAATTGGTATTTAACTTCTTGAATCTTTAGTGATGAATGTTTTTACATTTTCTCTTTGATTTGAGTTGGTACTTTTTAAATGGTTGCCCTACTTTTTAAATGGTTGCCTGTTTCATAACAATCAAGTTTATTAACTAAATAGTCTATTTTCGTGGCCAGGAAATGTTCACCAATCTCAGTGGGTACTTTCTTTTTTTTATCTGCTCTGTTACTATTAAGTCTTTTAAGTCTTGAAAATTATTTATGTCTAACCTTCAATCCATTCTTGAAACAAATTACTTAGCTCCAATGCATAATCCTTCCACATGGACATATGATCTTTTTTTTTGTGTGATGAATTTTAATTGGAATTGTTGTGGCGTTAGTTTAAATCGTTTAAGTAGTATTTGTTTTACATGGTCATGATCATTTGCCACTTTAGCTGGTTCTCTCGTTATTAGTTGAACTATTTCTAGTGGAATTAAACCTAATAAGTATGCTACAATCCTCTTTGGGAATGTTAATGCGGTCTATTTTGTCTTTCAAAAAGCCTTAGATAAATACTCAATTCGCCGTTCCCATCAAATCGATTTTATGAGTTTGAATAAATCATTGTTTGCCACTTTTCTTATGGGATGACTCTGAAAATTTTCATTGGGAATTTGGGTATTTGCGGCAGCTACTAATTCTAGTTTTTTAAGCTCAAATTCACGTTGGATTTTTAAGTTTTCTGTCTGTTCTAGTCTCTCAGTAATTATATTTTCAAGTACTGATTTGGCAAATTCTTCTTCATAATTTTGGGCATTTACAATTACTAAGTTTAAAGTCGCAATTTTAGGTTGCTCAGGAACAGCATGTTCCAACTCTTCTACCAATTTAATCAAATCATCTTTACGCGCTTTAGCTAGGGACGACATTCTAAAAGTTTTGAAAGTAATTTACAGTTTGTCCACGTCACTTCCAATGCCAGTCTTTCTTCATCCAGTAAATGTCGTTGTCCTTGTTTGTCCAACAAATGTTTTCATCAAGTCTTGAATGTCTTTCATGTCACTATGGCACACACACAACACAAATATTTTACCGTCTATAAAAAATGGTTACACAGTTGATCACATCATCCTCGAAGCTCAAGGGTCGCCGTTATCCAGAGTCTTCTCGTCGTCCCGTCATTGTTTTACCAACGAAGTTCGCTTCTTTTTTCAAATGTTCGAATTTTTAACATCCAAATATTTTGGTTCATCCCGGCCGAGCCCCCATTTTGAGGGACTTATGCTTATTGTGAAGGACTATGAAGGTACTCTAGAATAAATAATATGTCCTTTAATCAGTAATTACAACAGCTATTTCACACAATTGCAACATCACACCTTCTACGTTAACACAAAGTGTCCAATTCGTCCAAAGTACGTCGTCGCGTTGGTAATCTCCGCTATATTCCTATATCGTAAGCAACTGTCCCGCGTCCAACCTCCACCTCGGTTGCTTCACGTCTCCCAAGTCTTCTACGTTTTCACCCCACGCAAGCGCTTCTGTCCACACACTTTTATAGAGAAGGGTGTCCCAACCCCCACACACATATATATATATATAGTGTTAACACATTGCCTGGAGAAAAAAATACGTGCAGCTCAACCACGAGAACACGCTTGATTTTGAAGTGGATTCAGTACAGTGGACCATGTTCGATTATTAAGAGAACTAATTGAAAGAACACATTAATATGAACTTCCATTGTGTGTGGCATTTATTGACTATGAGAAGGTGTTTGACTATTAAAAAATTAACAGTCATCAACTTTTCAAGATCAAAAGACATCAAGGATGTATACATTGACATGATGAAATGTGTATATAAAAATGCAAGTGCAAAATTTTGGTTACATGAAGATACCAAAACTCTCCAAATTAGTAAAGGTGTGAAGCAGGGAGATACCATTTCTACAAAACCATTTACTTCAGCTTTACAGATGATTTTTCAGCTGACAAATTTAAACAACAAAGGAATAAAAATAAATGGTGAACATTTAAATCTGCAGTTTGCTGATAACATAGTTATTTTTAAAACAAACTCATCAGAACTACAAGACAAGGTACAGGAGCTTTCAACTAGAAGTAGAGAAGTTGGTCTCAAGATCAACCTACAAAAAACTAAAATCATATTCAATAATTTCGTAGAGAAAACAAAAATAAAAGTTGACAACATTGAGATAGAAATTGCTGATTCATATATTTACCTTGGCCAATTGATTTTTGTGGAAGGCAATGTTACAAAAGAACTCAACAGAAGTATTAAACTTGGCTGGAGTGCATACCGAAAAAACAGTTTTATCCTGCAGAGAAAATTTCCTTTGTGTTTTCCAAAGAAAAGTTTTCAACCAATGTGTATTACCAGTCCTCTCTTATGGATCAGAGACATGGAGTCTAATGTCGAGACAGCAATATGGAGGTTACAGACAACCCAAAGGAATATAGAGAGGTGCAGGCCCAGAATAACTAGGAGAGATCAAAAAGGAAACACTTGGTTGAGAGTGCCAACGATCGTAGAGGACGTCGTTGTTATAAAGTAAAAAGACTGAAATGGCGATGGGCTGGGCATATCGCAAGAACTGATCAATGATGGGCAACTAAAATTCTCAACTGGATTTCATGAGACCACCGAAGACCTAGAAAATGTCCTCAAACTAGATGGGTGGATGAAATAAGAAAACAGGTTGGGGTGACATGGAAGCGAATTGCTCAGGATAGACTTGTGTGGAAAGCATTTGGAGAGACCTTCATCCAGCAGTGGATAGATAATGGTTGAATATGATGATATATATATAAAATCCATCAACCCATGCAAGCTCAAACCAACCAACGTGAAAATAACCAATTTTCCAAAGGTGAAACGCAAAACACCACCATTTCACAAAATATACCTAGTGTACATAATTACATATAAACAAAATTCAATCCCCGACTCTTTTAACAATATAAATTTTAAAACATATTGAAATATAGATGTTAAGGAAACAGAATAAACTTGTGATTTAAATAAAGTATAATACAGTTATCATTCGCTAATAACGTTTAAAACTTGCAATTTCATGGAATGCTGCTCAGCAAAACAATTAAAAATTTCATCACAGGTGAGTGTTATTTCCCTGTGAATGTTAAGAAGCACTACTCCAACAACCCGATCCTCCCTCATACAATTTTGTAACCATGGGACTAAATGAAATTAGTTTAAAAAAAAAACTTAGTGTGTATTTTAGTTCAAAAATATTTTTATAAAAGTGACAACCCATATCATGCAAAGTAAAATGTACAATGTAATTTTATTATAATATTATATAATTTTGTTATAATTCTGTTATATAATTTTATTACATTTTAAAAATTTTATTTTTTATGTCACATATGAAATTTTATGATGGTTTTCTTTTCTTTATCTTTTTCTTTCAATGTGGGGACAGGCCCCTCGGACCTCACCCTTAAAACCATCTATGATGGGTTCTAACCCACACAAAGGTAGTACACCTACCAAGTTTTATCAAAATCTTTGTCAGTGGGTGTCGGGGTGTGGTTGAATTGACATGAAATAACCCGTACCCAAGCCCGATGCCAGGAAACTATTTTTGGCTTTATTTTATATGCATGCAAGCATTTTCAACTTACATTAACTCAATTTCTATTATGAACTATTTTTAATTTTAGTTTAATTTTATGTTTAAAGCAATAAAATAGTTTTTGAGTAATATTTACATATACTGAGATTATTATACACAAACATTTCAACTTTAAAAATTATTTTTAGACGTTTACGGACGAAAATAGCTAATATTAGATTAATCTGGATGTATTGTACTTATTAAAATATAAGCAAAGAAAGATTATTACATAATCATAAAGATTAAAAAACAAACATTTTTAGGTTGATAAAGTAGCATTGAATATTTGTGTTCACAAATTAAATATATACTAATTGTTGGCGATGATAAAAGGCCACCAAAATCAAGTTCTGAAATTGGAGTCCTGCTTTACTCTAATTGGCCAGCACGTTTGTGACGTCATCTACTGTTATTTCTGTTCCACAGGATTTCTTTTAATGAATGGACAGTATATTGTAAAAAAATGTGTGTGTGTGCTTGAACCCCCATCCCCCAGCAAGTTTAAAAACCCTACATTACTGATTCTTCAGCAATTATGAAGCAGGGTATATCAACTATTTCAGATACAATTCAGATCTAAAATTATTAGTTATCTCCTATTCACCTTCCCAGAAAGAGAGTCCCATTACTAGCTTCGCTGTTACTCTTTCCACTTCCTTAATTTTTTTTTTTTCTTCTCTTTTTTTTTTCTGTCTTCAGGAATATAATCAGGAATAAAATATTATTATTAAAAGGGTTACCGTTGCAATTTCTTGATGATTCCAATAATGTATTCACTTGGATTCTGTACAAGTTGTAGAGCCACTTGTTGAAGAATATTTGTATCTCCAGATGCATCCATGTTCGCCGATTCAAGTAGAGATTTCAGCTCTGTATTTCGAAAACCATGGACAATACACTAAGACAACATATACATATATTAATTTATTTTAAAAAAAAATAAAAAAAAACAAGATTCTCTTTAAACTAGAAATTCAGATACTTATTTTGACTTAATTTTATAAGTAGGGCCCGGATTTCTATGCATTTGCATGTTTGTTGCAACCTGAGAAAGTAGTCATCAGTAAAAGAGTAAAGAATTTTCCGTAAAAAAAGTTTCAGTAGTTTTAGTAAAACCGCACACTTTTATTAAAAAAAAATTATAAGTAAAGCATGTGCATTGTTATAGAGCAATATATGTACCTCCCCACACCTTGAAATAACATGCAAGTTTTCCTAATAATGTGATTCAACTGTATATGTTTATGTACTTACACAGTGATTATACTCTCACTAATACCATTCCTATGAACTTCTAGCAGGAAAAATGACCTTTTGTATCAGTTTTGTAGCAGGAAAAATGGCTTTCGGTATCAGTTTTGTAGAACGTAAACACCACAATTCTATTCTGTACAGGAAAATTGTTTTTCACATGAATTTTGCAGTAGGTAAAAAATAGTTTAATCAAATGAATGAGCACAATAAAAATGAAAAGCTAAATGTTTCATTGAAAAAGTAAAACTTCATAAATATTAAGTTCTTCGTTTCTTTTTCCTTGTACCCTCCAGTAGGTGGTGTATCAGGGCAAAATTCCTCTATTTTGATGGAAAAATACTAAAAAATGACCAACAGTCATTAATTACAGTACATTTAAAAAGTTCACAATTTTGCTGGTAGGTGGCACATCAAGGACGAAATCGTACATCGAAAAAAATCATCACTTGTTAATTAGAATTCAAATCTATCTTTTTTCCTTCTTTTAAGTTCTAGAAACAAGCACCAGGTAGCACTTTTTCTCGGAATAGAATCATAAATTAATTAAATTTATTTAACAGGTAAATTTACTTTTAAATTAATCTACAAGCCTCTGCATGTGTAGATAAAGGCAGAAAAGAGAAATATTCTGAAATATATGTCACAAAATCTCGGTGAAAATCATGCATTATTTTTAAAGTATCGTGAGGAAATTTTTCTAAAATTTCAATAAAATGCTGCGAGTAAGAAGTTGTTCAAAATGTGGTGAAATTGCGGATCAATGTAAAATTTTAAAAACTTTGGATGCTTCATAAAACGGCAATTCCTTACTATAAATAATGAGATACACTTGCCAATAAATTTTGTCTGCCGATTTTTTTCTCTCAGATGTTTCACAATCACAGCTGCGTTTTAGTTCATTGTGTAATCCAAATTAAAATCAATTTTCACATACAAAGCTGGACGTAAAAAATAACAAACAAGGGAACAAGCCGGAAGTGTCCCATCCTAACATGGAAGGCACGAGCCATCTGCGAAATGGTTTTTTTTTAAAACCAAAAAGCCATAAAAAATACAAATTTTTGAGGGGGCAGTAGCAAATTGCGCATAAGGATCTTGAATGAGATTTTCCGTAGTTTTCTTGGTATCGACCGTAATACAGTAAGGTGGAGTTAAAATCCGTACAAACTACGGAAAATCCGTAAAAGTTGGCATATCTGGAAACATAGCAGGGGGTCATACACAAACTAAAATACAAGAATATTGACAAATTGCATCATTTGGGACATTTTCTGTAACTTTAAAATATGATTGTCAATAATGGCGTAAAGGGAGCTGAAAATCTGTAATGTTTGGCATCGCTGTTATGTTTATCAAAATTAAGATTGGAATTGTGATATATTATTTATATATGTTTTCATTTATTTGATTTAAAAAATAGTTTCTTTTCATTGGGTTTTTATCCATCTAATGTGGCCAACCAAAATTTCTAAAAAGAGAAAATTTTCCGGAAGCGGATCGCAAAATTAAATACAAATTTCAAGCATATTTCCCTATATTCCTGGGGCGCTAAAAACTCAAGTACATTTATGCATTTTCCCAATGGCTGGACACCCTACATTAACAACATGTCATGTAATATACAACCTAAAAATAATAAAAACTACTGGGAATTAAAATTGGGAGGTCATGCCTCCCACCAATTGCTAACGACACCCACAACAGATATTCCAATTCAGTTTAACAAATATTTAAACAGATTGATCACTACATTTGGGGAAAAATTTCCCCTTAATCTGTTATCGCCGATCTCTGTCAGTGCTGCCAACTTTAAAACCCTAAATTTAGCTTGAAATCCACTAAGACTGGCAACACCACTGCCAGTTTGTTAGCAAAAATCTCATTAGGCTGGGCATCGAGAGCTGATTGCTCGCTAAATGTAACGCTTTTTACTATCCAAGTTGGTAAAACCGGTAGTGGGCTATTTGCAATTATTTTAACCAGAATCACATCCTTTTCATGTTGATACTGTAGATTACGACTGGGCGATGTATCGTGAAATATTGATATAAAACACACATTGTGATACCAATCTCCTGATTTTCCATTCAGCGATATATCATGATGTTGATTGAACGATGTACGCATGCTTGATATCAAACCGATATTAAAAAACAGACATGTCCCAATGTCAATATCGTCACTTTTCATTCCGATGTCAATATCATTGCATTCTATTCCGATGGCTATGGGTGATTTCCACACATCAGCAATTTTTCTTGTAGTGAAATCTGTTTGCATTTACTAAACACAGGTACAGACTTTACTGGTATAGGGCGTGATATGGATCACTTTTTCTTTTTTGGGGCCCCTTCTATATAGGTATATAATACTGTCACATGTTAAGGATGTTTCGCAGGTGGGGGATGGGAGCCCTCACCCTCTTTCTATGCTGCTATTGTACTTACAACTGCGATAATTCCGTATTCCGAGTGTACATGACAGCAATTGAAAAATTGCATGTCAGGGCCGTATCGAGGTGGCCCCACCCTTTTTCTAGGCTGCTACTGTAGTTACAACTACAATAATTCCGTATTCTGGGTGTACATGAAAGCAATTGAAATGTCGCATGTCAGGACCGTATCGAGGAGGTCCGAAGGCTCCATCCTTTTTCTAGACTGTTATGGTAGTTACGACTACGATAATTCCATATTCAGAGTATACATGAGAGCAATTGAAATGTGTCATGTCAGGGCCGTATCGAGGGGGCCCGGTGGCCCCTTCCCTTTTTTAGGCTGCTATTGTATTTACGACTACCATAATTCCATATTCAAAGTGTTTGTTTGGTTTTACGGCTCAAAGACTACAGTGGTCATGCTGCGCCGGGACCTACTGTTTTCCGAGGAATCCGAACCTCTTAAGGCCTAGGGAACCAAACCCCGGACTACAGTGAGCAGTGCGATCTTTATGAGATCTCTGAGTAAGCGTTCTTTTTGCACTGCTGGGAGTCGAACCCGGATTAGCCGCGCAATAGGAGAACGCGTTACCACACTGCGCCACCGCAGGGCCACAGAGTGTACATGAGGGCAAGTGAAGTATTGCAGATCAGGGCTGTATTGGGAACCAGAGCCCCCATCTTTTTTCTAGGCTGCAATTGGAGCTACGACTATGATACTTCACATTCAGGGAGCGTGTGTGAGGGCAGTTGGAATGTCGCATGTCAGGGCCGTGGCAAGGGGGCCCAAAGCCTCATCCTTTTTTTTAGGCTGCTATTGTAGCTAAGACTATGATATTCCATATTCAGGGAGTGTATGTGAGGGCAATTGAAATGTCGCATGTCAGGGAGCCCCATCCTTTCTCTAGGCTGCTATTGAAGCTATGTACCACAATATTCCGTATTCAGATCATCTATGAAAGTACTTAAAGTGTTGCATGACAGGGCCATATCGGGGAGGGGTCAAGAGTATACTTAAAACGATTGCAGTCATTTTATGTGATTACTGTTACTCAAGATAAGGTTTTAAAGAGAAATTAAAGAAACTACTATACAACACATACCTATATTTGCGATTTAATGAACCAACTAGTAACCAAATAAATGTGTCTATTGTAACTACTAGGAAGGGTTTATCGAAGTTATTGGAAGATGAGGATGATACTTTGGATGAGCCAGCGATGAATTCAATGAGAAAAGCTGAAGTAGAATTGAATAACTATTTAATATTACCGAAAGCAAGCCTAGAAACAAATCCTTTAATATGGCGGAAATTGCATGAAAGCTCTTTTCCAGAGTTAAAAACCTTAGCAAAATTTTTTCAGCAATTCAAGGAACAAGTGTTCCTTCAGAATGAATTTTTAGTAGTGATGGTGATAATGTATTATCTAAACACAGAGTATCATTGTTACCAAAAGATGCAAAAATGCAGGTGTTTCTTGCACAAAATAAATATATATAAATAATAATATTTAAATATTTAGCGTCACATGTAATTATTTCAGAAGTTCTCAGTTACATGTAACAAAAGTTTTACATGTTTGGGGAATTTATATTAAACAATACTTTCCAAATCGTGGCTGAAATTTACAAAATATCAATTGAAAAGCATAGAGAATTAACAATTAGTTAAGCTACATGTAAGTATGTGTATCTGTTTTTATTATATGTATTTTTAGGTTCATATTTTATTATATGCACATATGTATATTCGTAAAATAAGTTGTATTTCATAAAATGGTTTTAATGTACATAAATTTAAAATCATAAAACAAATTAATTTTAAGTCACCGACTAAAATAACAGCATGCCAATATTGCGATATATCATGATATTAGTCTGACGATATAATCATGATGTAAAAATTCTGATATCGCCCAGCCCTACTGTTGGTAATACCGTTTTAAGAGTTAAATAAAAATTCCAATGAGACGAATTTGACTACGTTTAGCAATTTTAATATGAGTAAAAAAATTTGGCATACAGTTTATTTTCAATTTTTGGTGCAGCGATGGTACAATCTTGCA
>QLNU02015360.1:46681129-46694383 GCA_006491805.2 Dysdera silvatica
TGCTATGGTAAAGGGGGGGGGAGACCTTAGAATTTGTTAATATTTTGATCTATTTTATTAGCATTTTTAAAATATGCAATACAGTCATAAAATGTTTTAACGAAGTAAATTCTGAGTACCAGGGTCAGATTAAAGGTTCATGGGTCCATAGACAGAAAATTTTACAGGTCCTTTGTGTTATAAATTAAAAGCTTGTGTAATTACATTAGGACCCATATATAACGAGTATCTTGGGACCAAAAAAAAAGAAAAAAATGCTGGCTATATCCGATTGCTCGCTCAATCCAAAATCCGTTCTAGAATTTAAATTTTAAACTTTGAAAATAAAGTCGGTTCAACTAACACATTTGTACACAACGTATAGGAGTATGCAAAAAACTCTAAAATTCACGGAAATTCAGGCCGCGATAATAAACGGCTGCCATGATGAAATGATAAGGTCTGGTTAGCAACGATTTTGGAATGGCGTTGTCTTCACCACGCTAGTCCACCTAAAAAAAGTGTGTGTAGGGGGGCTCCAAACATTTGTCTTGTTTGTCTATGTGATAATCCGGCCCTGCTTAGTATTGTACGCTCCTTAGAAATATAGAAATCAACGGTTATGAAAAATACAAGTACGACAATTTTGAAACACCTTATGAAAAGTTGAACCACCCTGCCTTAAGACTTTCAAATTCCACGGAAAAATGTAAGCCCCCTGCCCAATGGTGGCGATAGTAGTAACGGATTCATTTATGGTGCCATTTACACAGTTTTGACACCCAATGGTATCCAGGAACGCATGCCGTTTTTCCGCCTATCATAGGCCCATGGTAGCAGAGGTTTGGATTCTTCAGCAAACTGTAGGTCCTAGCGCAGCATGCCCTTTGCTCTCCTTAAATCATAAAAACACAAACAAAACTATTATTACCATTTGGTAGTAATGTCTTTAACTTGTAAGCCCTGCAGTGGTGTAGTAGTAACACGTTCGCCTAAAATTTGGTTATCCCAGGTTCGACTCCCAACTGTGTAAAAAAAAAAATTTTTTTTTCTTGCCAACAAACTACTCACTGTAGTCAGTTAGTTGGTTCTTTAGACCTTACAAGGTTCAGATTCTTTGGAAAATTGTAGGCCCTGGAGCAGCATGGCCCTTTCTGTTTTTGTGCCATGAAACCTAAACAAACTAACTTTCAGTCCGCTCTATAGTGCTGTAGCTAACTTGATATAATTGGTAGGGCCAATAAATATACTTTTTAACATTGATCAATCTGTTACTCCATGGCAGCAGCATAGATTTTAAAGAAATGGATGGGCCCAAAATGAATTTAGGCAGGCCTGGCTCACCCTGGCCAGTCCTCAGCTAAGGCACTGCTGGTCCATTAATTGATTCAACACAACCGGATCTGCTGTTGTGCCATAAAAATCAATCAGTCCATTTCTCAGTTAAAAATCTTGATCAAATTTTACAATTCAATTTCACATATAAGCAACAGGTATTGGTAACCTTTTTGGATTGTTGTGCCAAAATCATATGGCAGACTCATTTCTCGTGTCAGTGAAACTATCCATCAAATTATGCTGTTTGCCACTCATAAAAATCGTAAATACTTATATTATTCCCTGATTCCTGTACATCTTCTATACATTTGACGTATGATTTACATCAGTTTAACAATACAAAGTGCAATGTTTTTACAGTATGAATCCATATTAATTATTCTAAGTGTTCTAAAAATAACGACTATCATATTTTTTTCTGCTTTATATCAGATGTTTTGGAGCTATCAGTTACACACAGCACCAACCTTTTGCAGCAGTTTCTTAACATTGACATTGATTTATCGTCAATTATATTTCCAATACTGCTTCATATTCTCTCCAATTCTGCATTACTTGAGGAAATCGTAAGTAATGCTTTGACTCAGAACATATTTTAAAGTTACTAAATTTCGGAGTAGTTAGCTTTTCAAACACGAGTGGAAACGAAATAGAAGGCTTGAAATTTATAAACATTATGCATCGTAATAATTTCCATTCTGCTAAAGCTCTTTCTATTGGAAGTTTGAAAAGCTCACATATTTTTAGCAATTCTCTTTCTGTGGATGGAAACATGACTGTATCTAACTTCTGTGCCATTAGTACCCAGACTAACCTCTCAGGTCCTCCTTCACTGAAAAATCTTTGTGAAATTTAATTACTAGCTTTAAGGAATAAATCATGAAAAAACTTTTTTTTTTCTCCTTTGACAAGCTGTTGCTCTTTCTGATCATATATGTAAACATTGAATTGTTTGTTCTTAAAATATTATTTTTAAACTTTACACATTATGATTAAGTATCGTCAATGGTCACAAGAAAAGTTTATAAATATTTTGCATTACTTGTTATCAATTCACCTAATGACACAAAATGAATCAAATCTAGTTGTAACTTTTTCATACAGTCCGTAGCATCACAAATATTTATATCAACTTTTTCTAAATATAATGAAGATCTAGCAATTAATTCTACAAAATCTCCAAAAGCATGTAAGAAAAAACATCATCATACAACAAAAGATCTTTCAGGATGCACTTTGCTGAATTTTTAACACTAGGTGTGTAACTATTGCTATGTAGCGATACAACATTTGTCGAGTGCTGCGCTATGACTTGATAATTATTCAAAACAGCAATTACTGAACTTTCTAACGAGTTAGCCCATCTAATTTCACATATGGGTTTAAAAGAAAGTACTTGCAGGTCAAGTGCTTCAGCAGCTTTCTGTAGTTCACAAGCAAGCTTTGGATTAGTCCTGTACAAATGAGCGATGGATTTAAGAACTGCCATTATTTTCACTGCCATTGGACAACTCTTAACTGAATCATCCAGACAGAAGTCTAGTAAGCGATTATAACAATGAATGTGATTCGGAGACTTCAACGTCTTCACTAATCCCTTGTGTTCCCAATATTAACTGATGCTCCATCCACTGCCATACACACAAGAAGTTCCTGCCAGTTACTAATACCAGACTCATCGAGGCATTCAGATATAGCTTTTGCTAAACCTTCAGAGTTTGCATTTTCAATTTCACAAATGTCCAAAAGTGAAAATTTAGTTTTGTTATCCTGTTTTGATACACACCACACTAAAACAGCCTCATATTCTGTACTTTTTCTAGTAGTACTACCATCGATTAGTGCAGATATGCATCCTGAATTGTTAATCTGCTCAACATTTTTATTTTTGAAATATAATGCCACATATTTTAAGAATATTGTGAAAGATATTCGATTTTGGTAAGTCTCTCCTAACAAAACACCATTCACGTACAAAAGGTTAAACACTAGTAAAATAGCACCTACGCTTTCAGACACGTCAGTAGCAGTCCTTCATCAGGAGTAATGACGATGTTACGTTTCTGTCTCTTTTTATGCTTAAAATTTCTTGAAAACCCTTCATCAAGGTAGTAATATAATTAGATAATAAAAAGGGAAATATATCTGTTGCCATTAAAATTTCTGTAAAACAATAATAATACACTAATTAGATAATATACTTAAATGCAACAGCAGCAATAGTTGCCAATTAATATGCAGAAAGAAAAGAACAAAATTGGAATGCAGAGGGCTACTTTTTACATGTAGTTGGACATTGGTGTTGGGTTTTGTTCCATGCATAACTCTAGTTCCACTTTAATCTCAAACTTGAAATTTTCATGTCAGCTTAATATTATATAGAACTTGCCTTATGCCAAAAATTAGATTTTTCCTGTTTTGCCAACCAGATATTTAAGATTAAATTTCATAAAATCTTGAGAAAACCTCACTTTCAAAGTATCATAAAAAACATAGGATTTAAATTTCAGACTTTAGATTGATTTTAAAACAAAATACTAGCATGTGTATATCAGCTGCAAAAAACTGAAAGCTCAGCTTTATTTCCAAGCTGAGATAACTATAATAAGCTGAGTAAACGCGGTATCAACCAACCAAGGCCTTCCGTACTCATATAATGTAAAAATATAATATTTATGATTTTATTACAATTTCTTACTTTTAACATATTGACGTATAAAAAAGACATAGTGAATTCCCAAGGTATCAAAAAAAAATCGAAAATAAAATACATTTTAACTCAATTTTACTGATTTTAAAGAGGTGAGTAAATTGATGCCGGAAACGCCTACGGCACCCATATAATATAAAAAACATCATATTTACTATTTAATTATGATTTTTATCCTTAATTTCCACACACTAATATTTGTGTAAACCATTGTCACATATATTATCATATGTATATTGTATATACATATGAATTTGCGGAGTTGTAACTATATAACCCCTCTCCACCAATTTATGAAATTTCTGCGTACGCTAATGCATAAGGTGCATGAAACATATATACTGGAACATGAATGTATATATAGGCTATATATTGTAACATGGAGGCAGGGCGGTAACTTCAAGTTCTTTACAGGGAGACTGAGTGCTATGATGAGGGGGGGGGGGACTTAGAATTTGTTAATATTTTGATGAAAAAACATAGGATTTGAATTTCAGACTTTAGATTGATTTTAAAACAAAATACTAGTACGTGTATATCAGCTGCAAAAAACTGAAAGCTCAGCTTTCTTTCCAAGCTGAGATATCGACTCCCAAAAAATCACAATTTTCCAAATATTTTGCCTTAAATGAGCTCGCTTTTTCGCCATTAAAAATTGAAATAAGGTAATCAATGTATAATAACAAAAATATAGCCGAAACTTTGTTCAAAATAACGCTTGTTGTTTCAGAGCTCTACTGCCTCCCAATCAGTAGATATTTGCAGTTGCGTAAATGCCTATGAACATGAAAATTGGCGCCAGTTTTGGTTTAAAGATGGTCACCATTTTAAGACTATTTCTATCTAAAAAACACAAAAATGAAAAATCAGCTTAGTAATATTGCAGGTATTGCATATCCAATAACATCTTAAAGTCCGAAATCAAATAAGCCAGCCATAATTACAACGAGAAACATCATTTTACTTTTATTAAATAGTGAAATATTAAACGCTTAACTGCAGCAATACTAAAAAAAAAAGAAAAACAGCAAGCAGCAAAAATGGGAACGTCTTTCTCCCTTGTAGTGTTCCAAGACACACTGAGGAATTATCAAAAAGGAAATACATTTATTGTCACTCAAATGTCAGGAAAATATAATCATATAACTGGTATTGTTCAATTCTAAATAAAAGGGAAGGTATATATATCTGTTGCCACTGAAAAATGACAGGAGAATATAATTACATAATAAAAAGAGAAACTACTTCTGTTGCCACTAGAAGTTAAGGAAGACAATAATTACATAATTGATATTTGTTTCATTCTAAATAAACTGCAAATACACACTTTGCTACTAAAATCTACGGAAAATATAATTACATAATAAAAATGAGAATGTATCTGTTGCAATTAAAATTTCCATAAAACAATAATATAAAAAATAATTAGATAGTATGCTTAAATGCAACAGCAGCAAGAGTTGCTAATTAATACGCAGTAAACAAAAAGAACAAAATTTGAATGCAGAGGGCTACTTTTACATGTAGTTGGACATTGGTGTTTGTTTTTTTCCATGCATAACTCTAGTTCCACTTTAATCTCAAACTTGAAATTTTTATGGTATCTTCTTATGTAGAACTTGACTTGTGCCAAAAATTAAATTTTTCCTGTTTTGCCAACCAGATATTTAAGATTAAATTTCATAAAATCTTGATTAAACCTCATTTTCAAAGTATCATAAAAAAATGTAGGATTTGAATCTCAAACTTCGGATTGATTTTAAAACAAAGCATTAATACGTATATATCAGGTGCAGAAAACTGAAATTTCAGCTTTATTTCCAAGCCGAGATATCAACTCCCAAAAAGTCAAAATTTTCCAAATATTTTGTTCTAGTTGAGCCTGCTTTTTCGCCATTAAACACTGAAATAAGGTAATCAATGTATATTAACAAAAATATAGCCGAAACTTTGTTCAAAATAACGCTTGTTGTTTCAGAGCTCTACTGCCTCCCAATCAGTAGATATTTGCAGTTGCGTAAATGCCTATGAACATGAAAATTGGCGCCAGTTTTGGTTTAAAGATGGTCACCATTTTTAAGCGGAAGTTAGTAAAGAAAAAATATTATTGATTTTGAACTATAGGTATATAGGGGTAATAACTGACAAAAAGTAAAAATTTTTGAAAATGGTTGAGCAACCTGCATTGGACCACTTCATATGAATTGACCCTCCATCCCTTTTCCTTGAATGGAATGTTGTTTTTAAGTTGTTTTTCAGAGCTCAGTACTTGGCGTTTCGGCAGAACGGTTCCTACAAGGAATTTCATGTTTAGAAAAAATTATTGGGATATAGTACAGAATACGGTAAATGCGTCAACTTCTGCAGAATTCGCCAACTACGGCAACCCTGTCCTATCTCTGAGAAATATGGCAACCATGCTGTATTTCTACAATAATTCCACCATTCTGAGAAAAATTTTATCTCTGGTACATCTAGAGAAGGGAAATCAATAAAAAACATTTTTATATAGAAAAAAAACTTTATTGGTGCACTTTAATATCAAATCAGCCTTCTACTGATTCAGGCAACGCACAATGAATGATCTGAACGGTCACGAGTTGCGATGCGATGTGGTGGGGGGGGGGGTCTACCCTGGTTCGGTTCCTGTGATACAGGTAAGCATACTAATTATGTGAAAAATACTAATTGCAACACAATATTGATTCCGGTTGTGATTGCTTTATGGGCCGCTAGAATAAAGAAGTACTCACAAAAGAAATACTGTAGGGTCCCCATATAACGAACTTGCATTTAACAAAGTTTGAATGGCATTAACATGTAAATTTGTCTCCATATTACGAAAAACAATTTCTATATAACGAAGTTCTTTTTATAAAGAATTTGATTTTTTTTTTAATTTACCTTTTACAATTTTTCAGCGGGATGGTTAGGTAGAATAGATAGTTGAGCATTTTAAGCAAAAAGATGGAGGTGAGGTAGCCTTCTGTATTGTGGACATATGACCAGTTGTGATAAATAATTCTATTGTTCTAAACTGGGAACTTCGAAGCAGCGGGGGTGTATCACTCTGCAGGTGTGGCTAAGCCACGAAATTTGCTTCTCGCACATACGTGTTGCATTGTTGAAGAAAATGTTATAGATGACGTGTTCCGATATTTACAAAAGTGTGAGAATTTCTATGAACGAAATGTTTTTTATAAGAAACCTGTACAAAGCAAAATTAGTGATTATTTCTCTGTTTCAAATATGTTGTATGAGGATCATACAGATATAAAGTAATCCTCAGTCTTTACTTTTGTTATTAATTTGTACGTACTTGTATACAAAAAATATTTAAATTCGTTGAAAAAGAAGAGTCTACTGAATTTAGTCTTTACTGTCCAAATTTAGCTTTTTTCATTTTATCGAAATTAAGTTTCAACATTTATGTTAATTTCTATTTAACGAATTTTCCTTATAACGAAGTTTTTCAGAGGAACGATGGCACTTCGTTAAATAGAGACTCGACTGTAGTTTATATAAGAATTATGTTTTTTATTGATGAAAGATTGTTTTGTAATGGTTGTTGCCCAATTTATCCTGCTTATTGCATTTTTTCAACGTTTTTCTGTACCAAAAATAAATTGCCTTTTCAAAATGACGGAAGGTCAGTGCAGCTGTCGTATTTGACAATTGTGGCAGAGTTGCCATAGTTGGTGAAGTTCGTGGAAGACTGTGCACTTACCGTATTCTGTACTAAATTAGCGGGCCAGAAAGTCTCAAATTCAACAATCCATCATGGCGAACCGCCACTACAGTATACAGTGGGAACATCCTATTTTGACCCTTGGCAAATGTTTTGGTTGCAAGGAAAATGACGCCACAGACAACCTATACATTATCTGTTCCTTAACTTTCTGATGAAAATGTTAGGCTTAAACGTACTACCGTCGACGGACGCTAAATCACTGCCAAGAATTGCACCTATTTGTTTTCTGGGTCAGGCCTTTTTTTTTTCCTTTCTTTGACTCCTACCCTCGCCTCTTGTTTTATTAATAGTTACTCATTGCGAGCAGCAAGTAATATTTCACATTTTATTTTACGAAAATACATTTTCCTCCGGGTATTTCCACTCCCCTAACCGTGTCCACGTGGTTAATGGCGTAAGTAAAGGAGGAGTTCAAGAGGTTCAAACCCCTCTGCAGTAGATAACAAAACGCACTGTTCTTAACGCCAAACCACTATGTGCGTATGTAACCTTTTTTAAAGACTGCTTTGAGCCCCCACCCCCATAATTTTCTAATTCCTAAGCATTCACACGTGACATTTCTAAAATTTGATTTTACTGCGAAACCTTAATTCTAAATTACCTCAAGAGTGATACGTAAGGCGTCCGCATCTTCCATCTTTTTTTAAGCTCAAGCATACAATTATTAAATGCGTAATTGGACCGTCCACCATTCGTAAACGAAAGGCAAAAGTAAACCAACGTTCAAATGTATAAACATAAAAACACAGACTGTTGCCAAATCATTACTGATTTTGACGGTTCTTTTTTTTTTTTTTTTCTACGGCACAAAATGGCGGAAATCATAATTATAACTAAAAGGAAACTGATCATATATTTAATTAATGTTTAGTATGTCATAACAAATTAAGGTTTCCATTTTAAAATTAATGAATCGATAGATTTTCCGGTGCACTATATTAGCAATATACGTGTAATTCACGCCATAGGCAACACGGCGAAAAATTGTAAACGGTCGATTTGGCATAGGGAATGCTGTTAAATTGGCGAAATGTTGATGTTTAAATGAAGCTACTATTTTTTTTTTTGGTGGGGGTGGGGGGCACTCAGCTATCAAGTAGATGCTTTCAGTAGCTGACATTTCCTCTTGTATTCAAAATACGTATGCGCAGACGTTCCACATACTATATTTTGGTTCGGCAGTAAGATACTCATCTCAAAGTCAAATATATATATATATATATACAAAAAAAATTTGCATGAAATAAATACTTATTAGACGCCTATTTCTATCTAAAAAACACAAAAAATGAAAAATCAGCGCAAAAAAATAAGGAAAATATTTTTAACTTTTACGATTCTAGTGGCTCTGTTGGTGAAATCTTGTCACGTGGTAACTCTCGGCATGCGTGGTTTAATGCAATGAAGGTTACCAAATTTTGGCTCTAAACCGCCATTATCTTAAACATACTTTAAAGACTTTTTATTTCGCGATTATCGCTGAATGAAACAGCCAAAGTGATCTATCATCTTTACACATAATGTAAAAAAAATACCATATTTACAATTTTATTACGATCTTTTTCTTAATTTTAACACATAAACATATGTAAAAAACAGGGTACATTCACACGTTACTACAAAAGTTGAAAATAAAACGTATTTTTACTCCATTTTATTAAATTTCGAGAGTGAATAAATTGCCAAACGAAGACGTCGGTTTCTCGGCAAAACTGGGTCCCGACACGTAAACGCGGCATCAACCAACCAAGGCCTTCCGTACTCATATAATGTAAAAACATAATATTTATGATTTTACTACAATTTCTTACTTTTAACATATTGACGTATAAAAAAGACATAGTGAATTCGCAAGGTCTCAAAAAAATCGAAAATAAAATACATTTTAACTCAATTTTACTGATTTTAAAGAGGTGAGTAAATTGATGCCGGAAAAGATCGGTATTTTTTTTCCGACATCAGCCATAGGTTTTGAAGTCGGTGACGCCGGCACATGGTCGACTGTCTGCAGCATCTTCGGTCGCCTACGGCACCCATATAATATAAAAAATATCATATTTACTATTTAATTATGATTTTTATCCTTAATTTCCGCACACTAATATTTGTGTAAACCATGCGAACTTAAATATGGCCTCAAAAATTGAAAAAATAAAGAAAAAAGCATTTATAGCAGAGACTGGTTAAGAGAGGAATTTTTGGGGGGGGTAAAGGGAGATGTAAAATAGAGTAGGAACCATTCACACTAAACATGCATCTTGCTAATTTCCAGATATAGCGAGGAAAATATGGATTTTGTTTGGTATAATGAGTAAGTGCAATACCAGGTGAAAGCTTTTAATGAACAAGTCCATTTTAAGCCCTGGATTTAAACAGCAATTCAAGAAAAAATCAAAATTCGAAAATTTAAAAAATAATGTTGGTAATTATAATTCTCTCTCGTTATAACCGATTTCCACTGCATTTTTATGGATTTGGGAGGGGAAATTTTCATGATTTCCCCCCCCCCCCGCTTCCCCATTGTTTATAATGGAGCAGTGTGGGGGTTCGGCTGAGGCAAATTTCCTAGAGCTCTCTCTGGGCTTTTATTTCTTTGGGCACGAAATTCCAATACTGGACTGGTTGAAGGGAATACTAACGGGTTTTAGCAAGCGCACATTAGTGTACGCAAGGGAGTATTGATGGCAGTTGTAAACTTGTAAACCCCATTTCAATGAAATTTTGTATTTTTAACATAGGAATCTATTAGTTGCAACTCTATAACCCGTACTGAGCCTATACCCCCACCAACATATGCCTGGCAACCCATGCTACACCACGCCTGTATATCCACCACTGATTTTTACCTTGTTTCACTAATTTTAGAAGAGTGAATAAATTTGAATATGAGAAAATATTGGAGTTTTTCAACAAGTCTACGGTCACGGAACATCCAGCAAACGGATGTCCCATGCTCATGGGCAGACCCACAGGGAAGGGGGAAGAGAGGGAAATTTCCCTCCCAAAAAAATGACAAAAATGCAGTAGTAATCGGTTATAATGAGCACCACATCTAACGACGAAATTTTTACAAAAAATGTGAATTCCCCTCCCCCCCACCAAATCCCTCTCTGGATCTAAATGCCTATCTTTTCATATAAATCGAAAATACAGTAGGATCTGTATATAACGAGGGATTTGGGTCCAACGGAACTGCTCATTATATCCAGTCACCCGCTGAATATGTTTTGGAATTTAAATATCCAATCTTTGAAAATATAGCATACATAGGCAACACAGATCCGTTTACATACGAAGGGTAGTTTATGGGGGCCCTATTCAGGTGTAGATTTAGGGAGTGGGGCATTCCCTCCCCCCCCCCTGAATGAAATTTTACCGTTGAAAAGATACGATGTATATAGTTCCAATGGGGTATTTCCAAAAATCATCATTAATCGCCTCCTTGAATGTCGTCTAAATCCACCCTTGGTCATAATTCCCCATTATTATGAAATTTTGTATATTGTATATACATATGAATTTGCGGAGTTGTAACTATATAAGCCCTCTCCACCAATTTATGACATTTCTGCGTACACTAATGCATAAGGTGCATGAAACATATATACTGGAACATGAATGTATATATAGGCTATATATTGTAACATGGAGGCAGGGCGGTAACTTCAAGTTCTTTACAGGGAGACTGAGTGCTATGGTAAGGGGGGGGGAGACCTTAGAATTTGTTAATATTTTGATCTATTTTATTAGCATTTTTAAAATATGCAATACAGTCATAAAATGTTTTAACGAAGTAAATTCTGAGTACCAGGGTCAGATTAAAGGTTCATGGGTCCATAGACAGAAAATTTTACAGGTCCTTTGTGTTATAAATTAAAAGCTTGTGTAATTACATTAGGACCCATATATAACGAGTATCTTGGGACCAAAAAAAAAGGAAAAAATGCTGGCTATATCCGATTGCTCGCTCAATCCAAAATCCATTCTAGAATTTAAATTTTAAACATTGAAAATAAAGCCGGTATAGGTAACACATTTGTACACAACGTATAGGAGTATGCAAAAAACTCTAAAATTCACGGAAATTCAGGCCGCGATAATAAACGGCTGCCATGATGAAATGATAAGGTCTGGTTAGCAACGATTTTGGAATGGCGTTGTCTTCACCACGCTAGTCCACCTAAAAAAAGTGTGTGTAGGGGGGCTCCAAACATTTGTCTTGTTTGTCTATGTGATAATCCGGCCCTGCTTAGTATTGTACGCTCCTTAGAAATATAGAAATCAACGGTTATGAAAAATACAAGTACGACAATTTTGAAACACCTTATGAAAAGTTGAACCACCCTGCCTTAAGACTTTCAAATTCCACGGAAAAATGTAAGCCCCCTGCCCAATGGTGGCGATAGTAGTAACGGATTCATTTATGGTGCCATTTACACAGTTTTGACACCCAATGGTATCCAGGAACGCATGCCGTTTTTCCGCCTATCATAGGCCCATGGTAGCAGAGGTTTGGATTCTTCAGCAAACTGTAGGTCCTAGCGCAGCATGCCCTTTGCTCTCCTTAAATCATAAAAACACAAACAAAACTATTATTACCATTTGGTAGTAATGTCTTTAACTTGTAAGCCCTGCAGTGGTGTAGTAGTAACACGTTCGCCTAAAATTTGGTTATCCCAGGTTCGACTCCCAACTGTGTAAAAAAAAAAATTTTTTTTTCTTGCCAACAAACTACTCACTGTAGTCAGTTAGTTGGTTCTTTAGACCTTACAAGGTTCAGATTCTTTGGAAAATTGTAGGCCCTGGAGCAGCATGGCCCTTTCTGTTTTTGTGCCATGAAACCTAAACAAACTAACTTTCAGTCCGCTCTATAGTGCTGTAGCTAACTTGATATAATTGGTAGGGCCAATAAATATACTTTTTAACATTGATCAATCTGTTACTCCATGGCAGCAGCATAGATTTTAAAGAAATGGATGGGCCCAAAATGAATTTAGGCAGGCCTGGCTCACCCTGGCCAGTCCTCAGCTAAGGCACTGCTGGTCCATTAATTGATTCAACACAACCGGATCTGCTGTTGTGCCATAAAAATCAATCAGTCCATTTCTCAGTTAAAAATCTTGATCAAATTTTACAATTCAATTTCACATATAAGCAACAGGTATTGGTAACCTTTTTGGATTGTTGTGCCAAAATCATATGGCAGACTCATTTCTCGTGTCAGTGAAACTATCCATCAAATTATGCTGTTTGCCACTCATAAAAATCGTAAATACTTATATTATTCCCTGATTCCTGTACATCTTCTATACATTTGACGTATGATTTACATCAGTTTAACAATACAAAGTGCAATGTTTTTACAGTATGAATCCATATTAATTATTCTAAGTGTTCTAAAAATAACGACTATCATATTTTTTTCTGCTTTATATCAGATGTTTTGGAGCTATCAGTTACACACAGCACCAACCTT
>QLNU02015360.1:46694483-46710789 GCA_006491805.2 Dysdera silvatica
CAGTAAGATACTCATCTCAAAGTCAAATATATATATATATATATACAAAAAAAATTTGCATGAAATAAATACTTAATTAACGCCTATTTCTATCTTAAGAAACACAAAAAATGAAAAATCAGCGTAAAAAAATAAGGAAAATATTTTTAACTTTTACGATTCTAGTGGCTCTGTTGGTGAAATCTTGTCACGTGGTAACTCTCGGCATGCGTGGTTTAATGCAATGAAGGTTACCAAATTTTGGCTCTAAACCGCCATTATCTTAAACATACTTTAAAGACTTTTTATTTCGCGATTATCGCTGAATGAAACAGCCAAAGTGATCTATCATCTTTACACATAATGTAAAAAAAATACCATATTTACAATTTTATTACGATCTTTTTCTTAATTTTAACACATAAACATATGTAAAAAACAGGGTACATTCACACGTTACTACAAAAGTTGAAAATAAAACGTATTTTTACTCCATTTTATTAAATTTCGAGAGTGAATAAATTGCCAAACGAAGACGTCGGTTTCTCGGCAAAACTGGGTCCCGACACGTAAACGCGGCATCAACCAACCAAGGCCTTCCGTACTCATATAATGTAAAAACATAATATTTATGATTTTACTACAATTTCTTACTTTTAACATATTGACGTATAAAAAAGACATAGTGAATTCGCAAGGTCTCAAAAAAATCGAAAATAAAATACATTTTAACTCAATTTTACTGATTTTAAAGAGGTGAGTAAATTGATGCCGGAAAAGATCGGTATTTTTTTTCCGACATCAGCCATAGGTTTTGAAGTCGGTGACGCCGGCACATGGTCGACTGTCTGCAGCATCTTCGGTCGCCTACGGCACCCATATAATATAAAAAATATCATATTTACTATTTAATTATGATTTTTATCCTTAATTTCCGCACACTAATATTTGTGTAAACCATGCGAACTTAAATATGGCCTCAAAAATTGAAAAAATAAAGAAAAAAGCATTTATAGCAGAGACTGGTTAAGAGAGGAATTTTTGGGGGGGGTAAAGGGAGATGTAAAATAGAGTAGGAACCATTCACACTAAACATGCATCTTGCTAATTTCCAAATATAGCGAGAAAAATATAGATTTCGTTTGGTATAATGAGTAAGTGCAATACCAGGTGAAAGCTTTTAATGAACAAGTCCATTTTAAGCCCTGGATTTAAACAGCAATTCAAGAAAAAATCAAAATTCGAAAATTTAAAAAATAATGTTGGTAATTATAATTCTCTCTCGTTATAACCGATTTTCACTGCATTTTTATGGATTTGGGAGGGACAATTTTCATGATTTCCCCCCCCCCCCGCTTCCCCATTGTTTATAATGGAGCAGTGTGGGGGTTCGGCTGAGGCAAATTTCCTAGAGCTCTCTCTGGGCTTTTATTTCTTTGGGCACGAAATTCCAATACTGGACTGGTTGAAGGGAATACTAACGGGTTTTAGCAAGCGCACATTAGTGTACGCAAGGGAGTATTGATGGCAGTTGTAAACTTGTAAACCCCATTTCAATGAAATTTTGTATTTTTAACATAGGAATCTATTAGTTGCAACTCTATAACCCGTACTGAGCCTATACCCCCACCAACATATGCCTGGCAACCCATGCTACACCACGCCTGTATATCCACCACTGATTTTTACCTTGTTTCACTAATTTTAGAAGAGTGAATAAATTTGAATATGAGAAAATATTGGAGTTTTTCAACAAGTCTACGGTCACGGAACATCCAGCAAACGGATGTCCCATGCTCATGGGCAGACCCACAGGGAAGGGGGAAGAGAGGGAAATTTCCCTCCCAAAAAAATGACAAAAATGCAGTAGTAATCGGTTATAATGAGCACCACATCTAACGACGAAATTTTTACAAAAAATGTGAATTCCCCTCCCCCCCACCAAATCCCTCTCTGGATCTAAATGCCTATCTTTTCATATAAATCGAAAATACAGTAGGATCTGTATATAACGAGGGATTTGGGTCCAACGGAACTGCTCATTATATCCAGTCACCCGCTGAATATGTTTTGGAATTTAAATATCCAATCTTTGAAAATATAGCATACATAGGCAACACAGATCCATTTACATACGAAGGGTAGTTTATGGGGGCCCTATTCAGGTGTAGGTTTTGGGGGGAGGCATTCCCTCCCCCCCCCTGAATGAAATTTTACCGTTGAAAAGATACGATGTATATAGTTCCAATGGGGTATTTCCAAAAATCATCATTAATCGCCTCCTTGAATGTCGTCTAAATCCACCCTTGGTCATAATTCCCCATTATTATGAAATTTTGTATATTGTATATACATATGAATTTGCGGAGTTGTAACTATATAAGCCCTCTCCACCAATTTATGAAATTTCTGCGTACGCTAATGCATAAGGTGCATGAAACATATATACTGGAACATGAATGCACATATAGGCTATATATTGTAACATGGAGGCAGGGCGGTAACTTCAAATTCTTTACAAGGAGACTGAGGGCTATGGTAAAGGGGGGGGGAGACCTTAGAATTTGTTAATATTTTGATCTATTTTATTAGCATTTTTAAAATATGCAATACAGTCATAAAATGTTTTAACGAAGTAAATTCTGAGTACCAGGGTCAGATTAAAGGTTCATGGGTCCATAGACAGAAAATTTTACAGGTCCTTTGTGTTATAAATTAAAAGCTTGTGTAATTACATTAGGACCCATATATAACGAGTATCTTGGGACCAAAAAAAAAGGAAAAAATGCTGGCTATATCCGATTGCTCGCTCAATCCAAAATCCGTTCTAGAATTTAAATTTTAAACTTTGAAAATAAAATCGGTTCAGCTAACACATTTGTACACAACGTATAGGAGTATGCAAAAAACTCTAAAATTCACGGAAATTCAGGCCGCGATAATAAACGGCTGCCATGATGAAATGATAAGGTCTGGTTAGCAACGATTTTGGAATGGCGTTGTCTTCACCACGCTAGTCCACCTAAAAAAAGTGTGTGTAGGGGGGCTCCAAACATTTGTCTTGTTTGTCTATGTGATAATCCGGCCCTGCTTAGTATTGTACGCTCCTTAGAAATATAGAAATCAACGGTTATGAAAAATACAAGTACGACAATTTTGAAACACCTTATGAAAAGTTGAACCACCCTGCCTTAAGACTTTCAAATTCCACGGAAAAATGTAAGCCCCCTGCCCAATGGTGGCGATAGTAGTAACGGATTCATTTATGGTGCCATTTACACAGTTTTGACACCCAATGGTATCCAGGAACGCATGCCGTTTTTCCGCCTATCATAGGCCCATGGTAGCAGAGGTTTGGATTCTTCAGCAAACTGTAGGTCCTAGCGCAGCATGCCCTTTGCTCTCCTTAAATCATAAAAACACAAACAAAACTATTATTACCATTTGGTAGTAATGTCTTTAACTTGTAAGCCCTGCAGTGGTGTAGTAGTAACACGTTCGCCTAAAATTTGGTTATCCCAGGTTCGACTCCCAACTGTGTAAAAAAAAAAATTTTTTTTTCTTGCCAACAAACTACTCACTGTAGTCAGTTAGTTGGTTCTTTAGACCTTACAAGGTTCAGATTCTTTGGAAAATTGTAGGCCCTGGAGCAGCATGGCCCTTTCTGTTTTTGTGCCATGAAACCTAAACAAACTAACTTTCAGTCCGCTCTATAGTGCTGTAGCTAACTTGATATAATTGGTAGGGCCAATAAATATACTTTTTAACATTGATCAATCTGTTACTCCATGGCAGCAGCATAGATTTTAAAGAAATGGATGGGCCCAAAATGAATTTAGGCAGGCCTGGCTCACCCTGGCCAGTCCTCAGCTAAGGCACTGCTGGTCCATTAATTGATTCAACACAACCGGATCTGCTGTTGTGCCATAAAAATCAATCAGTCCATTTCTCAGTTAAAAATCTTGATCAAATTTTACAATTCAATTTCACATATAAGCAACAGGTATTGGTAACCTTTTTGGATTGTTGTGCCAAAATCATATGGCAGACTCATTTCTCGTGTCAGTGAAACTATCCATCAAATTATGCTGTTTGCCACTCATAAAAATCGTAAATACTTATATTATTCCCTGATTCCTGTACATCTTCTATACATTTGACGTATGATTTACATCAGTTTAACAATACAAAGTGCAATGTTTTTACAGTATGAATCCATATTAATTATTCTAAGTGTTCTAAAAATAACGACTATCATATTTTTTTCTGCTTTATATCAGATGTTTTGGAGCTATCAGTTACACACAGCACCAACCTTTTCAGCAGTTTCTTAACATTGACATTGATTTATCGTCAATTATATTTCCAATACTGCTTCATATTCTCTCCAATTCTGCATTACTTGAGGAAATCGTAAGTAATGCTTTGACTCAGAACATATTTTAAAGTTACTAAATTTCGGAGTAGTTAGCTTTTCAAACACGAGTGGAAACGAAATAGAAGGCTTGAAATTTATAAACATTATGCATCGTAATAATTTCCATTCTGCTAAAGCTCTTTCTATTGGAAGTTTGAAAAGCTCACATATTTTTAGCAATTCTCTTTCTGTGGATGGAAACATGACTGTATCTAACTTCTGTGCCATCAGTACACAGACTAACCTCTCAGGTCCTCCTTCACTGAAAAATCTTTGTGAAATTTAATTACTAGCTTTAAGGAATAAATCATGAAAAAACTTTTTTTTTTCTCCTTTGACAAGCTGTTGCTCTTTCTGATCATATATGTAAACATTGAATTGTTTGTTCTTAAAATATTATTTTTAAACTTTACACATTATGATTAAGTATCGTCAATGGTCACAAGAAAAGTTTATAAATATTTTGCATTACTTGTTATCAATTCACCTAATGACACAAAATGAATCAAATCTAGTTGTAACTTTTTCATACAGTCCGTAGCATCACAAATATTTATATCAACTTTTTCTAAATATAATGAAGATCTAGCAATTAATTCTACAAAATCTCCAAAAGCATGTAAGAAAAAACATCATCATACAACAAAAGATCTTTCAGGATGCACTTTGCTGAATTTTTAACACTAGGTGTGTAACTATTGCTATGTAGCGATACAACATTTGTCGAGTGCTGCGCTATGACTTGATAATTATTCAAAACAGCAATTACTGAACTTTCTAACGAGTTAGCCCATCTAATTTCACATATGGGTTTAAAAGAAAGTACTTGCAGGTCAAGTGCTTCAGCAGCTTTCTGTAGTTCACAAGCAAGCTTTGGATTAGTCCTGTACAAATGAGCGATGGATTTAAGAACTGCCATTATTTTCACTGCCATTGGACAACTCTTAACTGAATCATCCAGACAGAAGTCTAGTAAGCGATTATAACAATGAATGTGATTCGGAGACTTCAACGTCTTCACTAATCCCTTGTGTTCCCAATATTAACTGATGCTCCATCCACTGCCATACACACAAGAAGTTCCTGCCAGTTACTAATACCAGACTCATCGAGGCATTCAGATATAGCTTTTGCTAAACCTTCAGAGTTTGCATTTTCAATTTCACAAATGTCCAAAAGTGAAAATTTAGTTTTGTTATCCTGTTTTGATACACACCACACTAAAACAGCCTCATATTCTGTACTTTTTCTAGTAGTACTACCATCGATTAGTGCAGATATGCATCCTGAATTGTTAATCTGCTCAACATTTTTATTTTTGAAATATAATGCCACATATTTTAAGAATATTGTGAAAGATATTCGATTTTGGTAAGTCTCTCCTAACAAAACACCATTCACGTACAAAAGGTTAAACACTAGTAAAATAGCACCTACGCTTTCAGACACGTCAGTAGCAGTCCTTCATCAGGAGTAATGACGATGTTATGTTTCTGTCTCTTTTTTATACTTGAAATTTCTGGAAAACCCTTCATCAGAGTAGTCCCGCAGAATGGAAAAACCCAATGGGAACCAATTAGAAACCTGTGCTGTAGGGCACCTAACGTTAGGGAAGTTCCATATATTTCAAAGTAAGAGTTGCTTGTAAGTTTCCCAAGATTCTGAGATGAGTCTACTATTCTTGTTTGATGTGCCGGTGTAGTATTTTTGTTGGGTCCCAGTTGGGTTTGTGTCTGTGTTGCAAAGCGTGTTCTGCCAGACGTGAGGCTATGTCTCCTTTTGCAAGTATTTGTTTGTGTTCTTTTCTTCTTGTCCTGAACATTCTTTTTGCTTGTCCTAATAATATTTGTTGTAGTCTTTGCATGGTATTTGGTATATGGCACTTGTGAGATCTTCTGGTGGAACTGGATCTTTAACTTTTGTAAGTTGTTTGCGAAGTGTTGTGACAGGGGAATAGAATATTTTGATATTTGCTTCCTTGAGGATGTGAGAGATTGTTTCGGAAATGCCGTGAATATATGGAATGGATATGCGGGTGTGAGAGATATTATCGTTTAAAGATGTACTATTGGGTCTACAGTTTCTGAGAATGAATCGTTAGGGTTACAAACTTACATTTAATCTCTACGACTCTTTAAAATGCACTTCCGGCCGCTTACCATCCTTCTACGGATTACCTAAAATTCATAAACAAAATATTCCTCTCAGACCAATAGTTAGTTTTTGCAGCTCTCCTACATATAACCTATCAAAATATATTGCACGTCTACTCTCTCCTACAATCGGTAATAACGACTACACTGTTTCTACTAGCCAATCCTTCTGCACCTCTTTAAATAACCTACAACTTGACGACGACGACCTCATGGTCTCATTCGATGTAATTTCTCTCTTCACTTGCATTCCCACATCACTTGCAATCGACACCGCACTTACACGCCTCCAAAATGACACAACACTACATGAACGCACTTCACTAACACCTCACGACATCTGCACATTGTTGAAATTTTGTCTGGACTCTGCTGTGTTCACCTCAAATGGTTCTATCTATAGACAAGTTTTTGGCACTGCCATGGGATCTCCGGTCTCAAGTGTTGTAGCTAACTTGGTTATGGAGTCATTTGAGGAAACTGCTTTGTCTTCACTGAATTTTAACATTAAATTCTGGAAAAGATACGTCGACGACACGTTTGTTGTACTTAAAACTAATACACTCCAAAGCTTCTTCCATTACCTTAATAACTTAAACTCACATATAAAATTCACATACGAAACAGAACAGAACAATAAACTCCCTTTCCTAGACGTTCTTGTACACAGATCTCACGATAACTCAATCTTCACCTCAGTTTACCGTAAACCCACACATACAGACAGATATCTCGATTTTAAATCGCATCATCCAACATGCCACAAAGCTTCCGTTGTTAAAACATTAAGTCTTAGAGCGAATTCTCACTGCAGTAATGAAACACTTTCAAACACAGAAACAAAACACATACACACGGCACTTAAAAATAATGGATACCCTAAACGATTCATTCTCAGAAACTGTAGACCCAATAGTACATCTTTAAACAATACATCTCACACCCGCATATCTATTCCATATATTCACGGCATTTCCGAAACAATCTCTCGCATCCTTAAAGAGGCAAATATCCAAACATTCTATTCCCCTGTCACAACACTTCGCAAACAACTTACAAAAGTTAAAGACCCAGTTCCACCAGAAGATCTCACAGGCGCAATATACCAAATACCATGCAAAGACTGCAACAAACATTACATAGGACAAACAAAAAGAATGATCAAAACAAGAAAAAAAGAACACAAACAAGCACTCGCGAAAGGAGACATAGCCTCACGTCTGGCAGAACACGCTTTACAACACGGACACGAACCCGACTGGGACTCAACAAAAATACTACACCGTCACATCACAAACAAGAATAGTAGACTCTTCTTAGAATCTTGGGAAACTTACAAACTACACGGGAAAGCCATTAATACATCACAACCACTTCCAGAAACTTATAAACAACTCTTACTCTGAAATGTATGGGACTTCCCCAACATTAGGTGCCCCGCAGTACAGGTTTCTCATTGGTTCCCATTGGGGTTTTTCCATGATTCTATTGGAGGCCTCCCATTGGTTCTCATTGGGTTTTTCCATTCTGCGGGACTACTCTGATGAAGGGTTTTCCAGAAATTTCAAGTATAAAAAAGAGACAGAAACATAACATCGTCATTACTCCTGATGAAGGACTGCTGCTGATGCGTCCGAAAGCTTGAGTGATCTTTTTCATTGCTATTTTACCAGTGTTTAACCTTTTTATGTAATTTCCTCCCTGGTACCCTGTATTTTGACAACAACGTACAAAGATTGACCAGGGCTTACCATAACTAGTAAAATTTGACACTGGTCGGAATATACGAAATACAAATGAAGAAGGTAAAAGATATTTACCATCTGCAAAAATATTCGCAACGTTTCGAGAACTACTGTTCCCTTCATCAAGCGAAAGTGTCAAGGAAGTGTAGGTGTTCGGTATTTATACCCCCCATTTTGGTTTTCCCCCGTTTGAATCTGGATTTTCTAAGAACTGTCCCGCACTCGGTAATTCCCCCTGTCTGAAACTGGTTTTCCCCCATCTCCTAGCAAAAATGCGGTAAGGTTCAGGCATCGATTTTGCGATGTTCATCGCCTTACTTCGCATTCGAAAAGTCTCCCAAGACTCC
Organism: Dysdera silvatica; assembly: GCA_006491805.2. NCBI lineage: Eukaryota > Metazoa > Arthropoda > Arachnida > Araneae > Dysderidae > Dysdera > Dysdera silvatica. The sequence continues at coordinate 46,703,125 of QLNU02015360.1, forward strand.
AGAAAAAGTCTACAATAGCGAGAAGTTACATTTTTATGAAGAACTTTTGTACTTTTCCAATCAGGAACATGACCTTTCTCCCAGGCATGTTCTGCCAGAAGATTAGTCATCTCACCTTTCTCCACAGCACGATGATGTTCTTTTTTACGAGTACAAACAGTTCTTCCCGTCTCGCAAGTGTATACTTTTTCTTCTCCACATATGGCAAAACAACCGTCCCTCTAGTCTGTCTCTCCTCAACAAGTTCTCTATGTCCATTATTAGATCTTCGAGCGATAAACTTGCTCGGGTAGCCATTATCTACAAGCGCTCTCCTTACCTTCCATACCTCAGCATCTTTCAACTCAACATTGTTGTTGTGTTTGAGGGCCCGACGTGTCAGAGACCCCACAATAGAAGCTTTGTGGTAAGTTGGATGATACGAGCGGAAATCCAAGTACCGGTCCGCATGAATTGGCTTTCGATACACAGAGGTTGACAAGCTTCCATTGTCTCCTCTGGTGACCCTCACGTCCAAAAATGGCAAACATCCCTCATGTTCTACCTCTAAGGTAAATTGAATATGGGGGTTTAAGTCATTAAGGAAACGGTGTAAGCTGTCCACCTCTGTCTTCGAAAGAACGACAAAAGTATCATCAACATACCTTCTCCAGATCTTAACACTAAACTCGTCGCAGTCCAAAATGTCCATCTCCAAAGACTCCATACACAGGTTAGCTACAGCAATAGAAACGGGGGAACCCATTGCGGTCCCCTGTCCCTGTTTGTAGAAGGTCCCATTGAAGCTAAAATACGTCAGGTCCAAACAGAATTCCAAAAGAATGCAAATATCTTCAGCTGTCAATTTGGTACGTGCAGCGAGAGAGTCGTCGTTCTTCAGTTTTTCTAGAGCTGTTGAAATCGAAAGGGATTCACCTTGCGATTAATATTATTTATAACATTAATATAGCCATTTCTTTTTTTTAATTTTTGCTGCATATTTTAAATGTCTTATAAACATATAAAAAATACTGAATATTAGATATATTTCTCTTTTTGTGACAAAAAGAACAATTTTCGTTAACATGTTAATGTGTAACCTGTTGAAATCTAGCCCAAATTCTAGTTAAAAACAGGCCCAATGTCTTCGAAAGGACATTTCTTTCTCCGTCTGTAAACAAAATGCATTGCTAAGATTAAATAACACAGCAAATAAACGAAAAATAATTTTTTTTTATAAAAATATTTATTAGGAAAAAACAATAATAGTAAGCTGAAAAGTGAAAACCCCGCTCAAGCATTTTGTCATGGACAAGAGTCAACGTGGGGGTAACCTGGGCCCAGCCAGAGAAGGGCACCTTCTACAACCCTATTAAAGCATAATATGCTCTTGACTGTATTTACCTACAAGTTATTTTTTAATATACTTAACATTAATATTTTTATAATAATTATAAAATAATAAATATAATATAATTCACATATTTAATATACTTAATAGTAATATTTTTTAATAAAATTAGTAATATTTTTAATAAAAATTAGTAATATTTTTAATAAAATTACATTTTGTCTTCGTGAGGGGGGGGGGTACCTATATCTGTAGCTACGGGTCTGCTGCAACTCATTATGAAAAGTAGTTCTTAGGCCGGAAAATCGGCGAACTGGTAACATTGTCCCTCCCCCTTTTGTGTTTAAAAATAGATTTTTACACCCTGTGAAATGCCAAGACTACGGAAATACTCCAGGTCACGTGCACACGCAAGTACTAATCTTCAGCCTTCTTTTCACTGATTGTTTTGCATTTTCACACTCCAAGTGTCTGCGTTTTCTCTCTCTAAATTCTACATACTATTTTCTATGTTTATGTTCCCATGCTTTTTCTTAATTTTTTTTTTTTTTTTTTTTTTTTACAGTCCTCAGGGGAAAAAAACGTAAAATCGGCACCATATAAACTGATGTTTTTAAAATTAAAGAAACTGTGGAGACTGTAGCAAAAGTTTTCAGTCTCCACTTTCACATATTCAGTCGCCACGTGGCAAGTGGTGACCGTTAATTTTCGTCTTTACAATTATAATATTGGAACTTGTAAGATCATTAACAATAATGGTAAATGATATAATGAAACAGAACAATATTAAAAAGCAGAAATATTAAAAAAAATATCTAAAATCTTACTAATTCACAAAAAGGGCGATAAACGAGAAGTTATAAATTACAGACCGATATCTATCCTACTATCAATAAATGATTGAAAAAATAATTTGCAACAAAATAACATTTTACGAAAAAAATTATGTTTTAATAAAAAACCAATATGGCTTTAGAAAAGGATGATTTACTGAATATGCATTATTAAGACTTAAAACATTTTAAAGCACAAATTAAACAATGGAAAAATAATCACAATTATTGACTTAACAAAAGCATTTGATCTAATAAATAGAAAAATTTTAATAAACAAATTTGAACACTATGGCATAAGATATAAATTATTGAACATAATAAAAAGTTATTTTACAAATACAAAACGATACACAGAGAGCGAAGGAAGGAAATCAAGAATGATAAACACCAAACAAAGAGTAGGCTACCACAGGTTATTATTACATATATAAATGATATAAATAGCATAATGGAGGAGGGTGCTCACAAAATTTGATTAGAGGTGAAAACTGGATAAACTACTTACATTATTTGCGGATTATTTTAGTATTGCAATCGCGGGTACGGATATTAGGGTAATAAAGGATAAATTAAATATGTGATTACAAAAATGGACAGAGGCAAATGGATTAATAATAAATAACAGATAAAAATAATGATAATAAAATATATCATGGTAAAGATTTCATAAAAAATAAATAAATATACATATTGAATAAGTAGAAAATAAAAATTTTAAGAATAGGCCTAGTATACAGACAGAAGAGATATCATGGAAGGAAAAACATATCAGTCAATTGTAAATCTCAGGAAGAAATACAAAATTATAGCACTAAATAAAGATACCCCTACTGCCAAAAACATCAGTACAGCTTACATCATATCACTTCTTACACACTATCAAAAATAAATTATGGAATAATGTCATGGGTAACCAGGAAAACCACATAGAGAAAATTCAGAAGATTCAAAAAATAAATTCATAGACATACTGAGATATAAAGAGAAATTAACAAAAATTGAAATTAATAAAACAATATAAATTATTAAACATAATAGAAAATAGGAATATAATTCTATACATATAATACTATATACAGAATTAAAATAATAAACACAAAAGATTTCATAAAAATAAATGAAAACACATTAGAAAAACAAATATATCACAAAATTACATAACAATCAAAATCAAATACAAACAAAGGCAGAGAAAATATAATTATTTTGAATAAAATTATGGGAAAATCACTGGAGGATTGGTTAAAACAAATAAATAGTTTTCACTTAAAAAAAAAAAAAAAAAGTTGGACAATTTGAGATAATGTTGAAAATGCATATTGAAATTTTCTTTTATCTGTTTTTTAATGCTAATACTTGGGTTTGGGTCTTAAGACTTGTATTTTTTACCTATATCCTACATTTTTGTACATTTGTTAAAAATAGTTTACTTTTTAAAGACAATTTTACTTTATTGTTAGAAATTTTGATACACAGTGTACAAAAAGAGTAAATAAAGATGTATTTATTGTATTGATATTGGGCATAATTTTTTATAATTCCTTGAGCATTTCAATGCGTTTCAGACAGATGCAACGTCCTTCCTCAGGAATACATTGGATCCTAGACAAAACAAAACAATACATTTAATAACATTGTTACTCATATTTAATGCACTTCATACAGTGTTCGATTTTACGCTTATAATTTTAAATGTTGGTAAAACATTAAAGTGGATATTTTTGAAACTTTTCTTTTCGCATATGATAACTTGCAACCATTCCATTTGACATAATGGAATGAAAATTTCCAAACATCTTTATTATATGCAATCTGTATTTATTTTAATAAGGACACAATAACCTTAAAGAAATGCATAAAAATCATAATTAAAATAAAATACGTATACTAATTTATTATTATACTTTTTAGATAGAAGTATAGTAAGTTTTGCTGAAAGAATATTGCTAGTAGACTCAATGACAATATTCTTTCAGCAAAACTTATTACACTTCTGGGGTGCTGTTTGCTGCAATAAGAAGTTTATTTTCGACACATATTAAGCAATACATTACATTAAACAATAAAGTTCAGTTGCATGCTGTATACGGTCCAGGAAAAATACCACAGTATAGCATGCTCAGAACCTGAAAAATCACCACGGCGGTGTTAAGTAATATCTTTAATCTCACATATTATCAATCATATAAAATATAAATTTCACTCATACAACAAAACCCCATAATATAGTGTACTACCATCAATATGAACAAATATAAGTTAATTATTCCCTATTTTTTTATATTAGTATTAAAACATACACAAAATTAATATTTCACAATTTTATTAATATCAATACATATTATTATTCGTTACTTTTTCCTTCATCATTTTTTTAAACTTCTGTTGACAATTAATTCCATAACTTTAGACCTTCATAATTTATACCACCTCGGCTAATATTTGTTCTTATTTTAGGTAGTGTTAATTAATTAAAAAATCTTAAGTCTATTTCTCTTTAATTTTTCTGTATTTTAATAATTTCCTGATGTTTTCCTCTTTTTATTCTTTTCCATACAGTTTAATTAAGGTACAGTATTTATGGGGTATTTCACAAATTAGTACCAATTTATATTTCTTATTGTTGCTTTCCAATCAATTTTGTTTGTTGTTATTAATCAATATTTTTCATATTTTAAATCAGTTTCCGTCTTCGCCCCATCCACTTTTTAAATACAATTATGATAGACAATATGACTATATTTGGTTGGCAGGATTTTGGACACTACCGCAAACTTTACCGCATTTATTTCATATAAATCAACACTACGCTGATAATTAACAATGTCAACAATCGACGTTATTGATGAGGATATCGACGCCGGAAGGAGCGAGCAAGGATTAGATGAGAACGCCGAAGGTACAATATTTTCGTTAAGCCTGACCCTACTACCATGCATGGAAGCTTTTCCTACCGAGCCACGGCGACACACATACTCTCTTTACTTAACGATTTATATAAAATAAATACATATGCTGCAACGGGCATTTCGATCAATTTAATACCAGTCTCTTTGCAATTTGGTTTAAATAGTAGTCTATGTACTACACCATTCTGCGAAATAACTGGCAACAATATATATACGTTCGTAAAGAGATTATATATTGTCCTTCGTAGCTCAGTGGGTAGAGCCTCCGCCCGGCAAGTGGAAGGTCGTGGGTTCAGGTCCCACCGAAGGCAGAAATATTTATTTTCTTTCGAACGTTTCACCATCTAATCACGCCATACCATCGGTGTTAGTATCACTACGCCAATAAACGTTGATTGTTTGATATTATTTGACCCACGGTATTTACCGTGGTTTTTATCGTATTGTCCAAAACCTTCTTACGTTAAAATATGAAAAAATAAACACAAATATAAATAATCATATGCAAAAGCTTTGAAACTGAATAATGTATATATATACACCGAGTTATATTAATTGATTTTATATTACTACGTTCAACATACGAATTCAGAATGCATCATGTTTTTATTCGATTTTTCATATATACAGCCATTGATGACAACGACTGATACATTTAAAGAAATAGAATATGCATCAAGTTGAATATCGGATTTATTTTCGATTTGTATTTTTTCATTTTTTACACAGGTTTTAGATTTGTACTAGAAAAATTGAAAAATAACATGGAAGTGATACATGAAAAAAAAGAAAGAAAAGAAATTGCAAACACTACAGAAATAAGTATGTAGTATAAGAGAAATATTAATAATCTACTGCAATCAGTTTCCTTAACGTACGATAAAACATAACCAGTTCGGCTACAGTATGTGTGCCGAAATGATTTCTGAGTATAAAAATATAAAAAAAAATTTTTGAATATATTGCTCCAAAGTTGGGAAATATACTTTCAATCAATGCAGAACTTGCAGGGCATGAAGGTAGAAAAACAATATTTTATAGATAGTCTTTTGAAAACCCTTCTGTTTCTAGTGTTTTTCTTACTTCTGTCCAATATGTGACTGGACTTAACACTTTTTCCAAATGCAGTAAGGTGAGAGGAAAAGGCACACATTCAGCTTCAAATGCAATCAAAAGGGAAATGATGTAGGGATACTTGTTTACTAGCCATGAGTGTGCTTTTTTTTTTTTTTTGGTAGACACGCCTTCTACCTTATATTTCGATTTAGCAAGTAGGCCAGGAAGTTGTGCTGTTCTCCATGGCAAGATCCATTCGTTTTGTAATTTCCGAATCCGGATCATAAACTCTTTTTCAACAACATGAGGTATGTACGCAGGCCTATAGCCAAGCCGAGTCAGCAGGGCATGGCTCCAGTCACCTCATACTTGTGCCCCATTGATATTTATGTATAGAATAACTCTGCGTCCTGCTGCATACACATTTTGCTTGCCTGGTTACCCTTCATCCTAGCTACAGGTTTTATGAATTATATGCTTGTCTTTTATAAACAGTCCAGTAAAACAATTGGTTTCAATTGTTGCACTGTATCTCGTTTGTTTATATAAATTACATTTAAAAGAGTGGCTAAGTCGTTATATGCCATCTCATGTTCCTCAACTATTTTGATATGCTGCCCTACAGCGGAAGGGAGCCATATACAGGGTCTGCATACGTAAAAATAGAAAAAAAAATTCAAGGACTATTCAAGTACTTTTCAAGGATTTTTCATATTTTTTTAAGGACTCAAATTGCGATTACAGACATGCATCTGGAAACATGCACAATTGCTTCAATAGTAAAACACACAGAAACAAAACTTTACATTTTACTAATTAATTCTCCAGCAGAAAATAGTACAGAGAGGAATATATATGGTATAAAATATTTTGTAAACACTCCGATATTCAATTCTATTGTAATTCTCTGACGATTTATAAAAAAAAGTATTCGACTAAGCAAGTGAATGACCAATCTAATATCACTGACAATTTTACAACATGTAAAAACAAAGAACGGTTTGCACAAAATCAATATTCATAGTTCTTACGTTATTCCTTCAATAGAAAATATTACAGTCATGACTATTAAGCTAAAGTTATTTGCAACAACAATCAGTATGTGTATTGCATTAGTTCACAATTTTGCTTTTAATTCTTCTATTACTTTACCAAGATCAGCAACCTCTTTTTTCCCATTAGCAGCTCTTCTTAAACTATTAGATTTTGAGATGCAAGTCAAATCGAAATCATCTTCAGCTTTTTGAGCACATGTATCAGTTGATTTAGTCAAAGCTTCTACATCTTTTTCAATCCTCTACTTTTTGTGATTTAACTCTTCAATCTGAGATTTATCATCTTCCTCTCGTTTTTTTACATGATTCTAACTCCTTTTTCTGCAGATTTTCTAAATATAAAGAATATTTCATTCGTGCACTAGAAACAGAAGCCCTTAACCCTTTAGTTATTTTTAGTGAATATACTCTTCCTCCAATATTAGATATGTGTTCATAAATAAGCCTTTGGGATACATATGTCAATTCTTTCAAGTTCT
>QLNU02015360.1:46710889-46727121 GCA_006491805.2 Dysdera silvatica
ATAAATTAAATAGAAGATTACAAAAATGAACAGAGGCAAATGGATTAATAATAAATACAGAAAAAACGAAAATAATGATAATAAAAATAAAAAAATAGAATATGATAAAGATTTTATAAAACTAAACAATATCATATTGAACAAATAAAAAAAGAAAACTTTTAGGAATACATATAGATAAAAAAAAAATCATGAATTGAACATATCAGTCAATTAATTATAAACCTTAAAAGAAATACAGGAATTATAACACTAAATAAAGATACCCTACCATCAAAAATATTAGTACAGTTATATAATACTATCTCTAATACTATCAAAAATAAATTATGGAATAACATCATGGGGTACTACAGGAAAAACTAATATAGTGAAAATTCAGAAGATTCAAAATAAATTCATAGATATACTGAAATATAAAGAGAAATTAACAAAAATTGAAATAATAAAACAATATAAATTATTAAACATGATAGAAAATATGGAATATAGTACTACACTTATAATATATAACAGAATTACAAATAATAAAAATGAAGACTTCATAAAAATAAATGAAAACACGTTGGGGGGAAAAAACTAGATATAGACAAAATTACATAACACCGAAATCAAATACAAACAAAGGCAGAGAAAATATAAATTATTTTGGAATAAAATTATGGGAAAAACTACCGAATTGTTTAAAACAAATAAATAGTTTTCACTTTAAAAAAAAAAAAAAAAGTTGGACAATTTGAGATAATGTTGAAAATGCATATTGAAATTTTCTTTTATCTGTTTTTTAATGCTAATACTTGGGTTTGGGTCTTAAGACTTGTATTTTTTACCTATATCCTACATTTTTGTACATTTGTTAAAAATAGTTTACTTTTTAAAGACAATTTTACTTTATTGTTAGAAATTTTGATACACAGTGTACAAAAAGAGTAAATAAAGATGTATTTATTGTATTGATATTGGGCATAATTTTTTATAATTCCTTGAGCATTTCAATGCGTTTCAGACAGATGCAACGTCCTTCCTCAGGAATACATTGGATCCTAGACAAAACAAAACAATACATTTAATAACATTGTTACTCATATTTAATGCACTTCATACAGTGTTCGATTTTACGCTTATAATTTTAAATGTTGGTAAAACATTAAAGTGGATATTTTTGAAACTTTTCTTTTCGCATATGATAACTTGCAACCATTCCATTTGACATAATGGAATGAAAATTTCCAAACATCTTTATTATATGCAATCTGTATTTATTTTAATAAGGACACAATAACCTTAAAGAAATGCATAAAAATCATAATTAAAATAAAATACGTATACTAATTTATTATTATACTTTTTAGATAGAAGTATAGTAAGTTTTGCTGAAAGAATATTGCTAGTAGACTCAATGACAATATTCTTTCAGCAAAACTTATTACACTTCTGGGGTGCTGTTTGCTGCAATAAGAAGTTTATTTTCGACACATATTAAGCAATACATTACATTAAACAATAAAGTTCAGTTGCATGCTGTATACGGTCCAGGAAAAATACCACAGTATAGCATGCTCAGAACCTGAAAAATCACCACGGCGGTGTTAAGTAATATCTTTAATCTCACATATTATCAATCATATAAAATATAAATTTCACTCATACAACAAAACCCCCCACTTAATATGAGTGTACTGCAATGTGCGGAACAAATATAAGTTAATTATTCCCTATTTTTTTATATTAGTATTAAAACATACACAAAATTAATATTTCACAATTTTATTAATATCAATACATATTATTATTCGTTACTTTTTCCTTCATCATTTTTTTAAACTTCTGTTGACAATTAATTCCATAACTTTAGACCTTCATAATTTATACCACCTCGGCTAATATTTGTTCTTATTTTAGGTAGTGTTAATTAATTAAAAAATCTTAAGTCTATTTCTCTTTAATTTTTCTGTATTTTAATAATTTCCTGATGTTTTCCCTCTTTTATTCTTTCATACATTTTAATTAAGATACAGTATTTATGTATTTCACAAATTGGCATTAATTTATATTTCTTAGTTGCTGTTTTCTAATCAATTTGTTTATTATTATTAACTTCATTATTTTTCTGTATATTTTAAATCAGTTTCTGTTCGGCCCCATCCAATTTCAAATACAATTATGATAGATATACCAGGTCAGGGTTGGGCAGGATTTGGACACCGCAAACTTCACGGTATTTATTTTATATAAATCGAACACTACGCTGATTAAATTAAATAACGTCAATTCCATCGCGACATGAGGATATCGACGTCAAGGAAAGTGTGATATGGAAGAAAAGGTCAATGAGCTGTTTCGTTGAACCCACGACCTTCTACTTGCCGGGCGGAGGCTTCTCTACTGAGCTACTTAAGGACAATACATACTCTCTTTACTTAACGATATATATATAAAATATATACATATGCCACAACGGGCTTTTCGAAGTACCAATACCAGTTTCCTTTGCAATTTGGTTTAAATAGTAGTCCATGTACTACACCATTCTGCGAAATAACTGGCAACAATATATATACGTTCGTAAAGAGAGTATGTATTGTCCTTCGTAGCTCAGTGGGTAGAGCCTCCGCCCGGCAAGTGGAAGGTCGTGGGTTCAGGTCCCACCGAAGGCAGAAATATTTATTTTCTTTCGAACGTTTCACCATCTAATCACGCCATACCATCGGCGTTGGTATCACTACGCCAATAAACGTTGATTGATTGACATTGTTTAATTCACGGTATTTACCGTGGTTTTTATCGTATTGTCCAAAACCTTCTTACGTTAAAATATGAAAAAATAAACACAAATATAAATAATCATATGCAAAAGCTTTGAAACTGAATAATGTATATATATACACCGAGTTATATTAATTGATTTTATATTACCACGTCCAACATATGGATGAAGAATGTATCATATTTTTGTTAGATTTTTCATATATACAGCCATTGATGACAACCACTCTTACATTTAAAGAAATAGAATTTGCATTTAGTTGAATATTGGATTTATTTTCGATTTGTATTTTTTCATTTTTTACACAGGTTTTAGATTTGTACTAGAAAAATTGAAAAATAACATGGAAGTGATACATGAAAAAAAAGAAAGAAAAGAAATTGCAAACACTACGGAAATAAGTATGTAGTACAAGAGAAATATTAATAATCTACTGCAATCAGTTTCCTTAACGTACGATAAAACATAACCAGTTCGGCTACAGTATGTGTGCCGAAATGATTTCTGAGTATAAAAATATAAAAAAAAATTTTTGAATATATTGCTCCAAAGTTGGGAAATATACTTTCAATCAATGCAGAACTTGCAGGGCATGAAGGTAGAAAAACAATATTTTATAGATAGTCTTTTGAAAACCCTTCTGTTTCTAGTGTTTTTCTTACTTCTGTCCAATATGTGACTGGACTTAACACTTTTTCCAAATGCAGTAAGGTGAGAGGAAAAGGCACAACTTCAGCTTCATATGCAATCAAAAGGTGAATGCTGTTGGGATATTTGTTTACTAACCATGAGTGTGCTTTTTTTTTTTTGCTTGGTAGACACGCCTTCTGCTCCATTTCGGATTTAGTAAAGCAGGGCTGCAGCTAAAAGGCTCTATGGCAAGATCCATCTGCTTTGTAATTTCTCGAACTGGGATCATAAACTTTTTTTCAAAACAACATGAGGCATAAACGCAGGCTCATAGCCAAGCCGAGTCAGCAGGGCATGGTTCCGTCACCTCATACTTGTGCCCCATTGAGCTTATTTATATATGTATAGAATAATCCCTGGGTGTCCCTGCCACATTTTGCTTTGCCTGGTTACCCTTCATCCTAGCTACAGGCTTTATGTGAATTATAGCGTTGTCTTTTTATGTTATTCAGTAAAACAATTGCTTCAACTGTTGCACTGTATCTTTAGCCTGTTTATATAAATTACATTTAAAAGAGTGGCTAAGTCGTTATATGCCATCTTCATGTTCCTCAACTATTTTTTGATATGCTTCTCTATTGTGCGGAAGGGTTACATATAATGCCACAAAAATAGAAAAAAAAATTCAAGGACTATTCAAGTACTTTTCAAGGATTTTTCATATTTTTTTAAGGACTCAAATTGCGATTACAGACATGCATCTGGAAACATGCACAATTGCTTCAATAGTAAAACACACAGAAACAAAACTTTACATTTTACTAATTAATTCTCCAGCAGAAAATAGTACAGAGAGGAATATATATGGTATAAAATATTTTGTAAACACTCCGATATTCAATTCTATTGTAATTCTCTGACGATTTATAAAAAAAAGTATTCGACTAAGCAAGTGAATGACCAATCTAATATCACTGACAATTTTACAACATGTAAAAACAAAGAACGGTTTGCACAAAATCAATATTCATAGTTCTTACGTTATTCCTTCAATAGAAAATATTACAGTCATGACTATTAAGCTAAAGTTATTTGCAACAACAATCAGTATGTGTATTGCATTAGTTCACAATTTTGCTTTTAATTCTTCTATTACTTTACCAAGATCAGCAACCTCTTTTTTCCCATTAGCAGCTCTTCTTAAACTATTAGATTTTGAGATGCAAGTCAAATCGAAATCATCTTCAGCTTTTTGAGCACATGTATCAGTTGATTTAGTCAAAGCTTCTACATCTTTTTCAATCCTCTACTTTTTGTGATTTAACTCTTCAATCTGAGATTTATCATCTTCCTCTCGTTTTTTTACATGATTCTAACTCCTTTTTCTGCAGATTTTCTAAATATAAAGAATATTTCATTCGTGCACTAGAAACAGAAGCCCTTAACCCTTTAGTTATTTTTAGTGAATATACTCTTCCTCCAATATTAGATATGTGTTCATAAATAAGCCTTTGGGATACATATGTCAATTCTTTCAAGTTCTCGACTTCTATTTTTTTGTTCACACTAAACCCACGTTCAAACTTTGCCTAACCATGACTTAATAATAACAGCTTTTCAACAACTTTCCACAGTAAAGAAAATTTATTGCAGTTCAGACTTTCAAACCGGAATTTATCCACCTGCATTGTCTGCACATTAAAAGTGAGAAATGCTGTCTCCGCTGATGGAATTACTGTGGTCAAATAATCATTAAACCATGCAATAACAACATTGCAGTCATCAGCTTTGATTTTTCCACACACTGTTAATATGGCCAGCAAAAATCTAAAATTTTTTATGGAGGAGCTAACTTTATCCATAGTACGAGGATCTAAACATGATAAATTTCTTACCAAACTAAGCTGGATTGGTGATTTTGCTTTAATTTTATTGGTTATCGAAATAAAAAAAGCTTTACATTCCATTCTGAGGTTAAATACCTGTTTATCGCTTACTTTTCTTGCCTTTAGTAAGTCTTTCAAGCATTTTTTGGCAGAGAAACCCAAGTCTATTTTCTCTAACTGCATATGATTTTTGGCATCATCTACATAAATTTCAATGGTTTTTAAAACTGTGTCAGCAGCTTTTACAATATCAGGCCCAACAAAGAGCAGGAGCAACACAGTGCAGGGTTCAGACACATTTTTCAAAACAAAAATTAAAGTGTTTTTAAGACGTATTTAAGGACCCCAAAATTTTTTTTAAGGAGTTCACTTTTTTTTCCGACCACTGATATAATTTGTAATAATCATCATTTTAAATAACTTGCCACAAGAAACAAACATAGTTTGCACTACAAGAAATCTTAGGTTAACAGAAGAATTTATATACAACATATTGGGTGCAAAATAACTGCTTTCATCCGATACATAGTTATTAATACCAACCAGTTAAAACTGCAAAACTCCACAAGAAAATAAAGCTGAAAATTATAGGCCTACACAATTAGACTTGATAATTTAGTCTAAAATAAGTGCAAAAAAAGTTATGTATATATGCATAATTTCTGTAATAACATTATTTTAGATTAAATACTGGTAGTTTTTCCATGTCTGAAAAAAAAAATCTTAAAATGGATGGCCATGTGCAAAGTGCATTCAATTTCTAAAAATTAAACTTCAAACTATTTTTACTGAATGCAATGACATTATGTTATTACATAATTTTTCTGTAAGTAATAAACTCTAAACTGGTTAATGATGTATAAATTCTTCCTTACCTCTAAGTTCTATAAGCAATGGAAGCATCAGTTTACAAAAAAGGGTTTACTTCGTAAGTTCACTAAACATCTCTTTAATTTTAACATCAATGCTATTTCTGCAGTTTTTTTGGCAGTTCGCCTAAAGCAGTTCGATTGGGTTAACAAGGTTCAGATTCAATGTTTTTTCTGACTTTTCCGATAATTTATCTGCAGATGACTGTAGCTCTTCTACAGCCTGTTGCAAATGTGCTTTCTTGGTTTTTAAAACCTCCACTTCATTTACACGTTTTTTCTTTTTATCAGGTTGCTCTGCATTACTTTTCACACACTGCTCATCGAGGCAATGGTGATACTTTTGACATGCTCCACGAGCAGAAATTCGTAATTCCTTTGTTATCAGAACCTTCTCTAAACCCCCAGAGCATCTAATTTCATCCAGCACTAATCTTCTGGAAATGTAGGATTCCTCATGACGATTCTCGACTTCAATATGCCTGTTGATAGAGGAACCCCTTTCAACGGCAGCTTGTCCAGGAGATATGACAAGTAATAATTTCACAACTGCCCATAATTTATATTTTTTGGTATCTTTGATTTGGTCATATAAAAACTTATCGACACATGTTTGGTATTGGCTAAATGCTTCAAAGTCTGGATATTTTGTGGCAGTGGTATTTAGAAAATCAAGGAATTCAGAAAGTATCGAATCAGTCTTCTTCTCTGACTTTTTTACAGTTGGATAAAATTGAAAGGATGTGTGTCATTTTTTTATAACAATTGTTACTTTTTGAAAACATCAAGAGTGGATCAATACATGACATACTTCTCACAATTTTGTACTGAATTGGCGATTATTCAAAAGGATTTTTAATCATTGTAAAAATAAATGATTGGCACTCATGCTTTAATTTCGTCACTTGTCTTTCTGAGACTTTTTTCTTAGAGATTAGTTTTTTTAACAATTTGTCTCCAACGAATCTGGTACAAATTTTATTTACAGAAGAATAAGCTTTCGTACAAGTAAAGTCGAAATTTGCTAATATAAATGGGGACTTCAATTCCTGCGTATTTTCCAGTCTCATTCCAAAAAAAGTGTTTAAACACTTCAAGACAAGTGTTTTCAAATCATTTTCTAAAAAAGGTAACATGGGAGAATCAGTTTGATAAGCAGCAAGAAATGTCTGTAGTATCTTTGCTACAGCAAGAAAAAAGTTAAGGTTTATAGGCAAAAGGACGTCTTTTAATGCTTCTGACACAATCGAATATTATTTGTTCTTTGGTTTGGATACCATTTTTTTCTCAACAGATAATTTATAACACTTTAGTTCTTCAATTATTTCAATTGCCCTTTCCACAGCAGGACAATTCTCAAACCGCCTATGCTTACAGAACTTATATGGCAATTCTCAGACTCTGACAGTTACAAAGAGTCCTCTCTTTTTGCTGGCTAATCCTTAAACAACCAATATAGGGATGAGAGAAAACTTTCTATATCCCATTCAGTAGCGGAACAGCCATGTTTGAAACTATTATGTAATGTGTGAAGACAACAGCTTCCCACATTAACTAGTAAACTGTTATGGTCTTTTATTAATGCATCTTGTAATAAAGAAAATACCTTCCAGTTAACTGATGGGCCATCCATTGACAAATTAACAACCTTGGAAAAGTTAAATTTATTAGTTTCACTACAAATAGAAGATAATGTGACTTCTGCGGTTGAATGTCCCATAAAAACTGAACTATAATAGCATGTTCTTACAACGTCTTCCTTATCATCCCAAAATCGAATGTAAACATCCACCTGTTTCTTTTAAACTACCATGTTCAGACTTCCATCAAACAGAATGCTATAGCAATCTAGTTTATTAACACATCTAAATACAGCTGATTTAAAATATGGTGCCAAATCAAAGCATAGGAGGTATGCACACTTCTCGGCACAGCAGGAGAATTGCTTTGTAATAGAACTATCAGGAAACATACTTGCAAACTAAGTAGAAATTTCGGTACAAGGATTTGTAGAATAATGACTATTCACTACTTTCATAGTCCATTTGATTCCGCCATCTAATACTTCATTATTGGACACATAACATAGAACTACATTCTCTGTGACAGATGAACAGTTGGAACTTATTGGACCTGTAAATGGTGGTTTTCCACTTTCAAAAAACTGTTTTAGATTGGATTCTCCAGCTTTTAAAAGCGATACATGCTTTTTCCCTTTAAAAATAAGGGGAAAAAAAGGTATAAATAATTGAAACAAATTTATGTGGATTTTATTGTGTATAAAATATAGATTTGCTTAAAAGTTGCTAATTTACCATTTCGGACTATCCAATGAATACGCTTAGTTTAGGGGGGAATGTGTACACAATTGTGCATAAGGAGAAGGGGGTGTTATTAATTTGTCTACATGTACACTGCAAACTTCTGCAGTATTATTTAAAATTCAAAAAGCAGAATGTACTGAAAATTGCAAAAATGTGTTGGAGATAAGGGGATGAAACATAGAGCATATAATTAATAGACTGACCCAGTAACAAGCGTAAATTTAGAGAATGGCAATTAGCAAAATAATGATACGAGCCTGTGACAACCGACACTCCTTTTTACGGATGGCAAAATATCTAGCTAGCTGCCACTGGACATTTTGCCTCCATCTCAAACATCGGAATGCATAAATAGAAGAGTTCATATGAATTTGCAATTCCAGAATTTTTTTTTTCATTTTTTGTGCACCGTTAAAATTTTGTTGCAAATCGGGGCCAGTAAAAGGGCGGAAAGATTCCGAATTTTTTGTGAGGGGTGGGGAAGACCTAAGACCCATTTTATTTAGGGTAATTTTGGGGAGGGGTTGAGAAGCAGCACAGTAAACCAGTAGTTATCAACTGCAGGTCATTTTACGCCATTAAAATTTGCCCCCCATAAAGCGAAATAATTCTTATTTTCATCAGCCCGAGCCCCCCTTGGGCTGACATTCTTTAAGTAAAAATGAGAAATATGTACATATTGTGTAAAAAATGTACGTACTGTGAGGCGTGGCCACCCCCCTTTGGGAAATTGTGAAATGTACCCCTCCTTGGGAAATTTCTGGATGTGATACTGGTGCGAAGTGTTCAATTTGATAATCAAATAAAACCACATTCGGATGCAAAATTATAAAAGAAAAAATTAGACTTCCTTTCATATGTATCTTTACTGTGGACTCTCCCATTCCTGAGACATCGAATATCTTGTTGCATAAGTAGCACTTTACTTTATAGTGATCATCATCGTACATTAATAGCCATTCCTTATATTCAGCGTACTCAATCCACAACTTGTTGAAAACACATTTTCTACCCGGCATTTTGACTCTACTGCTGTTAGGGACGATATTTTCTTTGGCAGCTTTCAAGCACATGACTACTAGGGGAACACTGGCCAAAACAAGGAGGGGGAGAGGAAAGGAGGATTGGTTGGCCAGTTTGGATGATTGAAACCATGTGCATTATGCTTCATGCTAAAATAGGTCAACGTCACAGCAATTCGAAGGGTCGTGAAAGTTTTACATTTCGTAAATCATGTTTGTTACAGAGAAGGGAAAAATAAGGAGTTTTTAAGGAGTTCAACATAATATTAAGGAGTATTAAGGGCCCTTAATTTTTGGAAATGATTATTAAGGAATTTTAAGGAGTTTTTAAGGAGCGTATGAACCCTGGTGAGCAATTTGGCCAGATCCATTGCCAAAAAGAAAACCATTGGTCAGTTTGATAAGATACTAGAAATAGATGCAAAATGTTTGCTATTTAGAGAAACACTTTTAACTTTACACGAATCAAAACATCATTCACACAGGACTGAACTATGGAAAAAGACTTACATTGTGAGGCTTTAATGTCCTTATCTTTTACAGCTGATACATACTTTTTCACATTTGGCAAAATTTGTAGTATTTGTCAAAATTTGTCTATATAATATTTTGTATAAATCGAACTTTTTCGAGGAATGTTTCAAGATAGAATGATTGCATCTAAGTTTACTTGCAGTGAAAAGAAAAGCGCATATTAAAAGAAAAGTTATATTATATGGCATAGCACCATATTTAAAAAAATGTATAGTGGATAATTTAAAGAAGATTATATGCTTTTGTTCGATGAAAGCTTGAACCGTATGCACAAAAAAAAAAATAACAGGTGGATGTTCATGTAAGGTTTTGGACAAATAATGTAGTAAAGACATCATATTTGATGTCGGTGTTTTTGGGACATGCCACTTCAGAAGTTCTCTTCTCTAATTTTTCTGATGCAATTGCTTTTTTGAATTTATCCAAAGTTCTGCAATTGTCAGTGGATGAGCTTTATGTGAATCTGAAATTTTTGGATATTTTACAAGCAGAAATCTTTAGAGACTTCAAGACACAGCTTATAGATGTTGGTACATGTGGATTGTTTGTTTGTTTGCTTTTTGGTTTTATGGCTCAAAGACTACAGTGGTCATGCTGTTTTCCGAGGAATCCGAACCTCTTAAGGCCTAGGGAACCAAACCCCGGACTACAGTGAGCAGTGCGATCTTTATGAGATCTCTGAGTAAGCGTTCTTTGCACTGCTGGGAGTCGAACCCGGATTAGCGGCGCACTAGGAGAACGCGTTACCACACTGCGCCACCGCAGGGCCCACATGTGGATTGTATGTGGTCCATACTGCATTTGAAGCCGGATCAACTTCAAGTGGCTGGAAAATACACGAGTTTTTTAAGAATTCATACTTCTTGTTTAAAGACTCTCCTACACAAAGAGAGGATTATGAGAACATCACACAAAGTCACGATTTCCCAAAAAAGTTTGTCAGCCATCGATGGTTGGAAAATGTCACTGTATGTGAAACGTTACAACAAATTTTGCCAAATGTGAAAAAATATGTATCAGCTGTAAAAGATAAGGACATTACAGCCCCACAATGTAAGTCTTTATCCATAGTCCAGTCCCATGTGAATGATGTTTTGATACATGTAAAAAGTGTTTCTCTCAATAGCAAAAATTTTACATCTATTTCTAGCATCTTATCAAACTGATCAATGATTTTCTTTTTGGCAATGGATCTGGCCAAATTGCTCACCAGGGTTCATACGCTCCTTAAAATTACGTTGGACTCTTTAAAAACTCTGTATTTTTCCCTTCACTGTAGCAAACACGATTTACGAAATGTGAAACTTTCAGACCCTTCGGATTGCTGTGACCTTGACCTATTTTAGCCTGAAGCATAATGCACATGGTTTCAATCATCCAAACTGGCCAACCAATCCTCCTTCTCCTTGTTTTGGCCAGTGTTCCCCTAGTAGTCATGTACTTGAAAGCTGCCAAAGAAAATATCGTCCCCAAAAGCAGTAGGGTCAAAATGCCGGGTGGAAAATGTGTTTTCAACAAGTTGTGGATTGAGTACACCGAACATAAGGAATGGCTATTAATGTACGATGACGATCGCTATAAAGCAAAGTGCTACTTATGCAACAAGATATTCGATGTCTCAGGAATGGGAGAGTCTGCAGTAAAGATACATATGAAAGGAAGTCTAATTTTTTCTTTTATAATTTTGCATCCGAATGTGGTTTTATTCGATTATCAAATTGCGCACTTCGCACCAGTAGCACATCCAGAAATTTCCCAAGGAGGGGTGCATTTATAAAATTACAAAAATTCATATTTGACACTTGAAATTATCATCGATGGCAATATGCAAAATTGATGGGTTGTTATTGTGAAGAAAAAAAATAATTTAACGGGATTTATATTTGTTGAGAAAACTGGAGTAAAAAACAACTGCAAATTTTACTAATTTAAGAATTTTGAAGGTCTAATATACACTAATTACACTTTTAACCGCGTCTTTATACATATATAATTATAAACATCATTTCTTATTGTAAAAGTTTTAACATTTCATTAATAAAGCAATATAAAAGTAATCAGAATCATAACCGAAGTATTTCAATGAGAAGGTGGAACAGAAAGTAAACTCACCTTTCTAAAATCAATAAAATTTAGTTAATGTGCAATTTTATCGAGTTTTATAACTATTAGCATCAGTCGGTGCGTGTAGAATTAAAAAATATATGAAATCGACAATCATGATTTCTATTATTTAAGAGAGCACAGGAGTTCATCTCACTTGGCCTACCAGTAAACACAATAAACCGATTTAGCATCTTTCCCATTAGATGCGTCGTCAAACACACGTTTTGATAAACAAGTGGCAACCCTCACATATACCCTAAATTTCGCCAAGTTAACAGTAACCTCTTCACCAAATGGAGTTAACGGATGCTTAGCCGCATCACCTACAAGAAAATGTATATAATTAATAACAATATAGTGCAAGAACAAAATTTGGGATTTTTTAAATAAATCGCTTTAATTTTCATTAAAACTTACATAAACGAATACACAAACTTCTAATAAATACTTTTCTGCACAACATTTTTATTTAAAATTTTCAACCGAGGTAAGGATGTTACTGTTCACTATTTTCAGCAATGAAAGATTTAGGGCTGAGAATCACAGAGAAAAGTCGTCCAGGAAACGGATATTTTAAAAAAAAATCAAGAAAAAATTTTTTGTCCATTGTTTTACATGGTTCTTTCTCTTTTTATATTCTTTGAAATATGAAGAATCGCTTTTCAGCATTTATTTCCCGTTATAATGAATATCTTTGCCATTTTGAGCGGCTAAAAAAAACGTGAGTGCAATAGACTCAGTGACATGGACAGCCACTGAAACATGGTTGTTAGTGTTGTTAAAAATAAGAATAGTTAAAAAAAAAAATTGCTTGAAATTTCGGAAATGCATTTATATATGTCAAATCCTCATTTGATCTAAAAATCTATGTCTGTCGCAGAGTCTGGACAGTGATCTATGGGAATTAATCTTAAACTTACAGGTCCACCGCTTGAAGCAAATCTCACTGGGCTTCTACGGTTCAAAGCTGTTATTTTCAAATCCTCTCTTTTAGAATTTTTATACACTTATTGACTGTAACCATTATTTATAGCGTTCGCTCCAAAGCGCCCCCAACGTGAAGTATAGCATGACAGGGACAGCGGTTTATTTCATGACAGTTTGCCGATCAGTTACGTCTGTGCCGTGCTTGTGATTTGTAGTGGGTGTTCGTTTGTTTATTAGAGATGGATTTATGCATGCAGAGATGACAAGAGTCGTAGTGCACTGAAGATGAATAATAGGGGCCATGTCCAGCAACCTTACTATAGTAATTCACTGGCGATTCGTCAAGAAATACAGCGTTTTGAAAGTGTTCATCCAAGTATCTATGCGATTTATGATCATTTAGAAATTATCCCCGATCCACTCTTAGCACAGCAAATAAGGGAACATGTTGTTTGTATCGAAGGTATGTTCATATATTTTAATTAATATTCAAAAAGTATTCTAATAATTGTGGCATTTAAATTAAAAAACGAACTGAAGTATAATCTATCTGAAGGCATGTGGACAACATGTTCAACAACAACAGTTCTTGCTCTCTACGATCTATAGAAAACGTTAACGTTTAAATAAGCTCCAAGTTATTTTTGATTAGCTTATGCTCCGGTTTCAGAAATGCTTTTATATGAAAACATTTGCGATTAAATGGAGATCTTATTGTAAGGAATGTATTATGACAGTGAAATCCTATACTATACGTGGGTTTTAATTTAAGGTGATTTCTATGTTTGTGAGTTTTAGGGGCGCAACATGAAGATAGGGGAAAGGGCTGAGAATGGAAGAACCTGCATGTTCAATCAAAGGAGTTAACCAGAGGCAGAAAAAAGCATAAATAATAATAATAATAATATGTATGTTAGGCTATGTCTTTCATTTTCACCTATATTCTGCATTTCCTTAGTGTCCATGAATTTTGGAGGATGGTGAAGGGATTTTGGGCCCCTTATAGTTGGTGTCCCTCATGCATTTAAATTTTTATAAACATTTGTGAAGTTAAGCACACAGTAGCTTCTGCAAATCTTTCCATACTACTTCTTGCTGTTAAATTATCGCACCCTTGCGACGAAAGTGTTAACAAACTATTATGTATCCAATTACAGACATTGCGATTTATTCTGAGACCACTATCTTACTGTTGCAATTGTGCATATACAGTCAGACTGTATTATAATGAACGTTAAGGGACCAAGGGAACGTTAAGGGACCTTCGTTGTCGCTGTTATTTGCTACAACTTTTACTTGAATGTAACTATTTATCAAAAGTCATACTTTTGTATAACCAGTGATATATGTGTAAATTATTAATCAATATATTCTTTCAAACACTATTAATTTTTGAGGTTTGAGAAGAGCAATAGTTAATGGATAAGTTAAAAATTACTTTTGGTAATTTGACACAGACAGACATAAAAAGTTATACATGAGTATGATGTGCACATATTTCATACATTTATCGATGTATGTAGTCCAGGGTTCGAAATTAACGGGTGCATTGTGCACATGAAATTTACGTGCACAGGTAAAATTTCAAAAATTTCCCAACTATTCAAAACTATGGCTATATTTTTCAGGAACAGTGACCTATAGAATAATTTTATATAGTTTTAGCTAGATTTTAGCTAACTTTTCTTGTTCGCTTACATGCTTAAATACGATTGCTACACTTGCATTTTACATGTTTTTAATGTTGAGGTTTACTTTCTATTCTGTTAATTATTTGTACACTTAACTAGTATTTTATGCACGTAAGTCGTAAGACTTGGGTGCATTTGTGCACCTGATTTAAAAAGTTAATTTTGACCCCTGACGTAGTTAGTAATACACGTTTGCTTAAAAAAAATTATTTTTATATCTTTTGAGATTGTGTTTAATAATGTTTAAAACATTGAAAACACTGCCATGTGCATCATTGAACTAAAAAAAAATTCGTTGGTTATGTCTGCTGCATCTCTAGCATTGAGGTAAGCAATATCAGGTCTAGTGGGAGAACGATTTAAATACTACTACTGCAGTTTACTTTGCGAGATTTTCATGTTAAAGTTTTTTTTTTTTTGTAAAGTAAGCAATCCTAATATCTTTGAATATAAGGGTAAGAATGAAATTATTATATTGTACTTACTCAGGATATGTAGGATTCTGGAACAATTAACATGTTTGAGAATTAAGTACGACCTGCAGATAGAGCAATCCTACTATATAATACATGTGTAGAAGCATGATAATTCTTTACATTACTGTTTCAAAACTGCACACTTTTTTCCTTTTTAATGATAATGTTGCACTTTTTCCATGATTGTTTTTTAATTTTCCATAAAATTCAAGATTTTTTTCACGGTAGTCTCACTAATTTTACATTTTTCTTCCTCGAAAAAATTACTACCCTACTGATGAGCAACCAAATAGTTATCAGAATCAGGATGTAAAAGAAAAAAAAATGTCTGTAACTGAGCAAAAAAATCTAGTTAACTGTTAAAAAATTTAATTTTGGTGAAGTATACCAGGAGTAGACAAAACTAAAAAAAATTCAGGAGCCAACTGCACGCAATGCATATACGTATGTACAGTGGTGTAGTCGAAGCACTACCAAGGCAATTATTTTTCAGTCCTACATACAAATATTACGTAAAAATAAATTGATCTCTTGAAAGGGAGCTCCAGGACACTCTTTTACCAGAGCTACACCACTGTATATATATATATGTATATTTGATTTTTCAGTAAAATTCAAGGATCAATGGATTTGTTAGATAAAAGTCCTTTATTGGAGGCCCATTTAAAGTGTCGTTTGTCTTTTATTTAATTTTGTCTTATAACGTGATATTAATGCACAAATCTACCTGGATAGGCTATCGTTAATTTCGACATTTAGCATCAGTTATCAACATTGTAAATAAGCTAAGGAAACTGCAACCGTGGACCATTTTAATCGTGAATATGTGTACTTGAAAAGGGATAAAAATTTTAAGTTTAAATAAGTAAGTTTTGCGATAACAATTGTAAATGTTACAAAGCAATCTGCGATTTCATTTACGATTCCAGCGTTTCGACAATAGTGCCGAAATTTCTGTAAGAAGACTTGAAATATTAAAAAACAAAATATTTTTAGAACT
>QLNU02015360.1:46727221-46743263 GCA_006491805.2 Dysdera silvatica
AAAAAAAAAAAAAAAGCTGAATGACAAATGACGTGTTCTCTAATTCTAAGTTGAAAATAGTTATTTACATATTTAGTAGTTTTTAAATGTTAAGCAGTATAGTTTGCCCCATAATTTTTTTGTTAAATTTATTATTTAGCAGCTGAAATTACATACTAAACCACATGTTACTTCATTTAGATATGCTTCTTTTTTTTTTTTTACTAGCTCCCTAAAGTGAGAGACGGCCATGTTCAATGCAGAATGACCCTTGCTGTCACCATAAGAATACAAGCAACTAAAGTGAGAAATTTCTCAGTTGTGTGAAATCATTAAACTGTAAAATACACTTTTTCCCAAATATATATGTGGCGTACACAAATCTTTTTTCACTATTAAATTTCAGTTAGTAAATACATATTAATTTCACAATAATTTTCAACACCCACGTATAAATAAGCTCAAACTAGAGCTATTTTTGTTTAGAAGAAAAAGAGACGCCATTCCTGTCCTAAATTTGAACCATGGTCCCTCTGTTAAGCCTGTAGTGCCTTGACTGTGAATGAGGACAGGAACAACGCTCTCTTTCTCCGTATATAAGGATGTAAGATATTATTACTTACAAAAAACTTGCCCTGGTGACTTTGTGTATTGACCATTATTTGGCAATTGTGTTATCTCTAAGAGGGGTAATAATCTTACATACATATTGATCTTAAGTACTGATTGTAAAATATGTTATTTTAAACAAAGCTGATATGTAAATAAAGTACCTCTATCTGTAATTTATCTTTGGATGTAAATAAATATACAATACATAGTATTTTTGTTTAATAATTGTTTGTTTACTTGTGTCATGGTGAATAAGTGCTTCCTAATTGGCTAAGTTAAGCCCCTTTAAACTTCTCAGTTTTGTTTACTTTTTGCTTTAATATTTCTATGTGCGTTTAAATATATTCTAGGCATAATATGATTCATTGTGAAAATAACGTATGTACTTCAAAGTAATACTCCTTTGCCAGAGAAATCCCTTTGCATAACCACATTTCATTGTCTTCAAACTGTTTAATAGTTAAGAGTTTATAGGGGTGTATGATAATATTTTCTTTCGACTTTTAAATTCACTATTTGTCATAGATGATTTGCAACTTGACCAAACTGACTATGGTTGATAGAAAATTCACTTTATGTATGCACAATCTATGTGCATGTCACATAAAAAAAATAAATAAACAAATAAAAAAAAGGTCGGTTGTTTATGTTACTCACATAATCTACAGAAGTAATAGCAAACTATAAAGATTATTTACAAATTTTCTATTTAACTTTACTTATAAAATATTGGACGCTAGTATTTTTCAAGTAAATCCATCCAGTTTTACTTCAGCTACATATTCATTCCAACTTGGACTCTTGCAGAATATTTGAACATACAAATAAATTTTAAAACCATTGCCACCAGTTTTAACATGCATGTTTTCCGATTTTTGCAGTGATGTCACATTTACCTGTTACACTGCCATTTAAAGTATAAACGGTATGAGAATTAAAAAATATAGAATGATCATATATATAGATAGATAGATAAAAAGTTTGTGGAAAATGGTGAAAGAATAGAAAGAAAGAAAATTATCTCTGGAACTTGCCATTAAAAGCAGAATTTGAACCTTAATACTACTTAATTGTTTAAATATATGTGTGTATGTTTAAGATTTTATTCTGTTGCCAGTCAGTTACACACATACATGGAAAGAGAGAGATGAGCATTTTTTAAAAATATATGCTTGTTCAAAAAGTTTTTGATTATTTTCAAAAGAATCTTTTTTAACATATGTGCAAGCTATACTTGAAATTCTGACATGATTTATGATTTTGTACTGCTGTCTAATAGGGCTATATGGTTATGACATATCCCCCCACCCCACAAAGCAGAATGATTTGCAGTTCTTTACAAGTTCAGCTAATCAAAAATATTTTGCAGGAGATGCATGTATGAGGGCGAATCAGAAAGTCTTTGCCCCTATTTTTTATTAACCAAAATAAGGTACCTACAGGTAATTACAACTATACGTACGTTACACTATTTTTCCACATAGTCCCCACACCGGTTCAGACATTTGTCCCATCGCAGCACTAAATTTGAGATGCCCCTGTGGTAGAATTTGTCCGGCTGACTGTGCAACCACCATCGGACTGCTGTCTTGGCTTCATCGTTGCACGTGAATCGCTGTCCTGCCAGGAACTTCTTCAGCGGACCGAAAACGTGGAAATCACTAGGGGCGAGGTCCGGACTGTATGCAATCAGAACCGCCGACAAGCTCCGGTCATTTCACTGGGAGAGTCTGGACCACCCACCATACAGTCCGGACCTCGCCCCTAGTGATTTCCACGTTTTCGGTCCGCTGAAGAAGTTCCTGGCAGGACAGCGATTCACGTGCAACGATGAAGCCAAGACAGCAGTCCGACGGTGGTTCCACAGTCAGCCGGACGAATTCTACCACAGGGGCATCTCAAATTTAGTGCTGCGATGGGACAAATGTCTGAACCGGTGTGGGGACTATGTGGAAAAATAGTGTAAGGTACGTAGAATAGTACGTATATTTGTAATTACCTGTATGTACCTTATTTTGGCTAATAAAAAATAGGAGCAAAGACTTTCTGATTCGCCATCGTATATATATATATATATGTGTGTGTGTGTGCATGTTGTATACATTTTAAATTCTATAAAATGTAAATTCCTTTTTTAATAGAAATGTAGAAAACATTTGTCGAGCTGATGTTTTTATTTATTTATTTTAAGACAAAAAAAAATTGATTCATTACTTGATTCTTCTGCAGTGGAGCTGTTTGTTCTGCGATGTGCGTCACACTTTTTAGGACATTCTGCTTTGTGGGGCATGCCTATAAAAGAATTTACCCAGCCTTTGGGGTCTTTTGCTTGCAGAAAGAGGGAGAAAGTTACATGTACAGTTGTTATCTTTTTTGTAAGATACAGTGGTCTCAAGAATCACCCGAGCATAATGTGCTTGTGATTTGGTCAAGCCACCTAGTGGTATACAGCCATATAGTATTAATACAGGGGTTCCCACACACCTGGGATTGCCAGGGAATTTGAAATCGTCCCTAGAAGTCAGGGAAAAATTAGCTTTTTTGATCAAACTTTGAAAGGTCATGGGGGATTCTTAACTTCTGTTTTGAATAGCCAAATCCCCCACTCATGTGAAGTCCATTATCCCTGCAACCGAAGTTTAGTAGAAAGTTGTTTATGATTGGTCAAGGAATTTTGTCGAAAAAATCAAGGGAAAATCTGAAAATGTGGTTTATATTTAAAATCAAATATGGCATGGATGTTTTTAAAAGTATTGGGCATGTATTGTAAGGTGCAGTGAAAACTGTCTATACTCACACTCAAGGGACTGAAAAAGGATATTATAGACAATATATAAAGGATATATATAGACAAGATTGAACAGGATGCACCCTATATCTGTTGGGACAGGTAACACATCGTTATAGACAAATTCCACCATATTATGTATGCTACTAAAGTACACCGTTGACTGTGATCTAATCATTTTATTTAATGGTGCTTTGCACATATAAAATTTTTATCCTTCTGCCTAATAAAAGCCCTAAACGACATGTATATGAGCATTAAATTTTTTGTCTTTAAAGATTTTCTGCTTATTTAATATTAAAAAATCCAAAAAATTTCATAATTATCACTAACTTTGATTTTGTTTCAAGGAAAAGTTGGTGAAAAATTCCTTTGATGCAAATGATGTTCTTGCTAGCATCTGACAGAGGGTAACCTAACCAAGCGTATTGAATCAAGCCGACAATTAAATTCTAAAATAGAGTTCCAACGCAATCTGAAGACCTTGGAATTGACAGGGAATTTGAAATCGTTTCTGAAAGTCGGGCAAAATGAAATTTTTGGCCAAATTTGAAAAAGTCGGGGGAACCTTCCTACTATTTTGAATAGCTGGTTTCACGCGAACATGAAGCTATATTTACTGAAACCGAAGTTCAATTCAAAGTTTTGTTTACGATCAGTCAGAGTATTTTATCCCAAAAGTTAAGGAATTTTTTCTCCAAAGTGAGTGGGAGACGTGTAACAGCATTTACGAGTAAATGAGCAGCAATTGATATCCACACAAGAAAGAAGTCAGCTCTACCCTAGACTCGCATTTTTTGTAAATGCAGTGCATATTTTCAATTAGAAAAAAAAAAGTGAACAGTGCTACGCTGAGTTACACGAATTTGAATCCTTCATATCGCATCCAAGCTGCAGAAGTGACACAATTCAAAAATTTGCAAATTCCAGCCGAAAACGTCATTGGGATACATTGTCATATCTGTCTTCAGAAGAAACGACACATCTAACCTTTCAATACTTTCCACGAGAAACGTAAGAACGCAGGTTATTTCACCATGGTTTATTCAGTGTTACGTAATTTAGAATCACTCAAAACGCAAATCGATAAATTTTGACTTACGTCACTTTCGGGGGCGAGGGTGTCATACGTATAACAGCATTTACATATTGAGTTGAAAAACGCTCTTCTATAAATATATATATATATATATAGTGTGTGTGTGTGTAACATTCGACGTTAGCAAAAAATATAAGAAAAGATGTCTAGCTCTACAACGTGTATGTCTAATGAATTAAACATAGTTCACATCACGTATGATTTTTAGTTACTAAACATGTATCTCTTCAGCTACAATCCACGACTTGGCATCCGGATTTTCTCCAACCCATTTAAATGTAAATGTACCAACTAAGAAACCAGAAAGCACACGCTTAAGTACTCTAAGATTCTTCTTAAGACATTCTGCTAAACGTCAAGAATCACAGAACAAATTAGGAAGTCGAAACAAGTTAACGTGCGGTGCATTTTTTGTTGGAGAAATGGATGTGTTTCATAACAAGTAACTACGAAGTGATTACATACTTGTATATCAAAGCACAGTAGCTGGAAGTATATAATTTTTTATTTTATTAGTTTATTTCTCAGAAGTATAGAATATATGTTATGGAAGTGAGTTTTCATTAAGCTATTTAACAAAACATTTTAACTGCTTAAAATTAGTCGCAAATGCAGTCTGGGGAAGGTGAAATATTACACATGTGACATTATTTAACTGTATAAAAGTTTTACGTTAAGATTAGTAATATATATATTTTTAATAAAATGAAAGTTTTCAATGGCTGTGACATTAATCCTAGATTTGCTGTCAACGGTGAAAAAAAATCTCTTACCAACTAATTGCTCACTGTAGTCTGGGGAGGGAGGAGGAGAGGTTGGTTCATTAAGCCTTAGGAGGTGTAGATTCAGCAGGGAAACGTAGGTCCACTTCCTAAGCCGGGGTCAGCAGGGGTGTTGCCCTGTGCTTGTGCCCCATATGCCTTTTGCTTTGTTCCTTCATCCTGGCTACAGGCCTGCCACTTCCCTACGATGGCGTAATGGTAATGCATTCATCTTTCGTGCCATTATTATAGGTCCGACTGTCAATGGCATCGTGGAACACCTGCCATCTTACCATAGTCCAGGGCTTGGTTCCCTTAGCAGCAGAGGTTTGGAAAATTGTAGGCCCCTGTGCAGCATGACCTTTGCTGTCCTTGTGATTAAAAGCACAAACTTTTCAAGAAGTTGACATAAAAGTCATGAATGAAGAAATCTAGTACAGCGAATTTTATCACTGATGTTTAGTAACTACAGTTTGATTCTTTTTAGTGGAGTTAATAGTGAGCTGGACTACGTAATTTTTTCAACATCGATGCCATACACAATAATCTCTTACTTATGCGTCATCGCATGGGACCGACCAAAGATGACATATAAATGAGACGTATAAGTGAAAGTTAGTGATTCCAATCTAAAATGTAATACTGAATAGCAGACACCTTGAAATTCAAGGATCTGTCCGTTATTCGGGAGGGTTAGTGAATAACAAGCACTGGGACCGGAATTAGAAAAATGTCCGTTAAATAGATATAGTAGCTATTCGGAAGTGTCCGTTAAGGAAATTTTGTTGTATAACGTGAGAATAACAAGCAGAATAAAAAAAAATAACAATGATTCTATTTATTGTAGTTAGATTTTACACTTGAATGGCCCAAAAAATACAAAGTACTCTTCAAAATTTATTTGCATACTGTGTTTGTATTTATAGATTTTGTGCTGTAGTATAAAACTGAAGACTGCATCTGCTATTGCTTGTCATCTGAAATATTTTTTTCGAGTTCGTTGAAATGATACTGTGTGGCATTTGTTGCATCGGCAGGGTTTATTCAGTGATCAAAAGTTTCCAAAACTTCTACAGCTTTTGTGCAAGACGAGGGGAGCTCTCGTAAAAGCTTCTTGGTTGTCAGTTTTTTCATCGTTGTTATCATTATGAATTTCACTGGATATGCCTTGAGTATGCCTGAATTAATTATCATTAACCCTTCGGTTGATATCGTAAACAATTATAAAGTCGTATTCAGTTGGAAGGAATGTCGGGGGGGAAGTGTGAAATGGCATTTCAGTAAAATTTTCAGGACGTATAAACGAAAAGAAAATTACATTTATTTTGTCATACCTTTGGCCGGGATCACTCAAAATTGACCTATAACTGAGAAATATTCATCAGCGAGAGATCCGTTTTACTTTCTCGCGTTATGCGTTGTATTTCTATTGCTAATTCTAGTAGCCTATATGTTGTAGTGGACCAAAGTTTCGCAGAATTTAAACGATATGGTGAAATTTTTAATCTGATCTGGACTAGAAATGGACAAAATAAATTTTATTTTTAAAGTCAACTCGCTGGATGAAATCTCACCGATTTTGCAACAACCAGATTGGCACAAAAGTATTTTTTGGGGGAGGAAGGGTAGACTACCGACTCGGTTGTAAGAGTGAATAATAATCATTCTTATAATTTAAGCTTATTAAATAACGCTATACCTGTCTAATAAATTCGATCGAAGCAAATTTCTGCAGATGTGTGGTTCACAATCCAGGGATTAGAGATTGGGCTGTGTTGCCAACTTTTTTTCAACTTTACGTCTAGCAATGCTTCATGATAGCTAAAATTACGTAATCTTTTCCCATGAATTATGTAATTCCCCAGTTAGAAATATTTTACCTTTTAAAGGTATGGTAACGGAAATAATTGAATACTAATTATGTCATTAACAGTTAACTAAATTTCTATGTTCATTAGCTGGATAACGTAAAAGGTATTGACCCTTTTTTAACTCTCGAGTAACTCGCCGTCTTTTCGCACGTTTCTAGACTGACCTTTGTTTAACGTAGTGCTTCTCATGTCACCATAACCGTGATATCTTATCGCGTTCTTCCATAGAAACTTGCCACCAACCGGCAGCCAATGGTTAAGAAACTAGCAACTTTTCATGGACCCCTAAAAATTCTCGTGTATATATAATACATTTTTGCGTATATATATAATATTATATACAAATAAAATAATATATAATAGTTTATATAAATATATAAACAAGCAGAATGAATGGGTCTATATAAAAATGAATAGCCTTTCACTCCTTCGCTGCTGCTGACGTGCTAGCACGTTCGGTAAAAAGTGTAGGGCGTTTTCTGTAGAATGGGCGAAGTATTTATTTTCATGAACGATTCTTTCAAGACCAGTACATTTTTTAGATTCGTTCTTTTGATTTGTTCTTTTCAGCTAGTTTCTCTATAATAATATGTGTACACATGTTTTATTGTGCTTTTATTTATGTTAATTCATGAAATTTATACATTTATTATATTGTATTTTGTTTTAAAATAAATTCTATTAATAAAATTAAAAATATAGTACCAAATTTCGCTTCTCATCGTATTCCTCAACTAAGCTATCAAATACTTTCTTTATATGTCAGATATACGCATAATTTTTATTTTCATAAAACTAATTTTAAAATATCATTAAAATTAAATCTTTCATATGTGGAAAGTGTCAATCCTTTTGTGCTACTACAGATACCTTGGCACGTTGGGAACAGTTACTTCCTCTATGCTACTAATATATACCTAAAGGTCAGATTAAACTTACCTTCTATGCGTTACTGACGACTCAGAATTCAATGTCATTTTAAAGCACCCGGCAATTTTTATCGTATGTACTAGCCATAGCCAATTCATTGATTCTTTATTGAAAATACTATTTTTTTTAGGCGTATATTAGGCCTATAATGTATACTTTTGTATTCACGGTTTTGAAATTTATCATCCAAAAAAGATTATTGATTTCGGTTAAGAATGAAAAATCTTTTCCGTGCTGCACTTAATTTCA
The DNA here is from genome assembly GCA_006491805.2 of Dysdera silvatica. Classification (NCBI taxonomy): domain Eukaryota; kingdom Metazoa; phylum Arthropoda; class Arachnida; order Araneae; family Dysderidae; genus Dysdera; species Dysdera silvatica. Next base: position 46,735,511 of record QLNU02015360.1, read on the forward strand.
CTCACTTAACCTTTCGAATACGTTATCACATTTTATAATTTTTACTATGTGTTTAAATCTAACAGGGTTCATGGAAGTTTCTAAAATGATACGTTTTAAACATTATTTTACTTATTTCTAAATGACATAAATTACGATTATATCTTTATGTATATTGAACTCTTTTTGACTCAATATTTTACAGAACAATTTGTTTCTTGCTTGAGTAAATTACAGAACATGTAAGTATTAATACTATATTAAAACAAACAAAAAAAGTGCAAAAATTATTAATACACAGGGGCGGCTATAGGTTGATTTTGAACCCAGGCGGCCTAGCACGGACTGCTTTTTGGCGCCCCCACGCCCTCCGGCGAAAACAGGAGATTTTCACAGATGCACAGTGAGCCATATACCCAGGGCTGGCGCAAGCAAATTTGCCGCCCTAGGGGCGACCGACGTATGCGCCCTCTCACCCCCATGGTAAAAAAAAATTGTCGCTCAAATACGTCGTACACCTACCGAAAAGTGAAAAAAATTGGGCATATTCCGTCCTCTCACTACAATTCCAGTTAATTTGTGATTATCCTACTTTCCTTTATCTCATAACACAAATAAATTATAAAAAAATTGTCTGGGATTTTGCTGTTGAAGGAGACAATTGTAATTCTCAATGCCTTGTAATAATGTACAAAGATATCGAAAAGAAAAGAGCATCCCCCAAGCCTTTTTGGTGTGTATTTCGTATTAATTTTGTGCATAATCATAATCAGGGCCGTAGCGAAGGGATATTTTTAATCTTACCGTTCAAATTTTGGTGGCTTGTCTTCTGACCTGCTTGTTTATGAACGAGCAAGTCTATGACTTGTCTGACGAGTCGTCGTCTAACACGCGCATCGTTCGTTGGGCGGTAGCCGTCCTGCAGTGAAAGGGTTAATATTCAAGTGAAAGGAATATAACGTTCAGCCTATATACACAATTTTATCATTTAAAAGTTCATACGACACTCCACAGAGTAGTTTTTTCTTTTCTTTTCTTGGAAATACCCCCGAAATAAATTTCATGTCTCGGCGGGGGATTACAAAAAATAAACGTATGTGCTGCAACTACGAAAGTGCTTTGGGGATTATAGCCCATTTGCGTATATCCCAGATGCGTACAAGTCAAAAACTGTCCCGCTTGCGTACAAGTGGGGGAGCACAATGGGGATAAAGCGAATATGTTATGTTTTAAGAGAACGAGAGCTTGGCGATTTAGCGCCTGTTTTACTTAGTGAAACGTATCGCTATTTCGAGTGCTTATTTAAATACCTATTCAAAAAAGGAAGCAAAGCATTTGCCTCCATAAGATAATTATTATTTAGAATAAATTTTGGTATTTTTGAACGCGTTGAATTAAATCTTTCAAATATATCGAATACTTGTTTCAGGATTTTTCGGATAAAACATTATTAAATGTTATTTTGTAATTTTGGATATCGCCTCTATTACTGCTATTTATCGAAAGACTTCTTGGCAGTTTGGTGAAATCAATGGCGATCTTTCTAGAAAGCTGGCTGTTTGCGTTTGTATTATTGAATATGCATGAAACATATAAAAGGAGGTTGAAATATAAATTTATGCATTAAGGATACAAATTAATAATGGAAGATCTTACTGCTCATGGGAAATATCGTGAATTTATTGTTTGTAATCATTTAATATCTTTTCTTGCGAAGATTAAAATCTTCGTTCAATAACTTGCATTCGTAATACCCCAAAAACTACCTTGCGTAAGAACAGTGGGTCACCCAGAATTTTCCGAATGGGGGGGTCAGTGGCACACAGAATTTGTTCAAAGATGTGTAGGTGTGGGGGGAAGGGGGTTAACATCAATAACCTTTTTGAACTGTTATATTAATTAGTAAGGCAGTTGTATTCTGTGCATTTTTTTTTCAAGAGCAATATCAAAATAATTTTTCCGTTTGGTCAACCCAAGCCCTGGCCCTTAGATTCTGGGCACCATCGCTCCTCCCCCCCCCGTGGGTGCGTCACTGCGTTAGAGTGTACTACTTTCTTCATCATGTATCGCTCGGGGTTTTTTTGGAATAGTAAAAGGATTGCATTGTTCTCCAAAAATAATTTTCATTTTTTTTATGTTGTTATATTATAGGATGAGCATGTTGTATATGAGTAATGTATATGTGTGTTTGAACGATATGAACTACGTTTTTCGTTTTATTCAGATTGATATTAAGTTACAGAAAACTTGTGTAGGAAATTATAACGTCTTGACAATTATTATGACTTTAGTTGCAAAGAACGTTAGTGAAATTCAATATTTGTTACTTACAAAAATAAGTTCCTCAAAAACAAAAAAATATCACATAATTTTTTATTTTGATCAAGTAATACATGTTAAATTTTACTGCAAGAATATGCAGAAAAAATGTAATTATTAGTTACTGCGTTTGCCTCAAGATATTACTCTCTCTCTACTCTTTCAGGTGAGATAATAAGAGCAAGCCGGTTTTCGATATCTTTCTGGAAATATCGCCAATGATTTCGCCGAATTGCTAATAAGTCTTTTAATGGATATCAATAATAGAGGCGATGTTCAGAATTGAAAAATTAGATTCAATAATGTTTTATCCGAAAAATCCTGAAACATGTATTCAATATATTTGAAAGATGCATATAATGCGTCGAAACTTAATTTTTAGCTCTAAATTTTAACCGAGATAAAGCCGTTTGAAATCTTCGAAAATGCCCCAAATTTTGCCCTTCTTTGGCACCTGACATCTATATTAAGGCCTATGCTGAAAAACGCTCCAATACGTGTCTAACAATTTTTTGAGAGCTTTCAAATGAGACCACTCCCATTAAAATTGGCGTCGTCCAGCTCGGGCCCTTCCCTTGTAAGAAAGCATGTGTCGTGGAGATGATTGTTCAAAAGCGTAGAGCTAAAAAATTTTACTTCGCCATGAAAGAGGCGCAAGAAAATGATGACAACACTGCAGTTATAAGCTACGATTATATGCAAAACTTACCGCTTCCTGCTATCCCCGTGCAAGAAATTTTTTATTTGCGACGACTCTGGTGTTTCCTGTTTGGCGTACATGACTTGAACACCAACAAAGCCAAATTATACTTTTGCCATGAAGGGTATAGAAATATGGCTCCTCCGGGCGATATGTGCTCTTTCCATTTGGATTACATCAACACTGAGATACAGCTTGCAGTGCAAAATCTGATTTTATTTAGTGACGGTTGTGTAGGTCAGAACAAAAATCATACCCCAGTCAGATTCTTGTTAAATTTGTCTGACTTTTGTATTTACTCAGTCAATGAAACCGGTTTCTTGGCGAGTATATCATGAAATTTACTTTGATGAATTAACTTAGTTCCACCTCACTAAAATGTCGGCAGGAGCGGCCACTGAATTCTTCAACAGCATACACGACAAATTCCGTTTCAAAGGCACTTTAGAATTTTCTTTCCAGACAACTTGGAATTTACGTAACGTTGATTTAGAAGATTTATTGAAAGGAGGATCTTTCTCCACTTCATTTACGTTTCTGAAAAGAATTTAAAATATATTTCACTGAAGGAAAATGAGAAAACCTTTTTCATATTATTCTGTAGTAGGGAAATGCACGATTAATCAGGAAAATAGTTCTGAGCTGCTTATTTATAATTCTTATTCATGAAATTTGGACGTATTGGTTTCTTAAGCACGTTATAACGTATCAAATGTGTGAAAGCAGTATTGGATTTTTATTTTTCAGCAGAAGTCGACTAATTTGTTATTATGATATTTTTGTAAATACTAATTTAGTTATTTTTAATTTAACTAGTATGTGAATAATGAATTTTTTACTATAAATACACTCGGAAATAGATACATGACTTTTCTACGACCTTTAGAATACACACACACAAATTTAAACAACTGACAAATCATACACGATATATAGAATGCCGAATGTGATTTGTCACAAATGAAACACACTGTATATATCATAATAAGTTTAAAAGAAAAAATCTTGTTCACTAAAAACAATTGAATTCTATTGTACTTAGTCATTTTACTAAACAAAATCTGTATTTTTCTCGCCGTATCCAGAAACTCGCTAAATGGGTGCTCATAACGAGCACTCATTTACCGAGTTTCCGACGAAGTCTATCAAACCCAATCCAAATATTCTTTTATTTTTAAAATAGCTACGAAGTAGACTAAATTTTCATTTTATATACAGCGGCTAAAACATTAGGAACTTTATATCAACCCTGGCACTTCCTAGCTATTGATGTTTTTACGGCCTTGAATTTTTTATCATTCCCTTACTTATGTATGCACTCAATGTACATTTAATTTCAATAAAAAAAAGATAATTTCTTCATGGTGCATTTTTTTTTGGCAAAAGAGTATGTAAGTGTGATGATTATGTATTATGTAAGTCCTCCAGTATAAGAAGTGCATAAATAATTCAATTCTATTATTTTAAAGTTAGAATAGAAAACATACTTTTGGGAATTCGGAATCTTGGCACGAAGATGGGCTTTTCATACATAATACAACGAAGTAACATTACATAAAAAGGTTAAACACTAGTAAAATAGCAATGAAAAAGATCACTCAAGCTTTCGGACGCATCAGCAGATGAAGGACTGCTGCTGATGCGTCCGAAAGCTTGAGTGATCTTTTTCATTGCTATTTTACCAGTGTTTAACCTTTTTATGTAATTTCCTCCCTGGTACCCTGTATTTTATTTCTACAACGAAGTAATATAAAAGTGGATAAGAATGATTCAGAATTAGGACATGATTGTTCATGGCAATCATGAAAGCGCGTCGCACTGTATTTGAAAGCCTTTCTAAATGTTTTTCTTTGAGAGAGGAGGTCGAAGGACGAGAAAAGAAAATTAATGAAAGAAAATTAAATATATATTTAAATATGATCATTTTCAATCAATGATTCAAGTGTTCGTAGCAAAATAAACTAATATTTACTTTCAACATCGACTTACTTTTGCACTTACTTGGGCTTCATACATAAATTATTGCTTACATCATAATATTCTCATTCAATATAAAGCTTATTAATAACTAAAATTGCTGGCAAGTACTTCTATTTGCTCACTTTTTGCGTACACAGCGCGGTAAGTAATTTGGGATGGGATCGTCGGCGCTTAACGAAACCTCCACATAAATTAGACACACTTAGGTTTTAAGGATCAGTAATATTTGTTATAGCTTTTTTTTTCATCCGATGCAGTTATTTATTCAAATAAATATATAATTGAATAATATATAATATATTTAATTCAAAAATAACTAAATGAATTCAAACGTGATATACCTGCTAAGACTCACTTTACTGGCAGTATGGAAACTATTCTCTAAAAAATTGTCTTTTTCAGACACATGTCCACCATATTTACAATTTCTTCTCCCTTGTCACGTTACCTGTCGGTCTCCCTTCTCCTTATTCGCAGGTCATAAATTAAATATTAAATATTTTGTTGTTGTTGTTGTTGCAGCAGAGACATATGTAGTAGTAATTCTCTGCTACCTTTTTAACAGAGGAATTTTTTACACTATTTTAAATTTTTATTGGTAAATACTTTTTATTTGTTCTTTTAATATGGAAAATATTTGAATTTTCATGCTAAAAGTTTTTCGAAGTTTAGAAAAATTAATACAACTAATCAAGTATTGCGTGAGGCCACGATGGTTCTAGGCAATCGCCTGACTCACTTCGCCTAACTCCTAGTGGTGTAGTCCTAAAAAAATGGCCTAGCACTCTTCCAAATCAAGAGTAGATTTACGTGAGGAATGAAGGACAGAGGCAGTGGGGGGGGGATCACCCACCTTGAATGAAAATTTAACATTGAAAAGATACAAGGTAAAGGTCCAATGAGGTATCATTTCCAAAAATCAAGTCATTAATCCCCCTTTGAATGACATCCAAATCCGCCCCTGATCAGGGAACCCCTAAACGAGTCTATATCCCATTAATCTGATAGGAGCAGAAATTATTATTATATATATGGGTTGTTTAGCTGGAATTTTAAGACCCCTCAACTCAAATGCCCTGTTGGATCCGACACTGCCTACAGCATATAGCTTCGGGGCATATAAGCATAAAATAATAATGTTATACAAGCACAAATGCCCAAGCCGAATTAAACCTGAGATGCACTTCTGAAGTGAACTAATAAAATGAAAAAAATATTAAAAAAGATTAAAAAAAAAACAGTGGATATTGTACTGAACTAGAAATTTGTCAAAGCCGAAGTATGGCTATTCTGCTCGCGGACGGTAGACCGCTAATTCAATTTATTTATAGGCACTATAACATTATATAAGCACTATATAAGCACTATTCCATTCCCGTATCCAGAGGGGCGATCTTAGGGATCGGTCTCCCCGCCCCCGAAACTAAATTTGTGATAAGCCTTCAAATATACTTAAATGTACTTACTTGCCAAACTTGTAAACAGGGAATAAAGATGACTCAAACCTTGTTTAATTATGAAAATTATGACCTCAAGATGTCGTTTTGCAGACCACTAATTTGAAAATCTTTTAAGGAAAAAAAACCATGGAACCATTTTCTTTAAAGGGGAGGACATTACAAAAAATTAAATTTTGATGGTAAAATTACAAGATGATGCCTGAAGGCAAAATGGATATTTTCTCATTTATTTCTTGTATTATGTATTTATATTTCCTCATTTCAATAAAGGTGATACATCTTTATTCATCGTTATTTTTGTATTTTAATTTTATTTTATAATTTATTGCAATTTATAGAGCTATTGCAAAAACATAAAAACCTGTTAGTGAATATAAAACGTGTTTTTTCTAATTAATAACTGCCAAATATAAATTTAAAATAAATATCAATGCTGAAGAAAAACAAGAATTACACATTTTCCATGCTTAGTGCCCGTATTCGATGTAAAGTCTATGTTAATAACAGGGTGTCTATCCAAATTCTATTTCAAACTTACCTGATTTTTCCAGGTTTCCAGACCAAATGTTAATCGATTACCAGTTACTAATTACAGTAAACAACACACAATGCACTAAAATTTGCGCAATCACAATAAGTTTCAAGGCCAGGAAATCGATTAACGCAAACCCCAAAGCCATTTATAACTCAATTATAGTGAATTTACAAATTCAAAAGCTGTATTAAAAAGTGAATTTCCTTACACAGAAAACTTGCACAAATTAAATATTTACAGCAACATTTCCATTTGGCCCTTTTCAAGTTCATTATAAAAGAGTTTAACTATATAATCGCAAAGCTGATGCTTCATCTTCTATTTCATTTAAAATGTGTATGACTGTATATAAGGCAAAGTTGATTGGTATGATCAAATTCCCATACGAATTAAATAATTTAGCTAAAAATACTTTCTTTTTTTCAAGTTGTAGTTATATATTTGGCAAACATTTTCTTTTGAAAAATATATAGGCTTAATAATTTTATATAAATTATATTAGTTTTGGTGCAAAATGGTAACTTTTGGAAGAAGTTTAGTCAAAAGTACAAGTTTTTCAAATTTTTCAGTAGGTAATGTGGTATGAAAAGCACAGTTCAGGAAAATTATTTTAATAAGTTATTTATTATAACAATGAATTTCAAATTTCCCTGACCTTTTCAGTTTTTCCAGTTGAATAGACACCTTGTAATAAATGATACAGTTGATCATGGAGCTATTTCTCAAGAACGCTGATTTACTTTCATAACAGCTGAATATTCCGTTTGAAGCACAAACGTA
>QLNU02015360.1:46757281-46793552 GCA_006491805.2 Dysdera silvatica
ATATATATATATATATATATATTCTGCCATTTTGCTAGTGCACTGATATTTTATAGAATTTTCTCGAAAATGCGCAGGAGTTCACACCCTTTTTAGTTAATTACTATAATAGCTAGTCAGATGGATTGCCCTCCAAAAGGGGCAGTCCTGCATCACACAGAAAATCTTGGGAACGACGGGACACATTTACAAAACCGGATGATCACCTTATATATAGGGCTTTATCCGAATTTCCACCTTCGTAATTTCCCCCCCTCGATCTCTCTTTATCTTGCGCGCTATGGTGACGTAGAGGTAACGCTTGCGTCTATCGTGTCGTTAACCCGGGTTCGATTCCAATGGCATCGTAGAACGCGTGTCGTATTTTTCTGTTCACAGAAATCCGAGGTTTGGTTCCCTACACCGTTAAAAATTGTGGTTCAACGTTTCACCAAGAAATGGTACCCATTTATCTGCAACCATAATTTGGTACTAAGGTGAACCATTATAATGGTGCTTCAACTTTTACCATGTTATGGTGAAAGGTTGACCCATAACGATGGGGTTTTCTGTAACCAATATTATGGTGACTGGTTGAACCATAACGATGAATTTTTCTGTAACCAATATTATGGTGAACGGTTGAACCATAACGACGAATTTTTCTTTAACGAATGTTATTGTGAAAGGTTAAACCATAACGATGGATTTTTTTAACCAATATTATGGTGAAAGATTGAACCATAATGATGAATTTTTCTCTGACCAATATTATGGAGAAACAATGAACGATCATGATGGATTTTTCTGTAACAGATTTTATGGAGTAACGCTGAACTAAATTTATGTTTTAGCTGGGCAATTTTATCGTGCGGCAATACCTCACACACACACACTTTTTTTTTTATACCAATTGAATTATGAGTATGAAATAAGAACAAAGTCCTTCTGAGTAAAATTTAACCCATTTTCGACCCCACTTCAAAAATAAAGACTTAATGATGCCTGCCTATTTCACATTCGCAGTTCAATGATTTATTTGAACAAGCAATGCCGAACTAAGATTCAGTTTTTTTTTCCTCTATAGTTTTAATTTGCCATTCATATTATATAACTCATTGAAAGAATTGAAACAGTTCCTATGATTTTCTCTTTTGTTCTTATATTTTTAGATTCAATATTTGAAAGAAAGCATTTTTATGTATACAAGTCCTCATATTTTCATTCTAATAATTAATACTTGTATATTGTTAAAAAAATATATCGGATATGTGTATAAGCTGTTTAACTGGATATAGAATCTATTGAAATTTTGAGCTACACGTTTGAACTGGAAAACAAATTTATGAAATGAATTATAGCTTTGCATGCACGAAATTTTTTTTTTTTTTCGAAAACAACCTTACATAAGTGGTGGTGTTATAAACTGAAAAGTATTGAGCTCCTCACCACCACCTTTTCCATTTGAATCTTCTCCTTTCCCATAGCTCTTTCTGCAGAGAATATGATTAGCTAGAGGAAATTGTGGGTGGGTTAACGTGCCTCCGAATCTTTTTTTGCTGTTCATTTTGCTTTTGTAATCTGTGAGTGAGAGACAGTAGCAGTTAACTAGGTCAGGGTTCTGTTGTACAAAGATACATTTCAACTGTAATAAGTACTTTAATTTCAACTATGAACTATATATTTCAATCAACTTTTATTGTAGACAACACAGGTATACTGAAATTCAAAATTATTGAAAGCAGAAATTTGCAGTTTTGTTCAATTTTTTTTATAAAACATTTTTAAAAATGCGTCCAAGTGACATACGTTTAACCAGTAAAATATTGTATACAGTATTCAAAATGGTCACCGGTGCCTGCTGCAAATAATTTTTTTTTTCCCTCTCACAAAGATATTTTAATACGTTGTCAAAAAAATTTTTATTGTATACAACACATAAAGATGTCTGAAAACATTACAAATCTTACTAAAATTAAAAAATACAGGAGAAATAAAAACGCATTTGAGGTCTATCCTATTCTCCGGAGTAAATAGCTATACAAAAACATAGCAAAAATTGAGTATTTGCCTAAAAAGTACCGTGAAAAAGAAACATAACTTGCATAAATTATAACTTGACGAATTTGACATTCCCAAAATGTTATTAGGGCCCAGATTTATATGCACAACAAGGTAGAGAAATATGCAGCAAAAATTAAAAACTATGCATAAATATGCACCGATATGAAATGTTTATTACATGCAGCGACTGTATGAGATCAAACACCAAGGATTAGCGGTTTTGTGAAAAATACTTTCGAAAACTCAAAGATGTTTTTCTTCCACAACGTATGAAATAATCAGAGGACATCATTTGACAAAGGAACCGTGCTTACTACTTTTGTGGGTTTTTCATCCAGCATACATTCAATTATGTCCTTTAGGAAACATCTGGTAAGACTTTCTGCGGTGGTATGAGCGTCGCCAGTTTGAGCAACTCCGTGTTAATTGTGTTTGAGTGATAAGATGTAAGTTCTGGCCTTGTTTAAGTTCACAGTACTTCCTCTTAAAGAAATCAGTCGGTTTGCCCTTACATTCTGGATGGACCCCCTCAAAATGGTTGCACACTTTTGCTGGGAATATTGAACACTTTGTCGCAAATTACGCACTGTGGTTTATTGTCACTGGTCTCAACAAACCTAATATTTTATGACCCATATAAAGGAGTCATGGTATTTCTTTTATCTCTGTAGCATTGGTCTCCGAAAAACTGAGAAATTGATTTTACACTTCAGTGGAGTCCGATGCATCAGCTGTCATTGATTCATCCAAAAACCTTTCATCCTGTCCAGCAGTTGTAGCACTAGCACCTACTCCACCTTCTTTCGTACTGTAATTGAAAAATAATATTTATTTTAGCTTGGATGAGTAAATGATAAGGGAAACAGTGGTAATATGGAACGAGGCGTTATTTTTAAAATTACCGCTGTTATGTATGGGCAATTACAGGAATCATGTGTTTTGTAACCATAGACATATATAAACTTCGGGGAGAGGGCAAGAGGGGCAAAGTTGCCCCCCCCCCCCCAATATTTTAATTGGGGGCGAATCCTCCCAATAACGTCAGTTTTTAACATTAACATATTGGTGCTGCCAGCGTCTCAAATAGAAGTAGACCAAATCCATCCCCTAATAATTTGTTTCAGCTTTACACTCTTGTTTATAACCATTAAAACGTTGTTGTAAAGCCAAGTTCAAAATATGATATAAATTACAAAAATATATAAAAAAAAATGATACGAAATTATGAAGATACGGAAAAAATAATGAAATAATAATAAAATACCTGGGTTGTTTTATACCAATGCAATAGCAATGGCGATGTATATTCTTTATAAAAAATACAAGGATAAACTGAATATTTATAACGAAACAATACAGAGTTTCACCAGGAGATTCCATAACAAACAGTTATTTCGACACTGGCGTAAGGTTTAAAAACACGACGTTTCGGGAGCCAACTGCTCCCTTTGTTAGTTAAGGATCGCGTCCCTGAGGAGGAAAAATCTGGTGCTATTTACCAAATACCGTGTGGAGACTGTGACAAGGTGTATGTTGGACAGACGGGAAGATCGATACGTCTACGAGGGAAGGAGCATATGCGTGCGGTAGCTAGGGGAGACGATTCAAACCAGTTGGCTGAACATGTCTTCAGGGAGGGTCACGAACCAGATTGGCATTCGATGAAAATATTACATCAGAATGTGACGAATCTGGGGAGTAGACTTTTTCTGGAATCATGGGAAACCTACGGTTTGAGGAGTCGTGCAATAAACATCGCAAAACCTCTACCAGAACCTTACAGGATTTTTGCAAAGCCTCGAGTTGGGGAGGGGTCCCAACGAGGTTTCCCCGATTGGGGTTTCCCCAGCTGGAACTGCTCCGCACCAGATGACGTCAGATGGGGATTCCCAACATGCGGGTATATAAGCTTAGGACTTTCACGAACTCTTCATTCTGCCTTCACTTGACAAAGGGAGCAGTTGGCTCCCGAAACGTCGTGTTTTTTAAACCTTACGTTTGTGTTGGTATTGAAATAACTGTTTGAATATTTATAGCAAAAAAAAAAAATATCGGTGGGGTGGGGAGGAGTTCAGAAATAGTATTGTTGTAATGACTGGAATTATAGAAAATCATGTACATTATAAACGAAAAATTTAAATAGGAAATAATGTATGGCCAACCAAAATCTAAAATCCTGCTTAATTTTGATTTTTTTAAATACTACTTAATTTTGATGAATTTGATTTTTCCTATTTAAAATGATCAAGAAGTTTTTTGAACAACAAAAACTACCTGCATGCTGGCCTGCATCACTTGATGCAAAAAGACTGCACTTAAATTTTTCGTATTTTTATAGCCACCTTTGTAAATCTGTAAGTAATAATAATAATAATAAAAAGCATTCCAATTTGCGACGGGACTCACTCAACAATACTCCCCATATTTTCCCAATGTTTTCATTTCTATAGATATTTGTCTTTTATGTGTTGCCAATTTGGCAGTTTCTTTGGTGGTCTTTTTTCTACATTTTTACTGAATAAATATATGTAATACAAATTACCAGGTCCAACCTTAGCCGGTGCGGGGCTTGATTTGAGTTACTTTTGTGGGCCGCCGTATATACATACGGACACTTTTCCAATTCCTATTATTTAGCACTGTTTATTGTATGCGTGTGTTTATTATCCTTCCCAAATAGCGGGAAAATACTTAAGTCCTGAGGTGTCCGCTATATTCAAAGGCGTTACTTTATTCCTATTTAAATTACAAATAATATATACATCACTTTAAGCCGGATTCAGACATTTTGGTTATTTATGTCTGCTGCAAAAATAGTCTTAATTGGCAATTTAAAAAAGTTCTCCTTCCCAAGTACATCCCCTTCCCCCACCTCTAGACACTGGGCCTGATTCAGCCAAACCGGTAGACCTATATGGCCGGTCATGCAAATTACGATACATTAAAAATTGTTTTTGTTCAGTGCAAAACATAAAATTACCACTTACCTTGGATTATATGGAATAACTTGCATGATAATAAAATTGTTTAAAAAGAAGGTATAGGTTGTACTAAAAAGTGGTCAAAATGAAGTATCGGGCAGATAGATCGCCTAGCCACGAAACCGTCAAACCAGAAGAAAAGCTATAGGCATAAAAACGGCATTGTGGATATAATGAAAGAAATGTGACACATATTGGATTAAGTGATCTGAGATAGTATTTAAATGTAAAAACGACAACATCAGGAAGAAAAAAAATGGATAGCCTATTGTCTCAGATAGTCAATAAGGGTTAGTAAAAAGTATTTGCCAATGTTGTTGATAAATTGCCTCCTAAAGTTGGCAGTCTACCTACCTGTACGATACGTCATTTTAGCCTAGAAAGTTTTTTGATTATTTATTTTTAAGAACTCTGTAGTCCTCATTTGTTTTTATAAATTCATCAATTGAGTAGGCTTGTGGAATATTTATTTGGGAGCCTGATTAGGTATATACAGGGTTGTCAATTTGAGGTAAAAAAAAAAAAAATAGTTTTGGCATTTCCGTATTATAGTGTCTCCCGTTGTTATTTGGCGACTTTAAGATTTCGCCGAAATCACCAAAATAAAAATAGTAGAATAATACTCCCATGTTGTATCCAAACATTATTTTTTATCGTTATAGAGAGTATTTACATTATAGTAAAGATTATTAACCGCATATTTCCAAAAAAACTAATATTACTATTTAAAATAGCAATGCGGTTGCGAAAATCTTACCAAACGTAGCTTAGCAAAAAACCTTTCCAAAAATACAGTACGATGGTATTATAAGTAAACGTAACTAGATTTGGGTGACTTTTTGGTGATAATTACCCTCTGTCTTGGCTATATATTTCGGAGGCCGCTGTAATACGGGAGTACCCTAGTTTTTGACCTGACGTTGGTTTAAACCGTCAAAAACTCAAAACTTCGGAATAAAATGATTTGATTTGAAATTAGTGACCTCTACGTGTTGTATTATCAATATTCAGTATCCGCATATTATTGATGGCATATGTGAAGCAAATGTTATAATTACAGTACAAATATATTTTTTTTTGTAAAAATACTGTAAAAACAGAGAAAAATGCTATACTCCTGTTCAACCTAACTTGACAAAATGAAGGGAAGGCTAGAGTTGACCGTATTGCAACAAGGACAGCCTGTTTGTCAAGTATGCATGCTCGCTTTCACGTTTTACACCATTACAGTCTTTGACCAATAACACGATTTGGCAATTTCTCACCGTTTCCCCCCCCCTTTTTTTTTTTTTTTTCGTCGTTGTGGATAATTCTCACAAGTGAACTTTCCCAAAGGGTTAGATCGTTTTCAACTAAAAATTAAAACATTATTAAATTTTTTTTTGGATTAAATTCAAAAATTTAAAATGCATAATACCAGTTTTACTTTGAAAAAATGGATTTGAGCAGGATGGGGGGTTGTCTTTATAGATCGATTTAAACCAGAGGGAGGGCAGTCGTTGAAATATGGAAATTGCTAATGGGAATAATCTTCTGTAAGATGCTTGCAACGGGTGGAAAGGGTCATTAAAAGCAGACAATTGTGGATGGGAGGGGGGTGATAAAAATGTGTAAAATTTTGCGGACGAACCCTAAGTGGAAGTTGTCTCTCCCTCTATAAGCTACGCCATAGAAAACGGCCCTAGGCATGCGTTGTGTATGTGGAGTAATAATGTTTATTGTTATTAATGCTATTTTTATTTTATGGCCCTGAAAAGGGCCTTTATTTATTTTTATAATCAAAATTATTCTATCCCGCTGAGGTTATCGTCTGAATAATCTGAAATGTCGGAGCCGCCAATTGCAAAAATTACAGGTTCGACAATATTTTCCGTAAGGGCATCCAATTCCCACATTTGAGTTTTAGTTTTCGTCACGTGATCGACGCAATTCCTCCAAGCATGCTGTGTGACTATCAATCATAGGCATAGAGTAATATGGGCCAAGCCAACAATCGCTATGACATCATTGTCAGATTTTTTTGGGTAATCTTCACGTATTTTGCAAAAAACATTCATAACAACCTTATCGGAACTTCCAAGTGGTTTTCCAGCCTTATGCGGTTAAATGTAAAAGAATCATTATTCGATATAGGAGCAGTAGCCATTATTACGTTCATGCGAAAATGCGAAGTCCGTAAGAAAGAACAGAGAATGAATAGTCCTCCAGTTCTGGGGTGGGGGAAGGTTTGCTGCAACATTCACTTTCTCCAAATTGTGCCAAAACATGCTTTGACCCTATTGGATATCAAAGCGATGATGTAATAAACACATCTTTCCCTAAATAAAGACGAAATGTAATATTACTGGGTACACATTATATATAAAATTCTAGATTAATTATATAAATATGTTGTTTGCATTTGACGATGAATTTAACACAAAAATGCAGTACTTAACTGACGAATTATTTTGTAAGGGCGGAAGGTAGTAGAACTGCGCGTAGAATATATCAAATACTCATAATCGCAGTTAAATATTTAATTATTTAAATCAATGGCTCTCAACTTTTTTCGCTCAGGAGCCTTCTTCTAGATTCCCCGTGCCCCCATCTTGACATTTTTGAATTATAATAAATGTATTTTATCAAATCGGTTTCTTATTTATTACACACTATTTGCCTACAACGTAAGAAATATTAATAATAATAGTAAAAATATAACAAAATACTTTATAATACCACCAAAATATCTATTAGGCAGCGTAAAACTTTTCTAAAAATTGCGAACCGAAATTTCATAAGCTCTAAAGGGAGGAGAGGGGCAGACCTTTTCTTTCCTTACAAAGGGTATAAAATGGCCAGAAGTGTGCTTACGTTATATTTGAACGGCTCCTTAACGAGAAAGAGCAAAACCAGTCAGATTTGCCAATTCGCGCGTACGACGCTCCTTATATTAGCTCCAGGATTCTTCGTTTCTATGTGTTCCGGAAATGTTCGGTGCGTTTATTGGCGGTGAAATTTTGGTCGCTTACTCATCTAGCCGAAAGGCATTTGTCCGCTGTTTGGCAATATCCCCCCCACCCCCAAGAAAAAACCACCGCATTAGGCAACTCCCGTCGCCTGTGTGTCTCCAGTGTCAGGAAGGTGCTGACGAAACACTGGAACACATTCTTTTGCGGTGTCCGGCCTACGGCTACCTCAGGGAGGAGCTCCTTCTCGCCCGCCGCCGTTTAGGCCTCGCCTCGCCACCAGGTCTGTCCGACCTCCTGGATCCCACCGGATCCCCCCGCCTTCGCGCTGCCTCCGTGGCTGTGCTAAACACCTTCCTTTCCGGTCTTGGCCGGTTCCTGTAGGTTACTCGGCTGGCCCATGGGGGTGTCTCCGGTCCTGCTGCCTGGGCCGTGGCCGTTCTCCGTGACGGTTCCAACGGCTGCTGGTTTCGGTGTGCGTTGAATGACGACTTTACGTGAACGTGCATCTATGAATGCCGTGTTGATCGGCAATCCATCTCCCCCTCAGCCGCCTCGGCGGCTGATTACGCTGTTCAAGCGTCCTGTCTGGGATTACAGCGCCGCCCCCGGCGGCCACCCTTCCCAATGAAACCCTTGCACAATCCTTCTCCTCCTCCCCCAAAAAAGTTTACGAAAAATACCTGAATATGTTAGGTTCGTTTTAAACGCTTTTTGTTTTGAATGTTTTACCGGATTTCAAAACAGATTTGTATACTAAAAAAGCGCATTCTTTGTTTTTCGAACCAGATGCTACTTATGTGTTCTTTGTGGAAGACTATACCTACTTCTGATGAGGTAAAATATGTGTGAGGAAGGAAGCGTGGAAAGTTCAGTTTGACTATAATGACGGATCAATTTTTGCGGCCTGAGGTGCCGCATATTTTTTAGTTCAGATTCCATTTTTTTTTTTTTTTTTAAACATGCGACTTGAATTTCAAAGCATGCTTTTGTTTAAAGCGTTCTACGGCATTTTCTTTTTTACGAGCAAAAATAAACCTAGAAGCGTGTGAAGTGGTTTTGCGTTGATCTCTGCAGATATTATGAGAATGCGCTGGGAGCTTAGCTTACAGAGTCGAAATTTTTTAGGCTAAGGTTTTCGATGTACTCCCTTTCAGCGTTGGCAAAGCGCTTTTTGATTTCATAACATGTTTGACTGATCTCGTTTTCAATTTTGTTCTGGCCGCACACAGGTGTACGCAGGCTGCGGGGAGGAGTTTATGGGTATCATAACAGCCATTGTGGTACATTTTTTTATACAGTAAAATCTTCCTTAACGACCACCTCCCTTAATGACCACATTTTCTGGAAACGGATTTTCTCCCTCCACTCCATAGACCCAATGCTAAATTTACCTCCATTCAGAGACCACCTCTCTGAGCGACCGCCTTTTCACTGAAACGACGGTGGTCGCCGTAGAGAGGCTTTACTGTTAACAACGTGAATCAACATTAAATGAGTTGTGAAACCATTTTCCGGGGCAATTTACGTACGTTTCTTTCAGTTTTTGCAACGAGTAAACTTAAAAATAAAAATTTATTTTAGAATTGGTCTAGTTATTCATTTTTCGTACTTTTTCCACTTATTTCGTGTTTTGAAGCACTAGATTTTCCCCTTACCGAATTTTATTTTATTTTTTTTTTTTTTTTAATGAAATCCTCCTCCACCCCATCTCTTGAATAGTATGTGTATAAATTTTGATTCCTTCCGTTTATTAGTTTGAGTTACTGTGAGCTCTGAATAGGGGAAGCTTTACTTTTAACCGCTTTGTGTATAGGAAGAGCCTGCTGCGTGCCAAAAGAATGCGCTACAATCTTTTAACATTTTGAAACAGAAATACTATTGTATACTTTGCGAAAATAAGGAATTGAAGTTAAGAGAAATGTTTACCAGCGTCAGGACAACGATAGTGTTTGTAAGGTTGGTTTGTGAAAAACAGTGTGCTATCAAATTTTATTATAATGTCTGTTTTTGCTTATCGTAAAGAATAACTACTGTTTTTACTTGCTTTGATTTCCAAACCATATTCCATGGGATTGCTTCAAATTCTAAAACAAATTGCATAAAAGTTAATATCAGAGCCGTAGCCAGGATTTAATTTCGGGGCGGGGGTATACAAAAAATTCTACAAAACAACGGTGAATAAAGATGTGTCACCTTTATCGCAAGGAAATATAAATGCATCGCACAAAAATAAATGAGGAAATACCAATTTTGTCTTCAGACATTGTAAATTTTTATTTAGTTTTACTATCACCATTTAATTTTTTATAATCTCCTCCTTTTAAAGAAAATGAGTTTTTCTCCATTTTTTTTTTCAAATTAGTGGTCTACAAAACGAGATCTTCTTGTCAGAATTTTGATAATTATTCAAGGTTGGAGAGGCTTTCTCCCCCTTTTACCAAATGTGACAGGTAAATATATATAAGCATTTTTTCGGTCTTATTACAAATTTAGTTTCGGGGGGGAGGGACTGGTCCATAAGACCCACCCATCTTCTGGATACGGACATGGTTTCTATGCTAGAATTCGAACTAAATCCCTAGCCTTTTAAGGGTTTAGGTACTAAAGAGAACTCTGGTTCTTTTATGAAGGAAGTTTGATAGCATAATTACCTGAACCCTCCATTCATTTCGCCACTTGTGCCATCTGGTTTCCGGCATGTTGCCTCATCCTATTTCGTCGAAAGAAAAAAGGTTGGAATAAAAGGATTGATTTACTACAAAAATGGATTTGCTGTTTTGCAGAAACCCAGACGGATGGCCAATTTTTGGAGCTTGCATCCAAATTGCGTTGTCTTTACTCAAGCGTATGTATTAGGCTTCTCCAAAAGAGAAACGCTGCACGAAATGCAAAATCTTTTGAAAGTAATTACAAGTTAAATTAAAAACCAGTGACTCAAAAACTCGATCGGAAAAAAGTAGTAGCATAAAACTGAGAAGTTGGGCAATCGAATGTTTAGTTTTAAAAAAAAGTGGCGGAAATTGTGATAAAGCACTAATTACTCCAATTAGCTCGATTGATTAGTCGTATCCTATATATTTTTTTTCAGACATACCCACTAATCTGCTAGTCGTTTATCAGAATTTCGTATTTAGTATAATAAATACAGTTGAACCTCGTCAAAACGAACACCAAAGGGAACAGAAAATCTGTTCGTATTAACAGTAATTCGTATTATCCGTAATAAATGGGGGATCGTATTACTAAGTTATTTATTTCATCTTTGATTATCATATGCACATTTTGCTATTATATACGTTATTAATTTATTGTTGTATTTCATTATAGAATACACATTTTGTGACAAAGGCCATGATATATACTCGTACATACCTTTAACGCGGATATTACCTATAGCTGGTGGATTTGAAAAATCCTTGTTTTACAATGTGTACATATTATGGTTTAGTAAACATTTATTTGCTCGGGATTACATATTGCGCCAAGGAAAAAAAAAATCGTAGTAGTACACTTAAAAAATTCAGTAATTGTACATTGTTTTCGGTTTCTGTCAATTCAATATCGCCAAAAATCATCAAGTTTTTCCACAGTTTCTAGAAAAGTACAAGAATATACTTCTTGTATCACAAAACGACTTACAGTTTGCAACGCACTGAAAGCCTCCACACACTAGCAGGATTTTCGTTTGAAGAGGAAGAGTTCATGGATGCCCATATGGGAGGCAGGGGGTTATTTCGACTTAATCGGGTTCATGTTAAAGTAAAAAAATAACGTGGAGATTCCTATACAGTTTGACGGCACTTCAGAAAACGGTTCGTGTTAAAAATAGTTCGTGTTGAGCGTGTTCATTTTAACGAGGTTCGACTGTATAAATGTATTTCGTTTTGGACACAGAAAATCGTTTTCCCCTGTATTTTAGTATTTCTCACTGTCTTACCTTTTTTCGTCTCATCTAAGAATAATTCGCAGTGCTATATTATTATAAATACATACTAGATTATAAAATTCTCTAGCAACGTATATATCAACAAAATGAGCTGCATGGGAATAATACTGTACTGTAATAAAATAATCCTTAACGAGAGTTTTTCAACAAAACTTTCTGTCTTAGATTCAAATTGTAAATTGTCATTCATATCAAATGGGGAGCCTCTGTATTAGGCAGATAGAAATTTGGCAATGTCCATTTCTTTACCTAATCTTCAACAAAAACTACCTTATAAAACTCCATTGCTATTAAACTTTATTTTGTAATATTCTGAAGGTCAGAAAGTGGGATGGGTTGGACGGGGGGGGGGGTATGATTTCTATTCTTAGCTAGTTCCAGAAATTCATTTAAATTTCCGGAAAAAAATAAAAAAAAATGTATAAATTGCTTTAAAGTAAAATATATAAATTGTATAAAAAAAAGTAAAATGTATAAATTGTCTAAAAAAAGTAAAACGTATAAATGTATAAAATGCTTTAAAGCATCTTTTTAGATAACTGTAGTCAACGTTGGGGCTTTACAAATTCGAGATAACTCATCGCTGTTCAATCGTTTTAGCAATTCTTTTATTTAATCTTCTATTTCGTAGCAATTATCCGAGAGACAGATCACTTAAATTGTCTATTGATTTTCTTTGACAAGCCTCATAAATACTTTGATTCATACCTACTGCCTGCCTTCTGCTAAGTTTGCTCTCACTTGTGTGGGTTGGCAATGATCGTGTATTGTAGACTGCTCGGCAAAATTAAAACGGAACATTTAGGAAATGTGCTGTAAGTTTGACAACTTTCGCTGGAGTCTGATGAAACTTGATAGCGTATCATAATAAACACGAAATAAAAAGAGACACGGGAAATCTTACGTAGGATCATCTTTTGGTTTGTGTAAACTCATTTATTAAATTGGAAAGACGAATCAAATCACCTAAAGAGTCAGCGTTAGCGATGAAAACGTATCTTGTTCTGTGACTTTTGTCGCGCAGTTAGTATTATATACAGTCGAACCTCGTTAAGACGAACACCAAAGGGAACAAAAAATCTGTTCCTATTAACAGCAATTCGTCTTATCCGGAAAGGGTAGTATGTTATACACTCTGACGGGACTTCAGAAAACTGTTCGTATTAAAAATAATTCGTCTTAAGCATATTCGTCTTAGCGAGGTTCGATTGTAATTCCAACGAATGGTGCATGCAATGGCACGTTTCAGAGTGTATTAAAACGACGATAATAATACGACATAAGGCGAAAGGGTTTTGAAACATTTTGCTACTGGATTTTTTTTTTAAACTGTGAAAAAAAATCGACGGAAACACTGTTTTGTATGATAATTTTGATTTATGTATAAATATTTTAATTTAAATCTAGTCACAAAATCCACCATGAGATCATTACGTAACGTATGTATAATGTTGCGAAGTTTGCTGCCAGTCAGATTAACTATTATTTTTAAGGAGGCGAAATAAATAGTGTATTGTATAAAAAAAAATTATGAATACATTCTGACGAGTTTCAAGGAGTAGTTTTTCCTACGACAGGAATAAGGAACGATTTTCCATTAAAGGGGAAATACGCTAAGTTGTATTATACACGTTGCGTCTTTGTACCGGAGAAAATTGTCGGTTTTTTAATGATATTTCCATTCTGTGTGTAAATTTCTACGAAAATGGTGTTGCACGCGTGCAAATTTCCTCATCGAAATAGATTAACTCGATCCATCTAAAACACAATCTTTTTTAATAATAGTTGTAGTGTACGACGTTTTGTAATAGTTTCTCACTTGTTTATATTCATTACCCCTTCCAAATTTTGATGTGTTGATTTTGTTTAAAAAAAGTTGCAGGAATGTTATGAGACTACAACCCTAATCATTCATAAAACTCGTTTATTACACTCTAAAAATACTACTGGATAATACTTCCAAGAGGAATACTGTATAAAACTTGGAATAGCATAAACCCGAATAATCCACATAAATACGATCGAAATTTATATCCACGTACTAGTCAAGTAATTGTTCCTTTTTCAGGGCACCCTTTTTAGAATAGCCGACTCATCTTACTTGGAAATTTAAGTCGATTTATTTGATTGTGGATGATGCGATAATTCAAATTCAAAACATTTGCTAAATGCTTTATGGATAAATACCCTAAGACATGTATACACTGGTTTAGCGAAAAGCAAAACTATTACATATACAGTAGAGTCTCCATATAACGAACTTCCATTTAACAAAGTTTTCTATTTAATGAAATTTTCGGCGGAACCTTGACTTTGAATGGCACTAACATGTAAATTTGTCTCCATATTACGAAAAACAATTTCTATATAACGAAGTTCTTTTTATAAAGAATTTGATTTTTTTAATTTACCTTTTACAATTTTTCAGCGGGATGGTTAGGTAGAAGGGGTAGTTGAGGATTTTAAGCAAAAAGACGGAGGTGAGGTAGCCTTCTGTATTGTGGACATAGGGTCAGTTGTGATAAATAATTCTATTGTTCTAAACTGGGAACTTCGAAGCAGCGGGGATGTATCACTCTGCAGGTGTGGCTAAGCCACGAAATTTGCTTCTCGCACATACGTGTTGCATTGTTGAAGAAAATGTTATAGATGACGTGTTCCGATATTTACAAAAGTGTGAGAATTTCTATGAACAAAACGTTTTTTATAAGAAACCTGTACAAAGCAAAATTAGTGATTATTTCTCTGTTTCAAATATGTTGTATGAGGATCATACAGATATAAAGTAATCCTCAGTCTTTACTTTTGTTATTAATTTGTACGTACTTGTATACGAAAAATATTTAAATTCGTTGAAAAAGAAGAGTCTACTGAATTTAGTCTTTACTGTCCAAATTTAGCTTTTTTCATTTTATCGAAATTAAGTTTCAACATTTATGTTAATTTCTATTTAACGAATTTTCCTTATAACGAAGTTTTTCAGAGGAACGATGGCACTTCGTTAAATAGAGACTCGACTGTATATATAACACCCCCTCCACTCCAAGTAAACACGCCTCACTTTGATTTGCAAGCGACTGGTCATAATTTATATAAAGATGTATCTCAATATCACCCCCACCTTTAAGGGAAAATGCTCGATTCCATCTAAGGAAAAGCTGGCCGCAGTTTAAAGGCCACGTCAAGTAATTGTTCCTTTATCCTTGCAGTATATACATTCAAATTCATAAAATTCAATACATTAGAACACGCTGACTTCATAATTATAAGTCGGTTCAGTTATGTGGAAATAGAGTAATGAATATAATTTATGTTCACATATAAAAAAGCGAGAATATACCGAAGTTTTATATGTTCAAATAAGTTTATATGAACCACACCCCATTTACTTGCCCAAATGTATTGCATAATATATATATTGAATTTGTCAATGATATATTTCGATATAATGTACAAAATACGCCATGATACAAAATAATGTACTAAAATATGCCATGGGCTTTGTCGTGATATACCAACTTGACAGTATGGCACTTTTTTAAAATTATTTGTATAAGATAAAGGAAAACCATCCCGAGAAAAAAAAAATCTACCTGTACCTATACTGTATAACATTGGTGACGACTACACGTTTTATGAATATGGAAAAATCATAGAAAGAGAGAGTGGAAAGTACATCTAAATTTTAATTCAAATAATAATTTGTGAAAATTTCTATACATTTTATCTATAGTGTATGCCTACATCTATATGTCTGTTCTTTATGAAAGTCTTGTCAAACGTTTTACGTTTAAAAAAAATATTTAGTTCAAGTATGTTTCCAGCTACTGTCAAAATAGGCTCAGCAGTTGGGCAAATGCCAGCCGTGGAGACAATCGACACTAATAAAGATTAACTATTATTCTTGTTGCGAGACTAGGAAATCCGGAAATGGAAGTGTGTGTTTTTTTTTAAACACATACACGTCCTGATTTCAAGAGCAAGAATATAGTATATGTATACGACGTCAAACCTGTTTATGCTGAAATCCGATTCTCTATAGGTTAACGCATTTGAATGTTCCATCGTGCAAAGAAAGGTCGCCATATACGTAATTACTGACGAACTAGTAGTATAGTCAAGGTCGGCTCTAAGTCAAGCTTTCGGATGTTTCAGTGGGTTTCTTTTTGTAATCATATTCTTATTTTCTTTCTTAATATCCGGGTGAAAAGGTTGACGCCCGAACCTTTAAATGATTACTTCCTACTCTGCTTGGTCCAATAAAAGGTTACTCTCACAACTCAGCAATGACGTGCGCGCGAATTTGTTTTATTGGCGTCGTATTGTTCTGAGGAGATGGTTATTATAATATATTGACGATTGGCACATATCATCAGTGTATGAATAGTTTGACGCTTTAAAACTGCTTAATTGGCCTCCTGAATGTTCAAGAGGTATTGTCAGGATTTTTATTCACACAAATTTTACTTTTATATCCGGTTTTTCAATTCGTGACGTGAGCCAGTCTAAATTAAATTGAACTTCGCTGAACTACGTATGCTATATAACACTAGGTGTATGTGTATATATATATATATATATACATACACTGACTGACTGTATGTATGTATGTACACTGAAGTGCCAGAAAAATTGGCACACCTACCTAATATCGTGCAGCCCCCCTCCGTGCGCATGCCAAAGTGCCGCAACACGACGTGGCATGGACTCGACTAATGTCTGAAGGTATCTTGTAGACAATTCACACCAGGAATCCTGCAGGGCAGTCCACAAATCCATAGGAGTGCGAGGTGTTGGAGATCTCTTCTGAACAGCATGTTGCAAGGCTCCACATTCCCTTAAAAAGGGAAAACATATGTCAACACTATTCCGACCCATTTCACGATTTAAACATTTCCAATGTTCTCTTGAGTTTCATACGTAAATGCGTCAGAATAACAAATACTCTTTGCCCTATGAATTTCCCTATTAAGTTTATTTTTAAATTTACAAAAAGCATTTAAATCACCAACATCGCGAGATGCCAAAAGCCGTGAAAAGAGGTTTTTTTTTTTTATTTATCTTTCGTCGAATGCATGCAGTCATCCACTGTTTTCTATGTTTTCTATGAATTATCTTGTGCCCCAATGGAAAAGCCTGATCATAAACACTCTCAACAGTGTCCATAAAATTTCCGTACAACGTTTCAACGTTCTCACTCACAGGGTCCAGCCCAGCTATTCCCGTCGCCAACAAAGCACAAAATTCATTTATTGCACTTTCACAAAAATCTCTTTTTAATATATAATCAATAGCAATACTCCCTCGCCTAAAACCACCAGGAGGAACTCCATGAAACAATAGCTGATGGTCACTAAATGAACAGTCGAGCACTCCAGAAAAAAACACTATCACGATCTGAAAAATTTATAAAACAATAATCAATCGTTGTGGCTGATTTTGGGGTGACCCTCGTTGGGAGACTCACAACGTTTTTAAAAGCATACGAATCCGCAAGCTCCCTAAGAGCCCTCCGATGCCCCGCCTGAAAAAGCCAGTAAACAAATAACCCGACGATTATTATCACTAGAATATTTAAAAATCTCCTCAAGGAAAGCCAAAAATCCAGCTATGCTTCCAGCCGGAGGCCGATAAAGCACACAAATTAGGCATCCCGTGATTTTAACCACAATTGATTCATAATCCATCTCAATTTTACTTAAACTCAATATAGTGGTTCCACCCAACTATTTCCTCGCATCAGCGACAACTCCACCGCCCCTCCTAGGAGATACACGACCATTTGCAAAACCGCCATATGTAGATCCCAAATCAATGTATTCTCCATCATTCATCTAGGTCTCCACGAGACACACTATATCAGGTAAAAACCTCAGGCCACCCAAAAAGCAGTCCACCTCATGGACCTTATAAGCAATACTACGTATGTTAACATAAAATATATACAAATTCTTTGATCCTCCAACAAGATGATGATTCAAATCATTCTACAGTTAAATAATTTACCAACACACCATTGACGCTCATCCACAAGCTCCATGCAGAGCTACAACTCTGTATATATTCAAAATTGTATAGCAATGGGAGTTATGGCCCTCATAAACCCCACTCCCCCTGCTTACGAAAGTGCTTTGGGGATTATAGCCCATTTGCGTACATCCCAGATGCGTACAAGTCAAAAACTGTCCCACTTGCGTACAAAGTGGGGAGCACAATAGGGATGAAGTAAATCTGTTTCAAGAGAATCAGAGTTTGGCGATTTAGCGCCTGTTTTACTTATAGAAATGTATCTCTATTTCAAGTGTTTATTTGAATACCTATTCAGAAAAACCAAGCAAAGCATCTGCTACATAACATAATTATGATTCAGAATAATTTTTGATATTTTTTTAAACGTGAAAATTTAAAGGCTACGGAAAATATTTCCTAACTTTTAGTTTAATGGGCTTATAACTTACAGTAAGTTCAGTACACATTCGACGTTCCTTTTAACAAATTTGACAAAATTGATTATTTAATTTATTTCGTAATTTTTCCTTATAAATGTATAATATACTATATATTGTCGAACCTCGTTAAGACGAACACCAAGGGGAACAGAAAATCTGTTCATATTGGTAGTAATTCGTCTTATCTGGGAAGAATAGTATGCTATACAATCTGACGGAACTTCAGAAAACGGTTCGTATTAAAAGTAATTCGTCTTAAGCGTGCTCGTCTTAACGAGGTTCGACTGTACTATCTATGTAAATTTTAAATAGCAATAAGCTGCCAGTCCGAAGCCTAGATAAAAGTGTGGCGGAAAGTAATTGTGAAAATTTTCATTTATCCAAAAATACAGTATAAAAATAAGGAATTATATTTGTGTGACGCCAAATGGCGGCCAAATTGGTAGCCAAATGAGCTCATTTTCTCATCTTGTACGCATCTGGGACAACACCGCTTTGGGATCTTTTAAAATTAAATCATTTTAAAAGCCATAACGCGGTTGTGGATGAAGTCTGAAGCACGTAATCGTCCATGGAAACGGAAAGTCAAAGATTGGCGAGTAAATCGTGATTTTAGAAACGTTTTCTTTAATATGCTGTTTGTTATGACGATTTTACTTATAGTTGTACTTTATATTTTTGAAGTCCTAAATGAATTGAACGTTTAGTTCAGTTGAGAATAATAGAGAGTTCTTAGTTTGTTTTTTTTTTTTAATTTTGCCAAATGTAAACATCTCTCTCTCTCTCTATTTTGTAAAAAAGTTAAAGAAATCTTATAAAAATTTATTTTTATATCAATTTTTAAAAAAGTACTAGAAGTTGAGACGATTATCATATAATGGCAGTTCTATTTATTAATAAAGGAAGCCGGGTTTTAAATTTTGAATCTTAGTAACATTGACGTTCAAACAAATCTAAAAATTTTCATCATACGTCATTTGCGAATATGTTGGGATTTAATATGATATTTAAGGATATAGATTTTGTTTGCTTCATCCCCTTGGAATTCCAATAGAACATTACTCCTCGAATAATTCCCACAGCAGGGTGCCATTCTAAATTAATAATCCGAATTTCACAGTGAACATCAGCAAAAACATGTCTATCCATCCAACTGCAATAAAAATGCAAGTTTGGTTTAAGACGAACAGGTCCTAGAGACTCCTTATTCTGGGCATTGGCGTACGCAAGGGGTGTTGATGGGGGTTGTAAACCCCCCATTGCAATGAAATTTTGTATATTTAACATAGGAATATGTGAGTTGTAGCTCTGTAACCCCTCCCGTATGAACATTGTGCGTACGCCTATGATTGTGGGAATTGGTTCTGTTATAAAAAGGAATTTCATTTACGCCGTGGTTGAGAAAGATTATTGAGCTTTATGAGTAGATCCATTATACATGATGTTCAATGCAAACCGGATCGTGTTTTAAATTCGATAGATAATTACAAACTGTACACTTTCTGCTCGGCTGCATGCCAGTAGAAACTACTGTTCGGGAATTTGTCATAACATTTCATATATATATATTTACTGTGGAAATTACCTTTTGGATTGCCTAAGTATATTTATTACGAGTTCCTGTAGTGCTCATCTTTTCTTTTAATAGAGTAAACGAAAATAACGAAGCTACTCTCCCGTCTCCAGCCATCATTCGTTACTTCTACGCCTTTGTATGGAAGTAATTTCAGCCTCATATTTTCGGTTGGAAATGTTATTAAATTCTATTTTTTCCCCAACTGGTTCCTCAAAAATTGGAAATCTCGCTTTTTACGTCGTAGATTGTTTACTCTAATTGTTCATCTAGTTTACGTGATGGGAGTACTCATATATCATTTATTGTACTGCCACGGTGGCATTTGTGTGCTGGAATATCCTGGAACATAGTCCAACAGCGTCTTATAATGTACAGATGTTTTTGGGTTTCGGAGTTCTCAGAAGAAAAGAAAATCTGCTATAGATTCGAGGAGTAACAGGAAATTCTTGGTAAAACAGATCGATGGCTGAGTTAATTATTGGCCTTTCTGAGAGACTTTTTTTTTGGGAAGAACGCGTAGACAATAGTACACTTTTCGCGAAAATTTTGTGTTTCCACCCCCGAGGATTTAATGTACTTGGCTTTCTTGGTCTATTATTTGGCATATCTATGCACTTTAACAGTGCCTGAGACAAAGAGAAACAAAACTACTTTCATCTCTCACATACGTCGTTTAGATGTGTTATTTTGATTCGTTCACAAGGGTTTACGAAAAATGGCACAGCGCGTGCTGAAAGAACACATTGTTCCTGTAAAACATCGTTGACTTTAATAAATAAATAGTCGCAAAGACACGTTTCTTTCATTTAAACACGTTTTCACTTTGTTTTGTTGAGATAAATGAAAATGTATTGTGTCTTAAAAAGTTCAGTTTTGCCTTTTCAGTTGGAAATAAGAATTGATGCACGTACAATTTATCGATTCATTCAACGTTTCGTGCGTCATTTACTTCAGATTTCCTGCGTTCGTTTTTTGAGAAATGTACGTACAGCGATTCTTAAACTCTGCTTTACCTCGGATCCTCCAAAATTTAAAGCTTCAAATATCTATCTATAACTGCTCATCGAGTATTTTCAGGTTTGAAAAGAAAGGAAAAATTAATAAATGCATAAACCTTTTTTTTTTAATATTATATATTATATATTAATAGATTATACTTGGAAGATTTTAAAATATAGTAATAACGATAATGAATATCGAACTAATTGGTTAATAAGAAGGCTAGTGCTACATTTCACATTTTTGTCTTGTTACTATGTCGGGCGTAATATTTTCTTGTATATTGTTCAGTAGTTTTCTGTATTTGCTTTTAAAGCATACAAGATCAGATAGAGGATTTTTCAAACTTTGTGGACCCCTTGTGAAAGTTACCGCTGACCCCCATTTAATAACCGCTGATGTGTACCGATTCCATAGCACAGTGGTTGGCAAACTCATTAATTAAAAGAGCCAAATATCAGCAATATAACGATTTAAATTGCTTTTGAGAGCCAAATTTCTGAACAAGAAATCTTGTTTTCAGAAGTTAGTTAAAACTAGGTAGGCTACACTGAATAAAACTAGATATCATATTTTAACGTAATCCTATTTATAGCTAAAAATTACTTTCATTCTTTAAATTAAAATATTGTCTTGTTTAATGGGAAGAATGGTCTTACATTTCCTTGGATAGTTTGGGTGTCAGGTTTGTATGTTGCTGTTGTTTATTTCAGGTACGATTCTAGATTCTTATCAACAAGATAATTTTTCAGTTTACTTTTGATAAGGTTCATGCTTGAGAAAGATGGTTCGCATGAATATAATAGATATATATATAGAGAGAGAGAGAGATAGAAAGAAAGAAAGAAAACAGCAAATGCTAGCTTTCAAATAAATAAAATAAAAAGTTTAAACATGTCATTCGTGAAAGAGCCGCACTCCAGTAGCCAAAGAGCCAAATTTGGCTCGCGAGCCTTGGACTACTGCTATAGCGTCCTTCTGCATTTCAGGTCTTAATCAAAGGACTCAAATTATAATATAATCCGTTCGCGGAAAATTGTCCACCGGTCCCGTTAGTCAGCTCCCTTGAATTCTAACGGGACTGGTGGACAATTTTTCGCTAACGCGCTATAGGAGGTTGTATAGTAGGGCTCAGATTGTGTTCTGTATATACCAGTGGTTCCCAACTTCTTGTAGGTTGCAACCCCAATAAATCTTGCTAGATTTTGACGTTTTCTTTGAAATCTTGTTAAATTTTTGGCAAGATTTCGAAAACTTTCCTCCTCCCTATCACCAAGGAAGAAATAATTATACGATGTATCACATTAATAATATTCCAAAAGGAGAAGAAGAAGAAAAAGAAAAAAACAGGCTTAGATGATAAATTGCTAGCAAAGAAAAGAACG
Organism: Dysdera silvatica; assembly: GCA_006491805.2. NCBI lineage: Eukaryota > Metazoa > Arthropoda > Arachnida > Araneae > Dysderidae > Dysdera > Dysdera silvatica. The sequence continues at coordinate 46,779,612 of QLNU02015360.1, forward strand.
ATTTCACGATGCGTGGTGGGAACTGAACCCACGACCTCTTGGTTGGCCACGACCAAGACGTTGTGGGTTCGGTTTCCACCAGGCACCGTGAAATCATTCTCTAATAAGAAAAATTTCCCGACTTTAATAACAAACACGCTTAGCAAGCGTAGAGAGTGTCGAATGAAAGCGGAGAAAACCAAAACTCCTTTTTACGAATTTATTACCCCTATGTTTTGTATAGCTGACGCTGTTTGTTAATTTAATATAATTGCGACTATTTGGAAAATAATTATCTTGTGAAAAGAGGCACGAAACCCTGACTTTAGTATGGAATTTTCAGGAACTAAATTCTAGTTTTATTGTATGTAAATTTATAACATATTTAGTGAGATATGTAATTACACCGCATATTACATTGCTGACTTATAGTATAGCAAACTGCAATTTTACTTTTATATTTTATCTACGAAGCAGATGTAAAAAAAAAATCACATTTCTGTGACATTTCTTTTGCCTTTATTTTCATTGGCATCCCATTCATTTCAACTCGACAGTAGTAAATGTACTTGACCTTGATGCCATCAAATGTCAGCGCATCTTGTACAATTGTCAAACGATCATATAATAGAAATTTTGAAACGAAGAAAAATGTATAGAAGCAGTTTGTGAAATACTTGCATTCATTTTCTAACTTTTCTGTACATTTCACTGATAATGAATGTAAAATAACTTTCCTGTAGAGACTTATATAAAATTTATGGGTGTCAGTGAGTTAAAGTTTGTGCAATTAATCTGCGAGTTTGAACATAATGTTGTAAGGTTATGATATTAGCAGTTTTTGAGAATTGGAATAGGAAAGAGAGGTGTTCGGAAAGCAGCTATTCCCATTATTGGTGACTGATGACGCGTGTCACTTTAATATAATATTTTAATTGTCCGCAATTCCGCTACTAAATAACACGACATTCATTCTCCAACCTTTTCCTCTAAGGAGGCGTTTGCAATTTAGTGAAAAGAAGGCGCTTTAATTTCTACCGCGTCAGTAATAGCCGACTAAATTCTATTACAGCTATCGTCATCAGCTCAGGTAATTAATGCTGACGAGCTACAGGGCTTGTAACAAGTACGCAGTTTGTCTTTAGTAATAGGCTTTTTACAGATGGTATTTTCTCGACTATTCGATAATGTTCAGAAACGCGTAGAACTTGTTTCAGAGAGTGCCACCATTTTCACTAAATGTTTCCTGTACACGCGGTACTTCGCCCAAGTGCAGAGTACTGCAGAATTGTGAAAGCACAATAGATACACACAATCCCCTCAAAAAAGTCAGAATAACTTCCGGAGTAAAGGCCTTACAGTTGGTGTGGAAAGTTAAACTTCATAAACGTTGCAGATCGTGCCACTGTATCATAACGAAATTCACTTATTCCTAGATCTGAGTTTGTGGGCTGCTTGTAGAGTCCACTATAGAAGTCTCGGCAGTATTTTCCTGTACATCCGTGCGTTTTGAAGAAAAGAAATGGGCTTTTTCAGGCGTGGTTCCCATCGACAAAGGTAAGGGGGTTGGGTTGGTCCGGATAGGGATAGCTTGGAAGTGCGTGACAAACGCCTCCCCTCAGATCACTTGTTTTGTTGTCTACGAACCAGTTAGGCTCACGTCTCTATTGTGTATTGATGCACGTACTTTGATTGTGTTCCCTGTCCACCGCTTCAACGAGAGGGCAAACAAAATATGGGAATACGTTCCCTCTACGAGGGCTGTAGACCTATGTATGCATTTTGTCCACGAGAAGGTATTCACTTCTGAATTGGAAGATCGTGTCCCCCGTGCAAAACTGTAGATAGGTGAGTAATAGCTTAAAGCCACATGTAGCCTATGTTCACAGATAGTTAATAGCTGGGTTAAAAGTACAATGTACCGTGATCGTTAACTTTTTAAAATTAGTCAGTTGTTTTGCAACTAATTACATTGAAAGGGACAGGAGTTGAGGTAAAGAAGAGGAGGGGGGGATTTATGAAAACAGCCAAGTGGTTTTTTTTTTCTTTTTCTCGTTGCTTGTTTTACAAATTAAAAAAAAAACAAAACAAAAAAACAAAACAGGTTGTCTCTTACGATGAAAAAGCGCTAAGGAAGTAGTCAGGCTTTACAGTCAATGGCGATATCTTATTAGGGGCATCAGTTTTTTTATTGGATCGCATCGAGCGCACACGGTAATGGTGTGGGAGTACTGCATATTGTTAGAAAAAAAAAAAACCAAAAAAAACCTCCAAAAACATTGCTACTGTTGCGCAGAAGGGTAAGTACCAGTTTCTTGCCCCATACAACAGTAGTAAAAGGAATGGTAGTACATGCAGTCTTTACTTAGCCACGATAGTGCGAGGCAGTAAAGACCAATTGTAAAAGTGGAAATGTGCTGGCGATCTAGATAATCAACAGGAAAATTGTGACCGCTGCGTAACTTTAAAAACTTCTTTACTGTTGATTATAAGTGTATAGGGAAATTATTAAACAAAATATATGTTTATTGAAACTAAACACGTCATAGCCGATGATGCGATAATACAGTAGAAGCTCTTCAATCCGATATTCATTGGTTCGGCACATTCTATAATCCGGCATCGATCGAGCTGCTCGCGTTCGGTTTTTTCGGGTGGATTCAGCCGTTCGTTGACCTTGACCGCCAGCTCGGATGAAGGAGGAGACGTGGAAGATGAAGCTAAAGTCTCGTGGAAACAGGCTTCTGAATCATTAAATACATTTATAAAATTCGCCGAATCCAACGGCAGCTATAACTTTGCAAAACTCATACATTTGTGTATAATCCGTAAAAATTTTTTGAAGAAAAGATCCGAATCATTTAGGCACATTTTTTAAACAGTAACGCTGATGTGTATTTTTTCTTTCTATAGAGCAGCTTATTACAACTTGCTTTAAATATCATTTTACTGTATTAATTTTTCTTTGGTATTCCCGTTAAAACCATATTGACGTTCGATAATCCGGCACGGCCGTGGTCCCGAACGTGCCGGATTAAAAAGCTCCTACTATAATAGATGATGAATTGCTCGCAAAGAAAAGAAAAGACTGTTTATCAACCCCTGGTGGGATACGAACCCTTTATATACCTTTGTGCCTATACTATATCGCCTTATATACTGCCGCAAGGGGAAGAACGTCTGACGCCTGTAGATTAATGGTACAGCACTTGACCGGCAATCAAGAGATTTTGGGTTGTGTTCCACCATGAATCGATAAATAATTCTTTTCTTTACGCATAACTGAAATTTAAACTATGTTGTTAGGGACTAGGGTTATTTAATCAAACCATGGTAGTTGAAATTTACGCATTTCAGAATCATGCAAAGTGATGACTTCCTGTACTGTTAGTTGCAAATATTCCAATAAATGCTGTTACGAAAATAGTGTCTCTCAAAAATTCCTCCGCACGATGAACTCGGATTAATAATCGGTTATTTAAATACTAAGTTTGCTCTATGTGGGGCCCTGCGGTGGCGCAGTGTGGTAACGCGTTCGCCTAGTGCGCCGTTAATCCGGGTTCGACTCCCAACAGTGCAAAGAACGCTTACTCAGAGATCTCATAAAGATCGCACTGCTCACTGTAGTCCGGGGTTTGGTTCCCTAGGCCATAAGAGGTTCGGATTCCTCGGAAAACAGTAGGTCCCGGTGCAGCATGACCAATGTGATCCATGAGCCGTAAAACCACGAACGAACATTGCTGTATGTGGTTATAATTTGCGAATTGCGAAATAAAACGTGAACTTCCATTAGAATGGAAGTTTGCATTTTTATATCTTTATACTGCTTTTTCATTTTCCAGTAATTACGGAGAAGCAAACCACTAACGAAAATGCAATTATGTGTTTTACGGTGCACATCTGTGAACCAAATGGTAAATTTGGTGAGTCCATTACTTATACATTGATAAGGTTCTCACGGTTTGTCACTACGAATGCCTTCAATAACAGAATTTTGCATTAAAAATCAATCAGCCTGTCGATTCACATCAGGGTTTTTAACCTTATTTAATCCAAAGGGCAGTGCTTTCCTCCCTTGTTGACTCGCGGGCCGCAATATTTTACCAGCATCTCAGGATTGAATGTGTATGTACACATATATGTGTTAGGCTCAAACACCGAAAACGCTCAATGAGCGGGAAAAAAACAACCACAACGCGTTGTGGCTGTTTCAAAAATGCCACGACCCAAAATTCGGCACGGCCCTGACGTCACTGGAGATTTTTTAACCCTAGAATTAGAAAGAAAAACGCCACAACGCGTTGTGGTCGTCCTTTTTTCACTCATTAAGCGTTTTCGGTGTTTGAGCCTAACATGCATGTGTGTGTGTGTGTAAATAAATAAATTCGTACTATCTCTTTTTTTTTTACCCTTACACATAAAAAAAAAAAAAATTGCAATACGGTTACTCATTAATATACAGTGAAACCAAACATTTTTCAGATTTTTGGCATTGTTTATTTTTAACGCAAATATCAATGTTAGGTCTTATTTTATTTAAGCGATAGAACTTGTTTGGTTACCCGATGTTCCAAAATGTAAAATTGTTAATGGAATAGAATCGACCTAGGTTCTCGAGACTGGAAGGGAACAGGGTGCGTTGTTTCTGCGCGAAATAATTTATATTCTTCAAGAGCTGGCAGGCCACAGAAAATTTTAAGGCGGGCCACTGGTTAAAGACCTCTGTTTTACACCCTCTGAAACAACCGTTCTTAGTCATAAACTTGATGAAGAAACTTCGTTGATTGTTTTCTCGGTGAAAAGGGCGCTTTCTAGTACGCATGGAGCAATGGGAGCTTTAATTCTGTTCGATTGCCAATTAGTGTGAAACCCCAGGGTGTAATCAATAAACTCGTCATTCCGTTCAACTTCAGATGGCATTTCCGTCTATTGGCTCATTTGGATAACGTAATCTCCTGGGAGGTATAGATAGATCAAGGTTACGATAATATCCCTCGCTACCGGATGTAATAAGATCTGCGTTAGGTTGGGTGATATGCTCCCGAAGACGTGAAAGATACATGATTGAGCACGAATTCATTAGAAAACTGTCGCTATCAACTTAGTCCCCTTATTTGCATTGTATACTTAATCATCCGCTGATGAATGGTATCCTTACGATCATAAATACTGCTTTTATCCTGTCGTTGTCACCAGTAGATGGTATTAATTGAATACTTTACCGCAAGTAAAGTCCACACGTTTCCAAATAATTTTCTTTAATTTCTGGGAACGTTAGTTGGATATTTAGGACAGTGGTTAGCAAACTTTTTTATTCCGCGACCCATTTTTATAGTAACCAAGTAATCCGCGACCCCCTTTTATAGTAACCAAAAGAACTACGACCACTCTTTTGTCCGCCGCCGACACATTTGCATAATAAAAGCATTTTTAACAGAGTAAAGAAAACACATTAAATACAAAATTATGCTATATTAATTACATATACAGTGGAACCTGGTAAAGTAACCACCTTGATAAATTGACCACCTGAATAAAATGACCGGTTTTTTTTTTAAAAAGATAACTGGTAGGGACTTAGTCATTGCTTATACGGAAGACTGTCATGTATAGTGACTACTGTGGAAGAAAAGCCTTATATTTTTTATTGTCAAATAAATTTCGAATATTTTTTGAACAAATTTCTTTGAATATTTTTTTATTGTCAAATAAATTTCTTTGAATATTTTTTTATTGTCAAATAAATTTCTTTGAATAATTTTTATTGTCAAATAAAGTTCTTTGAATATTTTTTATTGTTAAATAAATTTCTTCGAATATTTTTTATTGTCAAATAAATTTCTCGCGACCCCCCCGACTCACGGTTTGCGCACCACTGATTTAAGACATTGTCTATTCTTTTTTGGAACCGAAGTGCAATGACATCGAAGGGATTCGAATTTCATCCACGTTTTAAGTTGTATGCTTAATTTCTCTGTTGTAACCAAAGGGTGGACTCCTTAAGAATTAAAAGAGTGGTGATGGAGGGATTTTTCAATGCGATTAAGAGACTTTTGACATTTAATCGTACACAGTACGTGGCCTATTTTCTTTTTTTTATCTGTAAATACAGCTTCTGGTACGAATCATTTAAAAAGTGCAATGTTAAAAATCGTATTCTGCTTTTTCACCAGTTCCTCGTTCAAGCTGAGTTCTCTTTATTTTCAAACTAGTACTATTCTTTATGACATGTGTCACTCTTCTTTTTCCATTCCATATTTTGGATATATTTATTCTATTTTTTTTTTTTTTTTACTCTTCCTTTCGCCTTATCTTATGCATTTGTAACGAACTATATTTTCATCTCGTCCATTACGGTTTACTTTATTAGCCATCTTCCCCTTTTTCTTCTTCTCTGTCTATCAACAATAATGGTTGTTGGCGGGGAAAACACTGAATACCCTTTTTCGCCTTCAAGCTTCTACCATTTTTCTTCAGTGGCTGCGACCACAGTTTTGCGCCCACTGAGCTGGGCTCGATTCCCAATAAGTGTGGTTTCATGTAAATCCTCCGAGAGTCACGTTGAGTCGATGGTCCTACCAAAGATGACCTTATGCAGTTCTAAAATGTAAAAAACGCAAATACAAATGCCAATCAAGCCTGTAAGATCCGTGCTTGGCGTAAGCCTTTCTCCGAAACTGAAGTGGATTTCTGCATTGTATTTATCGCAAGATATGACGAACAGCCTCATGGTGGCGGAATGCAGCCAAAAATACGATTATCCCACCGTAATAGCTATCGTTGTCTTGTTTGAAGAATTAAAAGCCAAGCCGTAGTGGAAATATCCTTGCTTCTTCTCTGTAAAGAATAGGTCCATGCAGTATTTGTCATTCTTTCTTAAGCTAGTTCATACCTAATAATGACTACATATTTCAAATAATTTCCATCATATGAAACCTTTAAGATGCTCTAGAATCCTCACAGGCATCCAGCAATTGATGATACAGAGAATATCAGAAAAAGTAATTTCCTGTAATTGTGAGCGGGAACCACACCTGCTAAAAAAATAAAAAATTAAAGGATTGTGATCTTGCCCAACTTTTATAATGTATAATGGCGAACTTCCATAAAACGGACACTTGTGCTTCTGTCGTAAAAGGGTCGTTTTATGCGGTAACGACGGAAGTGAGGGGACAAAATACCATTAATTCTGTGGCCATAAATGTTGGGTTTTAAATCATTCTGTCTCCTTTAAGGTTGGACAGGATGTAGAACTTTTTCTGTGGCAACCGTGAAATCACTCACAGCTGCATACGATGATCTGGCGTTGTTCATTGAACTAACGTGAAAGAGTTTTTCTACATTTTTTTATGTTAATGCCATAAATAAACAATTGAAAAATTTCCAAAAGAGGAGATATTTTTTAATATCTTATGGAGAATTAAAATAAGAATCCTCTTCGTGTATATATTTATCTTTGACCTATAAACGTTTAAAATTAAGAATTCATTTAAGATGTCTCAATTTCTTGATCAGTATAAGAAATTATTCTACCAACTTAAGTGTTTATTTGAAAATTATTTATTGTTTGTTTGTTTGGCTTTTTTATGGCGCAAGAGCATCTGGGCTATACTGCGCCAAACATGGTAAAATCAAAGACTGTAGTAAAAGCCAGTACTTTTTAAAAATTTTAAAACGTGCGTATGGTCAGCATGGTCATTTAAAATGTCAGACAGTGATGAAGAGTTAAAAGTAAGAGTGCGGGCAAGTCTATAATAGGGGCATTGAGTTAAAATGTGTAAAACACTCATGGGTTCATTGCACACTTGGCAAATTGGTGCTGGTTTTCCTTCCAACAGATGTCTATGGGTGAGATGGGAATGCCCAATGCGAAGTCTAGCAGAAAAATTATTTATCTTTTTAAACTTATTAGGTTGAGAAGGTTGGGATTTTGTGTGAATTTCAACTGCCAGTGAATAATACCTCGTGAAATTATTTAATTTTTAAAATATGTATAACGATTTTCAAAAATTTCTCATTACTACATTGTAGTGACAAAGTTTTTTTTAATTAAAGTTTAAATTATAAATCAATTACTATTGTTGAAGTCCTGCCGTGACGGCAGGTTAAGCCGGAGAATGCGTTACGACTGTGTGGTCGTAACGCGTTTGCTCTTTCTACCGTGATCAGTTCCGTGTCCGACGGTACCGAAAAGAAAGCTTACCGATCTAACTGCTCACTATAGTCGGGGTTGGTAAGGCCCTGGGCCAGGAGTCTTCAATCCGCGGCCGCCATTTTAAGCAGCCTGCCAGCTCATGAAAAAATACAAATTGTTTCACAAAAATGCAGCTTCTCTGCTCCCTTTGACTGGCATGAGTCTGAAATATATGTATTTTATTCTGTTGGCATTTTCATATTTCGTAATAAATATTTTAAAACACTAGAGAACTAAAGTAACACTCTATTTTTCCCTAAGTCATGTTTTACTTTAGTTTTCTAGCGTATATGGGAATTAGGTTTAGTTTTATTCATTTGCAGTGCAACAGTGATTTAAAAAAAATCAACGCTCGTTAAATTCTTTTCTGAAAATGTTACTATTCTGAAGCATTTACAACTGCGCATAGGCTGTGTGACATAGAAAGTTCATAATGGGGTTTACAGTGCTATAACTCCATATGGTCATATATGTATATACACAAAATTTCGTTGCAGTGGAAATTACAGCCTCTTCAGCCCCCACCCGCGTACGACAAAATGCGTTGTAAACAACTGTTTTCAAAAATGAAGTTGATAAAATGAAAAGTTAGGACCAGAATAACTGACGTCCACCTTGGAAACACTCTTAGGATTGCAATATCAAAAATAAGACCTGATATTGACAGGATTATTGAAAATAAGCAGTGCCAAAAATCTCGCTAAAAGGTTTGATTTCGCTTTACATATTAATAACTAAAAGTATTGTAAATGTTTTTTGCTTCCATACGTATTTTACATTGTAATGTGTAGGGCTGTCCTGAAGAAAATTGAGAGTATGCGGTGCTGTCTTAACTTGACTTGGTGACGTCACTGTGCCGCGCTGACTAGAATTTGATTGGTCGTCTACCCGGCCCAAGGTGGCAGTTGTTACACTGCGACGTAGCTTGGGGAGGGGAGGTTCTTCGGACTTTCGAAAATTTTAGGTTACGGCGTAGCATGACCTCTGCTGTCCTCGTGCCCCCAAAACACGAACAACGTATTGTTGAAAACTTTCACATACATCCCAACCATTAGACCCGTGTTATGGTTTCTTATGAGAATTAGCAGGATAGAAGCACATCTATCTGAAGGAAAAAGATTTATTTATTACAAATGTCAGGCGTTTGACTATTTAGTCATTCAACTTCGAGCTTTCCAATATTTGCTAACAATACCTTGAGAAGTTTTTAATGAGCTGCACACTTTAAGATGATACGATGTCATTGGATGGCTGCTGTTGCACAGCTTGCAGTCAGGAGTTTCAGTCAGACCAAAGCTGAACAAGTAAGTATACCTACAGACAATCATATCCCGTTAACATGCGAAATTTTGCAACGGCGGCAGTTCTGGGAGTATCCGGAATAAGTGATTTGTAGTGGAGTAGCACATCCCAGGATTTATTTTAATCCTTATTTGAGATCTCCATCATCATCGATGAGATCATTATCCAGATCGTTGCTTTTACTAAAATAGCGACATATAAGTATTTTCGATGAGGTAGAAGAAAAAGGTAAGTAACGTTTTGTAATGGGTAGACCATAAAATATATTTTCAAAAAGTATTCAAAATTGACGTATGTAACGTGTTATGTATGAATAGGTTTTGTTTTTTTGCATTCTAATGGCCTAAAGGTTATGGCCTTGGCCTGTCGGTTCCGTTAGAAATTACCATTGTGCAGTCTTTTAGTAGATCCAATGCGAACAAATGTTAAAATCTTTTACGGGCAGTGATGTCATGCGTTTAAAAAAAATAATTTATTCGTATTTTAAGCTGGCGTTTAGTTTTCATTAACCATTTGACATTTTTTTTTAACGCACTCGTTAACAATTAGTATAATTGGGTACTTTTTTATTTTTTTGTGAAAACTTCTTTATACGTCATTAGATTTTTAAATGAATAGTTTAGTAAATTCTTAATACTAAAACATTTACGATCTTTTTGAAGGACAAACGAACTGCTAAATTCTTTTTTCTTGGTAGGATTTTGCTTAACTAACATGGGGAACCCACAGTAAGTGCCCGCTGATTTTAATATCTAATATAATGTATTTTAATATCATCATCATCATCATATTCAACCATTATCACCACACCTACTTTTGAGTTAGTAGATTATATATATATATATATATATATCATCATCATATTCAACCATTATCTATCCACTGCTGGATGAAGGTCTCTCCAAATGCTTTCCACACAAGTCTATCCTGGGCCATTCGTTTCCACGTCACCCCAACCTCTTTTCTTATTTCATCCACCCATCTAGTTTGAGGACGTTTTCTAGGTCTTCGGTGGTCTCTTGGAATCCAGTTCAGAATTTCTGTTGTCCATCGTTGATCAGTTCTTCTTGCAATATGCCCAGCCCATCGCCATTTCAGCCCTTTTACTTTAACAATGATGTCCTCTACTCTAGTTTGCTCTCTCACCCAAGTGTTTCTTTTTCGATCTCTCCTAGTTATTCCAAGCATGCACCTCTCCATGCTCCTTTGCGTTGTCTGTAACTTTCGTATTGCTCCAACTGTTAGACTCCATGTCTCTGATCCATAAGAGAGGACTGGCAATACACACTGGTTGAAGACCTTTCTTTTTAGACACAAAGGCAATTTCCCCTTCAGGATAAAACTGTTTCTTCCAAATGCACTCCAGCCAAGTTTAATACGTCTGTTGAGTTCTTTCATAATGTTGCCATCCATTGAAATCAGCTGGCCAAGGTAAATATATGAATCAGCAATTTCTAGCTCAATGTTGTCAACTTGTATTTTTGTTTCCTCTACAAAATTATTGAACATGATCTTAGTTTTTTGTAGGTTCATCTTGAGTCCAACTTCTTTACTTCTAGTTGAGAGCTCCTGTACCATGTCTTGGAGTTCTGATGGGTTCGTTGAAAAAATAACAATGTCATCAGCAAACCGCAAATGATTTAAATATTCACCATTTATTTTTATTCCCTTGTTATTCCAATTTATCAGCTGAAAAATCATCTGTAAAGCTGAAGTAAAAAGTTTTGGAGAAATGGTATCTCCCTGCCTCACCCCTTTGCCAAGTTTGATAGTTTTGGTATCTTTATGTAACCGAAATTTTGCACTTGCATTTTTATACACACGTTTCACCATGTCAATGTACACATCCTCAATGTCTGTTGATCTTAAAGAGTTGATGACTGCTGATGTTTTAATAGAGTCAAAGGCCTTCTCATAGTCAATAAATGCAACACACAATGGAAGTTCATATTCATGTGTTCTTTCAATTAATTCTCTTAATACTTGAATATGGTCCACTGTACTGAATCCACTTCGAAATCCAGCTTGTTCTCTTGGTTGAGCTGCATCTAATTTTTTCTGCAGGCGATGTGTTAGCACTTTTGTGAAGATTTTATAAATAGCAGGTAACAAGCTAATTGGTCGGTAATTTTTCAAATCCTCTTTATCACCTTTTTTATGCAAAAGAATTACTGTTGCAGAATCCCATTGGTTTGGTATGTTACCGCTGTTAAGACATTTGGTAAAGAATTTTGCAAGTATGTCTTCTACATATTCTCCAGCTTCTTTTAGGATATCTAATGTAATACCATCATCGCCAGGGGCTCTTCCTTTCTTCATACTTTTTATTGCAAATGAAACTTCTTCTTTTAAGATTTTAGGAGCTGTTCCTTCGACTATTTCAGTGTCTTCGTTTAATCCACTGTTACTTTCATATAGTTTTTTGTAGAATTCTTCAACTCTTCTAAGTATTTCTTCCCTATTTCTTGTTACGGTGCCATCCTCTCCTTTTAATGCAATGATGTGTTTCTTCCCAACAGATAAACTTCCTTTAACAACCCTAAGGCTCTTGTTATTTTCAATGGCCTTCCTTACTAACTCACAATTGAATTTTCTTATGTCTTCTTTCATGCTTTTGCGCAGAGTTTTACAAAGTTCTATGTACTCAATCCTGGAACTGGTATTTCGATTGTCCACCTTCATATCTCTTCGCCTTTTCATGAGCTGTTTCGTCTTCTCAGATAATTTGCTATTGTGCTTTTTACAGGTTACACCACCAATTTCCCCAGCAGTTTCAACTATTGTCTTAACAATGTTTTCATTTGCTTCTGAGATATCACTTTCATCAATAAGTCCTTCCAGTGCAGAAAAGCGATTTTTTAATTCCAACTTGAATGCCTCGGTATTTTCTTTTAATTTCTTTAAATCCACCCTCTTACTTACTTGTTTCCTAATGAGCTTCTGTCGTTCTAATTTAGTATTTAAGTGCACTTTACATCTCACCATTCGATGATCACTTCCAGTATTAAATCTGTTCAGTACACTGCAATCTTCAATAATTGATTTCTTGTTTGCCAGGATATAGTCAATTTCACTAGTTCCCCCATTTGGGTGTTTCCATGTCCATTTTCTTTGCGGTTTCTTCTTAAAAAATGAATTCATGATGCTAAGGTTTTCAGCTTCTGCAAATTCGATGAGTTGATCGCCACGTTCATTCCTTTCCCCATATCCGTATTTACCAACCGATGTCTCTCCTTGTTCCTGTTGTCCAATTCTTGCATTGAAATCCCCCATGATGAGCTTGATATGTTGTTTCCCTTTGGTGTGTAACTCTTTGATTTCTTCATAAAATTCTTCAACCTCTTCGTCGGTATGGCTTGATGTTGGTGCATATACCTGTACTATTTGAAGTTGGTATCGCTGGGTTAGTTGAACAACGAGCCTCGCTGCTCGATCTGATGTACTTTCAACTTCCAGAAGACAGTCTTTAATTCTTTTGTTGATTAAGAAGCCAACACCACTTGTTCTTCCAGTTTCCGTTCCTCTATAATAAAACAAATGTCCACTTTTAAGTTCCACCAACTCTTCACCTTTTCTTCTAACTTCACTGAGTCCTACAATGTCCCATTTGATCTTGTCAAGTTCTTCTTCCAATTCCTGAAGTTTTGCTTCAGAAGCAAGGGATCGTCCATTAAACGTAGCCAAGGTCAATAACAAACGGCAGCCTGGGCCATTCCAGTGATTCTTAGCACCCCCTGCTTTCATGCCACACTGACCGCTGCCTTGATCAGGAGCACTCCAGCACCTGGAGACTAGGGGCCATGGTTTCTGGTGTGTCAACATAATGGAGGAATTAGCCATAATTTCACCACGCTGGCTAGACGGGTTGGTGAATTAGCCCTCCCCTTCCGCCTTTCTATCCGTGCAGCAAATATTAATTTGCCACATAAATAGAAAGCTCAGCCTGCACCACTTGAAGGCGGGGTAGGACACTAGGTTACTGGCCTGGCCGGTTCCACACATCGTCACATACGTTCAGCGTGTGGGTCTCCTTCCAGTTAGATACCAGCAACCCTTTTGCAGGCCATATATATATATATATATATATATATATATATATATATATATATATATATATATATATATATATTCAACCATTATCTATCCACTGCTGGATGAAGGTCTCTCCAAATGCTTTCCACACAAGTCTATCCTGAGCAATTCGCTTCCACGTCACCCCAACCTGTTTTCTTATTTCATCCACCCATCTAGTTTGAGGACGTTTTCTAGGTCTTCGGTGGTCTCTTGGAATCCAGTTCAGAATTTCTGTTGTCCATCGTTGATCAGTTCTTCTTGCAATATGCCCAGCCCATCGCCATTTCAGCCCTTTTACTTTAACAATGATGTCCTCCACTCTAGTTTGCTCTCTCACCCAAGTGTTCCTTTTCCGATCTCTCCTAGTTATTCCAAACATGCACCTCTCCATG
>QLNU02015360.1:46793652-46804261 GCA_006491805.2 Dysdera silvatica
ATTTTGATTTTTATGTGAGTGATTATTTTTAACGTGTTTATTTTTTCTTTTCTCACCGAATGCAAACTGCACAAAGCTGTAATTAGTACACATAATAAAAAAATTTCTTCTTTTTGACGATGATGTCCGTGACATTTGCATTGGCGTTTATTTCAATGGTATATACAAACGTATTGTATTTAGTAGAACAAATGAAACATATTTATGTTTTTAATGTTGTTGATTAAACAGTTGTTCATAATAAAAATCTGCCGGGTTAAAATAAAGAGCATAAATCGGGGAGTTTATCCAACATACGACCCGCAGGTGCGTCACCCCGTAAATCGCGAAAACCCGTACATAGCGACCCCCTTTCCATATCGCAACTGAACAAATAAATAATGAGGAAGAAACTCTGAAGAGGTTTTTTACCGAACTCGCTGGCCCGCAAGATCCGTGAAAAAATTTGTAAGCTGCCCATTGCCCATAAAGGTTGGACAACCCTAGCATAAATTATTTAAGCGGACATTTAACGACGAAACGTTATGTTTGTAATAATGACTGTGTGGTATGTTAATAACCGGCGAGTAATAATTATTAAATTATGAATTTGGATTGAAGTTGTTAAATGAGTTTGCCCTTTAGAAAATGCAATATCTTTCCAAACCTTATTAATGCGCATTGATTGATCCGCTTTTATTAATCGCTTTGGTAATGGATTTCGATTGATGTGCGTTTTTCAATGATTGGTGCTGTGCCTAAATTTGTCTGCGAAGGTAGGGGCATTGCTTATGTACGTTATTCTTCTTGTACAACATCTTAAATTCTGCTAGTTTCAGTATTTTCCCCGCTCTTTAAATTATCGGGGGGGGGGGGCAGAAAAATAATTTAAAAGCCGCGAGGAGAATCTTCAAGTAGGTTGTTAATTCCACTTCGAAATACCCTATCCTGCCACTAGCGACAGCATGAGATGACGGACGTATCTCGAAATATTTGAAGCAAGTGCAATCGAGATTTTAGACACGCTATGAATAGCCCGCTGTTGCTGTTGATTTTTTCTTATAAATAATTAGGAGTCCGGTTTTGATAACGTAGATGTTGCCAGACAATGAGCTGTTTTCTGACCTTTGCCCTTTTATTTCTTACAAAACTTTGGCCATGAAGGTTTTACAAAAACCTGTACGCTCACTTCTAAAAGTTAGTCATACTTCATTTCTGTGTCTGTTGTTTCAGTTAATATTAAAGCTCGGATTGTGTTTGGATCAGCGATTGTGATCTCTGACAATCAGAGAGTTCATACTTTACATGAAAATACCTCGTCTTATGTATGTGCGTTCACGTTCAATTACGTTATGTCGTGCTGTTGTAAAGCTTTCGTTGTTTCGTTCTGTCAGCTGTATTACTGATTGTTATAAGCTGTGTGGTTTTTGTCTACTCATACATGATTGGTGCGTTTTGATTGATGCGTTAGAAGTATGTGATAAACGAGAGATAATGGTGCAAGGAGGAAACTGATCTAATGCATGTCATTTCCGTAGCAGATTATTTTCATAATTCAGTTGACTGTATCAGGTTGTGTCGATTGACTATAATTCTCAAGACGCCAATGCTATGGTATAAAAACGCATGAACCGCTCGAATTTCTTATCGCTTTTTTCTGCTATATTGACACATCTCTTCATTTGTGTCGTCGTGTTCTTATTTGGGCATTTGAAGGAAGTTCATCACACATAAGAAGGCACAACAGTAAAACAAAAGTTTTGTCATACGTAGAAACACCCATTTCACTGGCAAGAGTTCAGTTATTTTGAAATTACACCTGAATCTGAAACACCCACTTTTGGTTCACAAGTTGAGGATCAGTAGTTTTGTTTTCGCTCGTAAATTAATCGTTGTTTTTATAGTATTTAACAAACCAGTATTCGAATCGAACGGAAACGATGTTCCAATTGACATAAATGAAATTCAATTAACTTGCATGACATACAAATTACATTATCAGGTTTCCCGCATTAAAGTTTTACGTTTCGGGCGTTGCGACGAACTGCAAGTACAAAGTTATTTAAAAAAGGTAAAATTGCGAAATGAATTTTATTTCTCCCTTTCGTGTGAATGTCGGGGTAATAGACATGTGGAGTCGAGCTAGTCCAATTCATTTCTCGTGAAACTACACGAAAATATAACCGAAGTTTGAAGTTTTCTGGATGTTTCTCGTTTTATTTTACTTTATAAAACTTGTTTTGCGAAGATTAATGCTTAGGTTCGGATGCTGATGAAAGATCTTCGACGAATGCTGGGAAGCCGGCTATTGCGCGGACAAAATGTTTATTATCTTTGCCAGTCTTGCGGGCGGAACATCACGATCTTATGGCCGACCTTTTGACATCAACCTCTATCCTTAGTTTCTCTGTCTGGATTGCGAGATGATTTTGCGTTCGAATCACATGTAGCCTAATATTGACTCCTTTATTTTGACAACACGTTCTTTGTTTGCAAGCTCGAATTGTCTAGTGGATAGATTACCAAGAATTTGCAAAAACAGATTGACAAGAACAGAAAAAAAAAGTCCACATATGATCCACAATAGAATATGCAAAGAGCTATCTTGAACTTCAAAAATTATCTTCGATTTAGCAGAGATGGCCATTGGTATAAATTACATCATATTGGTACACAGATTTATCTATACATATATGTATATTTTGCAGGTCTCTGTATGATCTTAATGCGCGTAAATCTACCTTTATTCAAAGTACGTTTGCTGCTGCTGCTACGCATTGCATGAAATGAAGCAAACTTTTTTGTTGTTTAGCAGTGCTTGATATCAGTTTGGATTTGTGACTGCTGTGGGAGAAACTTCGATAACTGAGGATTTTCTTTTATTCTTTGCAGAACTTGCTATCAATAATTTCACGCCCACCATCGAAGGAAACATTATATCTTTTTATTAGTTAACTAACAGCGATAGCGGTAATTATACTCCGATGTGAATTAACTGTGATCTATTCCTTTTCTGCAAAGTGTAATAATTTACTTTTTCTATCAAGAAATTTTTTTACTGGTGAGAAATTTAAAAAAAAAAAAAGTTTTATACATTGTGTAAAAGAACTCTTCTATCCACTCATTGATTTGTACGTATCTTTAGGTTATCAGTGGGCATATGAACGGCTTGGATTGATAAGGCTATGATTGAATGCTAACGACAGATAAAACCGCAATAGTGCAGCTGTCGCCATTTCTTAACGTTGCGTTTTCAGTTGAAAAAGTAGTAAAATTGAAGAGAAACAAGTCTCTTCTGTCAAATTACATTCGTTTTTATGTTCGTATTAATGTCTCTTCCAAGATTCACATTCTTTCGTTGCATGTCGTCCAAAACACTTCAAGTTTTTTACACTCCAAGTTGGGGTAATCTCCACGAGGTATTACGTTGGTTGTGATGATTTTAGCACTGTCCTACCATAGTTTTGAGAGAATAGCGAGTCGTACTTTTGAGGATGCATTAATTCTCTAGTTTTCGGATGACAGTTCCAGTCTTAGGGTGTAAAGCTGTAAACAGACCTAAATTCCATGAAATTAGTTCCTATAGAAATTATATCGAACGTTAATGCGATTGTGTTTTTATTTTGTAGACGTATTCACCAGCCTAATCGTTATGCGTAAGTGCTGAACTTATCATTATTATTGTTATTATTCTTAAAAAAAATGACATTTTTTTGCTCAAATTCTATTTATTTTCGTACATTTTTCTGACGTGAGTGTACGATTTCCTTGTATTCACAATACATATAATTTTTGCATGGGAAAAGAAAAACCGGCTCTTTCCGGAACAGAGTGCGGATGTTAAAATAATGCAAAAGTAAAGAGGGCCCGGTCCATGATAAATATTTACTTAAGTTTATATATAAAGTTCTTGTCGATGTTTGTGTCTTGTTTCAGTTCTGGAATACTGTCTTAGTAAATACAAGTAAGAAGAAAAAGCATTCTGTAATCAGTGCCGTACAAATATGCATCTACTGCTATGAATATCAATTTTGTTTAGATGCTGAATTTTAAAATGAGCACAATTTTCGACCGCCTATTAAAAACACAAGGTGGGAGAAATTACCTTGCCAGGTGTTTTAAACGAGCTTGTTTCTCGACACGGAAAAGAATATATAAAAGAATAAATAAACTGGAAAAAATGAGATAGTCATCAATTTAATGTATTTAAAGTGCACTTGTTCGGTCAAAAATTGCTCCCTTTCCTTTCACCCCAGGATAAACACGAATTAATAGTTTTTAGTGTACCTAATATAGAACATCAAATCGCATTATACGTATTTTTCTATGGCTTTTCTCTGCAATTACAGAATATTTTGAAAGCAGTTGTGCACCCGTTCCTCTCGCCAGAATGAATCTTTGTTCGTAATTTAAATTGGAATCAGTAAAATATTTCGTAGTTTTTTTTTCTTTATGTATGGAAGCTTATATGCTTTAATTTTAAAATTCCGCTTAAGAATTTAGATATATATTAAAAGTAATTTATGATTGCTTTTATGTAACGTTTTAAAATTTAGTAATGTGTTCATTTTCTTTATAATTTTTCTACTAACATTTAATTTAGAATTAAAATTTAAAATACTTATTATTGATCTAAAGATCTTGTACGTACGATTGCACACTTTTTCGTCGTTTACATGTCAAATTGATATTTGAGGCAGTGGAAGTAAGTATAAATTAAATGTATAAATGACCCTCTTCCCAACCCCGATATTCTGAAGGGTTAGCCGAATCGCCGGATTTTTTCCGAATAGTGGCATTTTCTCTCTCCTGCTGTTGAGGTCAACCACAAAAAAGGCGGCTGATTCCTTTTATCCCGCATTGGAAATTGACGTATACTGCAGACGTGTTATTTCGCTTGACGTTGGCGTTAAACGTGATTTGAATGGAATGTGGGCGTCGGTTTTAAAATTTTAAAAACTTCGGCGAAATGATGTGCCGAATACTGAGTGCGTCTTTCGGTTTTAACATTAAATAGGGTTATGCGCGATCATTACTTTTGGATGAAGCCTTTCTTCTGCAATATTTGCTGACGAAAGATTTTTTTTTTTCCTTTTGTAATCTCCAACGCGAGATTTCAAAAAGACAAGATCCAGAAGCGGCAAGGCAATTAAAAACATGTTACAATTCACCTGTCTGGTTCTTGGAATATTTTCGATCGTTTAGTATAGTTGTCGAAAAGCTTTAAATATAGCATTACAGTAGAACTGTACATGTAACATATGTAGAACTGTACATGTGCAGAACTGTGCATGTGCAGTAGAACTTCCATATATTGAAATTTCTGGGAAATCACGCGGTTTCAATGACATTACCAGTCATTACATAGAACTGTTTCTGTTTGTTTCATTATTTTGTGGAATCTTCGACGTCAATATGTAGCGGTACTACAAGAAAATAAAACGTAGTGGCTATTAAATGTATAAAGAATTTTTCCTTTGAGGCTATAAAATTATTTTTTACAAAAAAAAAAATGCCTGTCACAATATTTTACGGAAAAGGCAGATTTGATTGCCCAAACTGGGATGGAACTGATGGGCAAGTGACATGTCGCGTTGACAATTATTGTTCCTATGATAGATGGAATTGACAAGCTGGAACGAAAACATGCTTTAAGCAATGTGCAATGATATCATTTAGAAAAACCGTATTTTTTTCAACAGAGTTTATTTCATACAAGCTCAAGTTACTTTCATTTTGATTCTATCGTATTTTTATAAGATAATTTCTGAAGATATGTAGTGAGATATATATATCATCATATTCAACCATTATCTATCCACTGCTGGATGAAGGTCTCTCCAAATGCTTTCCACACAAGTCTATCCTGAGCAATTCGCTTCCACGTCACCCCAACCTGTTTTCTTATTTCATCCACCCATCTAGTTTGAGGACGTTTTCTAGGTCTTCGGTGGTCTCTTGGAATCCAGTTCAGAATTTCTGTTGTCCATCGTTGATCAGTTCTTCTTGCAATATGCCCAGCCCATCGCCATTTCAGCCCTTTTACTTTAACAATGATGTCCTCTACTCTAGTTTGCTCTCTCACCCAAGTGTTTCTTTTTCGATCTCTCCTAGTTATTCCAAGCATGCACCTCTCCATGCTCCTTTGCGTTGTCTGTAACTTTCGTATTGCTCCAACTGTTAGACTCCATGTCTCTGATCCATAAGAGAGGACTGGCAATACACACTGGTTGAAGACCTTTCTTTTTAGACACAAAGGCAATTTCCCCTTCAGGATAAAACTGCCTGGCCTGCAAAAGGGTTGCTGGTATCTAACTGGAAGGAGACCCACACGCTGAACATATATATATATTTAATTAATGAACTAGAGCGCTATTTTCTTTTTAAACTTTCTTTTTATTAGAATTTTTGAACTTTGGTATGATAATGATGTTTTCATCCAGATCAGTATTATCTTCAAAATGTACGATTGTCTTGCACTATACATGAAAATTAACTAATTTACTTCATTCTTTGTCATTGAAGAAAGAAAACTCTGTCAATTCCTTTACCACCCAGCGCCTGTTTTTTAGCTAACAGGTTTTTACTCCTGACGTGGAATGGGATGCAAGATGGTTGCAATAAATGAACGAATGAATAATTAAAAAGTAGGTTTAAGGCATCCACTTTAGCCTTAGCTTTTAGGGGGGCATTAAATCTTTATAACCTTTGTTACGAAACAAAGAGAACTTTGCGATTGTTACTACGTCATTTTTCTGCATACTGATTGTCATTAGTATACAGTGTAAACTCCTGTGATTATTGATAATAAGCATTTATGCATTGACGTTGATTATACAAGGACCTTATTGTTATTACAAGTCTTTTAATGATTAGACGACTCTAGTGTGTTACTGTAGTTTTCTTATTTCTTTCTTGTCTGGCATTAACCCTCTGACTGCTTATCCCTCGATTTCCACGGGCAACATGAAAGTAACAAAATTTTCTCAATCCCTCGATTTTCGCGGGTATGAAATTTTTCCATCTTTCATCTCTCATCATCTTTGGTTACAAAAATATGCTACATATTTTAACTCTCAATTACATGTAGATTTGAAATATGTAATAAAAAGAAATATGCAATTGTTGAAGCGACTTCGATAAAAAAAAAAAAAAATTGAGCAGTCAGTGGTTAAGAATAACTATCCTTACTAATGAAACTGATTGATAAAATTCAAAGCAGTACAGTATTTCTGAGTTTAAGAACACTTTTTTTTTATTTTACTTATTATCAGGGCCGTAGTAACGCAGGGGCGAGCGGAGCTTATGCCTCGGATCTCGCACTTCTTGGGGCCCCGCGAAGCGTAGTTCAAAAATTTTTGTGATGTTGAAAATTTGCGCAAAAATATTTTTGCTTCGGCTCTCACATTCCGCGCCATCTAGTTGTCAATATACGAAACACTTTAGCGAGGAGTACGTAATACGGTGCGCCTGTTATAATTTATTCTCGAAAAATTATTTCCTACAGATGGCATCAAAATCAGCCAGAAGTTGAAAATTATTCGAAACAGAAACTAATACCTTTCTGTGGAAAATAAGAATCCAGCGGAACAGTCTTTGTTGTGACGTGACGCTGGACATTTTTACGATTACCTTTGTGACTTTTTCGTCTCTGGATTCATAAATCCTCATTTTGAGAGACGGGATATATATATAATCAATCGCAAGATCAAGAAATAACAATGCCTGACACGTACAAAAGGGAAGATATATACTTAGCTTCATATTCAGTTGCATAGAGACAGGTAAACTGCCTTGTCTCTATGCAAGCCCCAGAAATATGTTTTGCCCCTGGCCCCGCATTAGCTAAAGACGGCCCTGCTTATTATAGTGCAGCTCATGCTGAGACCTAAGAATTGTACAAAACAGTCGCAGTCTCAAATGATTTGATGTGCAAGTAATGCATTACGCGTCTTTTGGCATAAGAGGGTCAAAGAATATTCGACTATGTCAATCTTATGTCACGATAGAGAAAACATCTGTGGAAGTTTTCATGTACAGAAGATACACACTAACTGTAATATACTTCAGCGTGTATGTTAAAATTGTTTATCCAGGTTTTAATGTTAAAATTGTTTATCCAGGTTTTAATGTTAATGTCTAGGTCTTAATGTTAATGTCTAAGTCTTAATGTTAATGTCTAAGTCTCAATGTTAATGCCTAGGTGTTAATGGTAATGTCTTATGTTGAAATTGTTTATCTAGGTCTAGCGCAGGCCGGTATATTCCTTTTTTGGTGCAGAATATAAATTAGTAAATGACGAAAGTTCCCTTTCTCTTAAAATAAATAAATAAATAAATAAGTTCAGGTTCTCTTACTTTCCTTAAATTCTGTTCAGGTTAAATGCTGAGCTATTTTATTCTACCATCGTCTTGAAATGCACTTTTTTAAAAATATTCTTATAGAAGGGACCTAGTATATGTTTCTCCTCACCTCAGGATGTATGAACTCTTCATTCCGGGAGGTACTTTATTTCCAAGAACTACACTCAACCTTGAACTTGAATTCAGAAGTTACGAAAAATCGCTTCTAGTCCAGGCTTTATTCATCTAGAGGGTGGAAAGGAATGGGGTGGTACCCTCGATTTCCGTTGGTTTGCGTGCAGGAGCTAACTGCAGGCGAGTGGCCTTCAGTCTTAATTGGACCAGAAACCATTCCTGCCAGGCATCAGGAAGCCTTCCCTATTTATATAATATATCCTTTGAGGCGAAGGATGGGCTTTTTCCATGGTTCGTCGGTTACAGTTGGCATTTTTTCACCCTATAGTGCGTGATAAGATAGTCCTAAAACGCGTCATTAGGTGGCGTCGGTATGTAGGATTGCTATTTTTTGGAGATACGTGTAATCGCAAGTTTCAACTAGTGAAAAATGGATGGAGGATTTATAGACATCCCATTTTTTCAGGCTCGTTTCTTGTTTAAATTATTTACTTTAAAAGGAAAGAAATTGTGGAAATTAGGTGAATTGAACAACAATATCGAAAGGTACCTCCCTCCCCGTCCTTCGATATAAATACATGTTGTGTACCCTTTTCGTGGAAGAAAAAAACGAGAAGAAATGAAAGGTGGACCAAAACCGGACACGGATTTGGAAAAAAGCAAAACAAAAACAAAAAACCTTTGTGTTCGTACGTTACACGTTGGTAATCTTCATGTAAATTGTCTTGAAAAATGTGGTAGTTATAAAATTGAACCAACATGAGAAAACCGCAACGCTGTTCCAATTAATGATGTGATTAAACATGAGTTATATCTTTGTTAACGTTTCAGTCAAATTTTCTCATTCAAACGCTAGGAAATAACCCTTCGGCTACGTTCTGAATAATCTTGTTCTACTGCGTAGGATCCGATTATACAACTCCAATTCAAAATATCAGAATAACCAAAAAAGGCATTGCATTATCTTATAAAATGCATGATGTCTGTAAAAATAAACAACGTAGACGAACGACAAAGTTATTAGGCGTTCACAATAAGCTGACGTATGATATATTATCCACATGTGTCTAAAGAATTGATAGAGATTTTATGAAAAATTATTGAAATTTTTCAAAGAATTAAAATATTCCCAGCGCCGATTCAAAATATTAGAATATCTGTAAAATGATGTGATTAGTCAGCATTGATGATGAAATTTGCATAAATGGGGCCACTGTAGAGCTAGTACGAATATAAAGGCTTGTTCGAAAGTTAGCTTTAGTTAGTTGGGAGTTAGAATTTTTTCATAAATAGATGTTCGAGAATTAATAGACGGTACATCAAAAGTTTGCTAGTCTATTTATAATAATGCCCCTTGAAATTTTTTAATATTTTTTGATTAAAATTTCTAATCTTTTTTAATTTTTTTGTACGTTGAATTATAGTTTTCATGTTTATTAAAATCATTCTATGATCACTTATTATTTCATCTAAAATTGATGTAGAACAGTTATCTTTGTTAGTAAAAACTAGGTCTGTTGTACTTGAACTTGTTAGTGTTATTCTAGTAGGTTTTCTTGTTTTATTTATTAATCCACGTGATTCCATTAAGTTTAATAGTTTTGATGAATCGTTATTTTTTTTTGTAATGTCCACGTTGAAATCTCTAATTATAAAAATTTGTTTTCCTTGAGTATTATTCTCTAGTAGCTTTTCCAGTTTTTCGAAAAAAAATTTTATTTGAAGTTGGTGGCCTATATAATGTTAGATCAGTCCATTAAAAATTCGTATCGCCGAAAATAAGCTGCATTGGCACGAATGCCGAGACACGTATTTCCTTATTTTGGCTCTACTTTCATCAAGAAAAAATTTCATCAAAACGGCGGGACACTCTCACTGTGGGTTCCCCTTGTAAGTGATTATTCTGGGTGTGGAGGGGCATGGTTCATTCTACCTGAGAATCGTAGGAGCTTATTGCTCATGCCAGGCACGTAACCAGGGGTTCGCCCGAGGTGAGGGGGGGGGCTGATATTCTCTCCCCGAAATGAAAGCGGGCAAGAATGTGCCAGTACTGCCAGAAGCCGACTAGCGTTCACCCAGCAGTCATGTTTTATGTACATTCCTTCAATTATTTGTACATTATTTAAAAATTTTATAAAATACATTATTTAAAA
>QLNU02015360.1:46804361-46818800 GCA_006491805.2 Dysdera silvatica
AGCTTTCTGGATGGGGCCAGGCCACCACGGCCCCTGCCTAGTTACGCCACTGATAAATTAATAAGTACGTAGTCTATGATGATTGGATAATATGCATTATACATTACTAAGAATGATTTTATTTAAAGGAATGCTTTACTGCTAAAATAAAACAACTTGTGGTTCATGTTAATAAAGGTAGTACTACGGTAAGAAAAATATTTATAGTACAGAAACAGAAGTGTTATTTAACAGGATAATTCCATTGTGATTAACGTAACAATGAACTTTTTTTTTAATGTCCTTTTAAATGTGCTAACTTTATGTTTGTCATAATACCTTAAACAGGATATTCTTCTTCTTTGGACAAGTAGTTTTATGCAAGTAAATACAAAAATAATATTTTAAATTGTTTATTTGGACATTCAGAGAGCATTTTGAGTCGATTAATGTGACTAACATAACAGATTTGCAACACTAGAATTTTGTATTAACTTTCATAGCCATTGTTCTCTGAAACTGAAACAGTAAAATAATTATTTTCATCTGATAATATTTATATGATAGGTTATTGATATATTATTAAGTGCAAATTTGACATACATTTCAATTATAATGCAGTAAAATGAAGTTTTAACAAAACTTGCTTGTGGCTAACGTAACCTTCGAATATGCATTTAACTTCAGAATTTTGCGAACAGTATTAACGTAAGTGTAGGAATGCAAATGAAATTTTATTGTAGATTTACATGTATCAGGTTGTTATCTATTCAGGGCGGCAATGGACGGCTCATCCCCTCAAAACAAAGATGCCGCCGCCCACCATTAAAACAATCAGCAAAAATCTTGTATTTTATTCTGTCCTAAAGTACATGCGGCTATGAAAATTAAGAAATTACTTATTATTAATATCATCAGCGGCATACGAATTTGGAGATTTTGCAGTTTTTAGTTCCAAGAAGAAGGATTTTGACACAAGACGACACTTAATAAAAATTATTTTAATGATCAGATCATCTAAAATAACTGTTTGTTGAGATTAGGAATTGATTAATAAATTATTGAAAAGTATGTGGCAGATGACTATTGTGCTTGGCATCGATAGAGATTTCGATGTAGTACTGATGCATGAAGGCAAGAGCACAACTGGCCTTGCGCAATGCCAAGTTCGCGGCAGACAGACTACTTTGAAAATACTTGCTTCTCGTTCAGTGAGCAACCCTGCCCTTTGCTCGCGTTATAATTTCTGTTAAGTTGCGTATTTCCAGTGCTGTTTAGCATGTTTCGTTAAAAATAAAAAATTTGTTATTGTTCATCTTGTGCCTTCTGTGTTCGTCCGCTTAGCAAGATCACCTCAATAGCTGGCATGTACATATACATGTACAGGTGGTATAATATTACCCCACACATTGAAATAAGTAATTTAACTGGCTACTGTAGTCTGTATTTATGCACCGTGCCGCCATGACGTAAAATGTTGGATAGGCAAGGTTTCGCATCCCATGCATTCTTCGTGGGATCCATTAATAGATTCTCAATAATTGAAAAATAGGCTCGTTATTGAAATTAGGAATTGAAGGATGTGTGATTGGAAATTCTTTATTTTTTCAGGCTGTTCAACACTGGTTTAAGGAAAAAAAATGGAAGAATCCATTTACACGATAACAATGTAAATAGGCATAGTCATACCCATGAAGGAGGTATTTATACAGTATGTAAAAGGAAGGAGGTATTTATGCAGTATGTCTGTATTTATGCAGTAAGCTAGTTACCTGAGACTAATTTTTTGGGTGGAATACTTTCCTGGAGGGGCCTTTTTCTATGGAAACTAGTTCATATTTATGCGACTGAGAAAACCAGGAAAACTTAAGTTCAGCTAGCCCGTCAGAATCATGAGAAAACTCACTGACTACTCGTTTATTACGGTTTTCACCGCAAATCTACAAATGGAGATTGTGCCAACAGTGTAACACGGTCAATTCTACAGAGGTCACCCTCTCTAGCTATGCCTGGGCAGAGTGGTGCTTAACTTCAGTGTTCATAATGGGAACCGGCGTATTTTATCCACTCTATCACCATTGGTCAATAAAAACTTAACTCCTTACACAAGAATTCAACGATGTTAGGGAGCTGAAAATAGTTGCGTTGCCCAACAGCGGATCCAGAAATTAATTCTGGGGGTGGGAGCACAGTATAGTAAACATCATCATCATTGAATCTTAGGAATCAATCTTTTCCTAGTTCTTGCTTAATTCATCTGGGGGGAGGGGGGCACATGCCACTGTGCCTCCCTCTGGATTCGCATTTGGAGTTGACTTAGAAAATCCAGACTGTTAAAACAGTTTGCACTCTGAGAACAAAAAATATTGTAGCACCATAACAAATAATTTTGCCAAAAACGGTCAACCACAAAGCTTTTTTCGTAATGTTGGTGCAGGAAAAGAATTTGTACCAAGCCTGCATATACAGGGTGTAATAAAAAGATTGGGATGATGGAATATCTCGATAAATACACTTCGGATCGAAAAATGAAAAAAACATGTGTTCATTATTTTCAAAAAAGCTGTCCAATGAAACCAAAATTGATCCTCCTCCTCCTGGGCCGGGGAAGGGGCCAACTTTGAAATCTTAAATAGGAACCCCCATTTTTAGCACCGTTTGTGGGAGCAAAAATTAGAAATCATAGGTCAAAGTTATGTATTTTTTTCTGGAGAATCCAAATCTGCAATAAAAAATGGGAGTTACTATTTAATATTTCAAAGTTTCACACCCACAGGAGAGATTTAGTATCATTTGGATAGCTTTTTGGAAATATTGAACATGTTTTGTTTTTTTAATTATTTTTCGATTTAAAGCGTATTTATGGAGATATTCCACCGTCCCGATCTTTTTATTACACTCTGTATATCTGTATGTAATACAAAGCATATTTGCACTATTATAACAAACTGCGTTTGTTACAAGGGTACAAATATGTTTTGCATGAGAAATACAAATCATGCTTGTATTCCTGTAACTAACACGTTTTGTTGCATGTGCAGAAATTTGATTTGTAGTTATAATACAAATTATGCTTGCACTTCTGTAACAAAACATGTTTGTTACAGGAGTACAAGCATGATTTGTATTTCTCATGCAAAACATGTTTGTACGCTTATAACAAACACAGTTTGTTATAATAGTTCAAGCATGTTTCGTATTTCTCATGCAAAACATATTTTTACTCTTGGTAAAAATTCTTTTCCTGCACCAGCAGTACAAGAGAAGCTTTGTGGGGCCGTTTTTGACAAAATGATTTGTTATGGTGCTACAGTATTTTTTGTATTCACAGCGCAAACTGTTTTAACAGTGTACGTTATACTCCACCCCTTTTTCTGAATTCTCTTCCCCATAGTTTCTTCAATTTTGGCCAACTTTTGATGGGTTTACAATGCAAATTCCATAGTACAATTTGGCGTAGAATGACCCCTGCTGTCCTTGCGCCGTAAAAACACTACCAACCAATCCAATTAGTAAAACATTGTCCTATACCAAATTATTCAAATAAAGGAAAATTCATATTTCTAAGTTGAGTATTCACCGAGTTATTAAAAGGTAAATTTCATCCCGTATAAAGTTTTATCGCTGTTTTGACAAAATAATGGCAACCTTAGGGGAATATTTCTGGAGAGAAAAACAAAAAGAGCAAGTGAACTTATTTTAAACGGCACATAAACTTAGAATTTAATCAAAGTGCTATCTCATTTTTTCAATTTGTTTACAGCCCTTATTAATTTGGCGATCAACTCCAGAATTTTAAATATTCGATATCTCAACAACTCTCTGTAACGTAGAAACATGAGGTCTTTTTTATTTAACGAACTAGTTATAAAGGCAAGATTTTTATGATTAGTTTTTTGGTAAAGGATCCATATAAATAGTTAAATTTCGCATTTTTATACATGTGCAACCCCTTGTAAAATAACACGTTTAATATTTTTACATTATCTGAGTACCTTCTTCTCTAAGGGTTATTTCCCCCCCCTGTTGCTGACGGTTAGGAAGATAATTGCAATGACATCTAGTCTCTGAATCGTCCTGTAGATTAATTTAAAAATAATTTTGAATTTCAGCATTGTTTTTAAGGCTTTCCCCGCTATGAGACTTGAAAAATATCTTTGAAAATTTCTGCTTTGCACCATCGGCAGCGAATGGGATCTCAACGGCCGTAACGATAAATCTTTTTAAGCACGTACGAATGGATGGAGCTGTGTTTCCGCCCAAACAACATTTTAATTGGGAAAAGATTTCCCGACATAAAATATTTGTCGTTTCATTTTTCACTATCATGGCTTTGATGTAAACAAAGCTCTCTACTTCAAAATTTCGTTGCATCGCGAATTTTATTGTATTTAGAATTAAATTTGAAACCGTATATACTATACAGTATATGCGAAATGTCTAACAGATAAGGTGTTTGTTTTTTTTAACCATGCACGGAAAAATACATTAAAATGTGAAATAAAGGTTGCTTCTCCCCAAATTTAAGTTGATCCGTTTTGTTTTCAAAAATATTTGAAGTTTTTAAACAGTGCCTTAAACTGTATTCCTTAATTCTTAATGACCTAATAAATTTTTATCTGAAATATTTATACCTGCCGAGCGAAAACGAAAAATTGTATTTATCAGATACACGATATTCTCTTTCGTATCATGGCGCAGAATGTCCCCTTCTGTCCTTGCGCCATAAAAATGCAACCATCCAACTGTCTTTCGTATCAGTATTTTGTATTTTTTAAATCTTTAGGTATGAAGTTGATGTAAACGATTTAATGTGACGATGTATGTTACGGATGGAACTATTGTTTAAAATAATGTCTTAAATTGACTAAAGTCTTAGCTATAATCATGTACTTCGAAAACAGGCAATTCAATAATCCATTTTACATTTATTATATATATAATAACTTACGTATCATCTACTTCTGTGTACAATTGTATTTTCCGCCAATTTCTTATAAGCTCGTGATCTTTTTGTATTTTATCTGTTGGAAAATATTTTAACTCCTCAAAAACACCTTTGATGCACAACAGCTTATTTCACGGGAGTTCAAGAAAGTACCTTACGCAAAACTACCCATACAAAGTTACCTAATCGGAAACTTTCGATCGCATTCGAGATGCTTAGAACTCATTGTGATGAGCGGAGCTAGTCCAAAAATAGACTTAAAAGGGTATATATTGCTTGAAAAAGTAAGCGTTTTCAAATAGAAAACGTATTTTTTTTGCCACCACCACCTCCTCCTCCGAGGCTTCGGCATTTCCACAACTCATCTTTGTTCCTGAGCTGTATGACGCGGAATCTTCCTTCCGTGGTTTTTACTTCATTTTTTCCCCCGTAGCGCAATCCTTGTAAATCCTCAGATTTAGGTAGTTTATAAAATGTAGCGAGTGCGAGCAAAATGGAACGAAGGCTGCATTTTGAGTGCTGTTTATTGAAGGAACAGGAGTTTTATCGATGTTAGTAGGTAACGTAAGAAAATGCATTCCTGGTTTTACGGCCTAAATTTACACGATAAAAATGTCGTACACAAAGATTTTATGGCAACATTATTGAATTGGATTTGTTTAACGTGTTTGACGAGGAATACCTCCCTCCATGCTTGAATTTTAAATTACTTTTGAATAATTGAGGCTTAAGAGTATTTGTATATTTTAAAATTCATTTGGCAGAATTGTGCGTCTGTAAATTAAAGTTTATAACAACAAAGCCCTTTACCAGTTAGTATGCGCCTTATTTAAAATAATTGTTTCATTTGCATTAAAATAAAGCTATTTTAGAAGAATAAAAGTAGAAAAGAAAAATGCAAACAGGAAGAGGGCAGTAGTTAGCTTAACATGTTGCAATCGCATCCTTCGACTTTTGGACGTCGGAATATAAGTTACAACGAAGTTCGAATAGAAAGGAGAATATATTGCCCTAACTTTTCAAGCTTTGGGCGTTCTAAAAGTAAATTATTTGTGGTACAAAATTGAGAAAGAAAAAGAGGAGGTAAACCCTAAGCGATGTTTTCACACCAAGGGTACTTTTATTTTCTTCGTTTGAAATTGTGTAGTAGATCGGTGGTGATACTTTTAACGTATTCTATCGCACTCAAGTACATTGCATTTGTTTTAAATTTTATGTTTCGGATGCATAAGAGCTGTTACTGACTCAAAGCGGGGTTCACAACTGGGTTTGACTCCCAACGGTACCAAAATAGAACGCTTGCCGATAAACTGCTCATTTTAGTCCGAGGGTTGGTTACTTGGGAGGTTTGAAGTTCCCGGGAAAATGCGGGTCCCAGCGCAGCAGGACCTTTGCTATCCTTGCGCTTTAAAACAGACTGATTGTGGAAGTGGTCTGTGTATTTATGGTGCGTATCTAACCATTCTAACCGACTTTTAAAAGGAACAAATCCCATTCTTCTATTTATGGTCGTCAAATTTCAAAATACAGATTCAAATTCAGTTTGGAAAATAAATTCTTCTTATTTAAAGAAATATTTAGGAAGTTATATTTACTGTGTGGCTAACGTATGTTATTTTGGCGAATTTATTTTTGTTAGGAGTTTCTTTTCGTGAGTCATTAAACAGCATTTAATTATGTTGCTATAATAGTGAGCCAGAAAATTGTCTTGTTTCTGTTGGATAAGATTGTATCTCAGTTTAGACCTTTATAATGTAAGAATGCGTCCCTGTTTTAGTTGTTCGTTATCTTTCACTAAAATGACTGAGGAACAACACGTCAGAGACAAGAAAAAGTTGAAAGACATGCGAAAATCCAAGTCTTACGTTAAAAATATCTTGAATGTGGGGAGGTTGGAAGTTTTCTGTTCTTGTCGACATCATTAAATCTACTTAGCGCATTGTCGTGGTAAAGCTGATATAGAAAACAAACATCGTTTTTTCTCTGGTTTGAGACTGCTTTCTGGCCTTTTAAGATGTTTCAATAGCCATCTGTCAGAAAACTACCTTTCTTTCTTTTCCTGTATGTACATTTCTGTACTTACCTCGTGTTTTGTTTCGCTGACTAAATGGTAAAGTAATTCTATTAGACAGCTTTAATTTGAAAAGGACTGGTTCTTTTTTATCTCTCTCTTTCTTTTTAATTTCCGTCTAAGTTTGCTCATACGTTACGTTGTTAAAATTTTATCGATCATCCTAACGTAACTTTTAGCTGAGGGCTAATGATTTATATCAATTATCTTCTTCGATTCGAAAGTTGGCGGCCAACATTTCCTCCATCCTATCTCTGCATTCATGGATATTTTTTCTCTACTTGGTTCTGTTCAAGCTTTGAAATCGTCCGCCCAATTCTTTTTTTTTTTTTTTGCCTGCCCCCTCTAGATTTCTTCACTGTGATATATCCCTCTGGTGCTGATTGAAGTATTTTGAGAGGGTTTTCCTCCTTTCACTCTGTTCAGAATATGCCAACGTTTTTGGGAATACTACATTGAAAATACCTCTCGTTGAAGTGGATTTCTTCAGAATTTCTCGATTAGAGATCTTGCCACTCCATTTTATTCTTACTATTCTTCGTAAGGTCCGCATTTCAAAAGCATCGACTTCGTTCATGTCATCCTCGTTCGTTGTCCAGGTCTCGCATCCATACAAAAGAACAGACCAGCCGTGACATTTTACAGCCAAGAGTCAAAATTGCAACCAAATGTCTTTCACATAAAACTTTTTCATTTCTTTGTATTTTGTTTTGAGTTAGCCAGTTCGGCATCTATTTTTTTTTTTTTTTGTCATTACTATAGCAAGTACGCGTTCCTCTATAGCAGATGCGTTTGTTCAATAGTTTTTTTTCTCCCAACCTGGATGTTTATTTTGCTGTTAGTGTATATGGCTTTTAATTTTGTTATATTCATGTTAAGAGACCTATCTTCTTAATTTTTGTTATCACTTTCAATGATGGGCTTTTGAGGTTAGTATTATGAACATTTGTTTTTCCATCAGCGTTCTGTAACTTAATTATAATTGTTCCATTTATCTTTTTTTTTTTATTTAATTTTATTCCCTCGGTTCTCTTATTATTTCCATGTTATTTAGTAGTTTTTAGTCTCGAATTGCTATATAATTCACAAGTCGTCGTTGACGACTAGATTCTTGCAGTTGGCACGTGGGAAATCTTATTTTCCTACTAGTTTTTCTGTTTGAAGAAGACGAGTACGGTTTGCCGCGACTTGTTGAGCCCGCCTGCTTATGGCCGTTTCCTTCGACTTTTTTTTTCCCCCTTATGGTTTAAAGCCTGCTTTTGGCGTGATTTGATAGTAAGAAATATATATCCTTATCGACGTATAAAAAAATATACATCACAAAACGAGATAGAAAAATTTATCACGATTTACTATAATGGAGATTTATCGCCCTCCCTTTTAATTTTCTTGTCTTTCCCTTCCCCCTTCGGTTGTATAGTTTTTTACGTATTTGCCTGAACGAACCTCATATATAACAATATACACTTCGGCAACAAAAATTATACTTTGCGAATGAAACGAAATTGGTATCTCGCAATATGCTCAGCATTGTTCAAATCGGGATGAGCGAGTTTATGGAATTCTTTATTCTCAGCTTCTTTCCACAAGAATGCGCATGCATAGAAAAATATGGGGATACTTTTTTTTCACATAAAATCTAATATAGTCAGTTTCCTCTTCTGTAACGCACGTTACTATTAAATGAATATATCCACATAACATGTTTGATATCAAACTTAACGCAATTAATTAAAAGTAGGCTACGTTATGTTTATATATGATGTCCTGAAAAAGACTGACGGTTTTTAAAAATGAATGACAGGAAAACAGTTGAGTTTAAAGAAACAGTTCTTGTAGCAAATTAATGTAACGGAGCATAAATTTTATTCCCAGAGTTTCCCTAGTTTTAGTTCAAAATTTTTTGGATAGACGACACTGAAGCTTTTTAAAGCTGTAAATCAATGAACATTGAATGAAAATATTACGATTTTTCAAAACTTTTTAATGAATAAAAATTACATTACAATATTTTCGAAATGTCCACCATTGGCCATAATCACATGTCGTAAGCAGAGGGCGAAATTGACAAACGTTTTCTGCAAAGTGCCCAATGTAATGGCTGCTCAGTCGTCACTGGATATTTCTTCAAGTACTTCAGGGGTTTTTTTTTCGGGTATACCGCATCCCTCAAGCGGTCCCAAAAGAAGAAATCGTACGAATTCAAGTTTATTGGTGAATGCGGTGGTCACCCCCTTTCTGATGAAGTTGGGATAATTTAAAGTAAAACAAATCAAATTCTTTATTTAGACGAATCAGATACAAATTATAAGTGAGGTATGCAACAAGTATTTCAAAATTAACTTGACTCGTCTGGGCAGCAATGTGTAAAGACTATTATGTCTGACAAAACCCATGCTGACAAACACCATGATGAGTGTTTTGATTATATTTAAAATATATACTTCTAAACAATGCAATGACACGGTTATCAAAATATTCTTCTAAGAAGAGGAATACCATAGGAGGGAAACTGGGGAATAAAATTCGTGCCCTATTACATGAATTTGCTGCAAGAGTTGTTACTTTAGCCTTAATTGTTTTCCTGTTATTCCTTTTTAAAAAACGTAGTCTTTTACAGGGCACCCTGCATATATATTTGTTATTCATTACAGTATCTCTGGCACGCCGGCAGTTTTATATGTTTCAGTGTAGTTCTCCAATCAAAATAATTACCAATTTGTATGCTATATGCGGTGTTCAAATACTTAGTCCTGATAAGATAGTGTACCTTTTTTTTTTCACACACACTTCGAAGTATGAATAAAGTCTTATTTACTTGTGTCTAGAATTTAAAATACGTTGCAAGGTAAACGACCACTGCATTTAATTATAAGTCATTATCAAGAAGTTAAAAACTTGAAAATGACGGGAGGTATTGAGGGGGGGGAGGGGAGATATTCTGATTTCCTGTTTCTAAATTTGCTCTTTTCTCTGTGGTACTCTGCTGTGGTCTGTTGCAGCAGTTGTTTAATTCGCATGTCCCGTGCTCTTCGTTTGTGCTTCTGTGGGGCCCTTGAAATGGTTTATGAATAAAACACAATAAGACCAACTATTAGGAATTACTGTATATCGGGGTTATTTAAGCCACTTTACAATGTAAGACAGCTGCCAATTTAAGGGCATTTACTTTATAGGT
Organism: Dysdera silvatica; assembly: GCA_006491805.2. NCBI lineage: Eukaryota > Metazoa > Arthropoda > Arachnida > Araneae > Dysderidae > Dysdera > Dysdera silvatica. The sequence continues at coordinate 46,814,538 of QLNU02015360.1, forward strand.
GGATTAATTGTTGTAAAACTTGGGTCTACAGTATACTACGTTTACATGCATGAAAGTTTTCTAAAACATGTATGTTTAAAAAAAAAAAAAAATTGTGACTTAGTTACCTCTCAATATGGGGTAACTAAAGCCAGCAGTGAGAATTCATTGTTTCGTTTAGGTTAGTTGGTGATGGGGTATAAAAATTCATATAAAGGGCATATAAAATTCACATAAATGTAGATATACTGCTCAAGATATTTATTAGTAAAAATGAAAGTAAAAAGTAAATTTTTTTACATTTTAGTGTTTCGGATGTTTAATTCACACTAAAAAAGTTTAAGATGTTTAATTTAACATGTGTTACCAAAATACGAGTCCGAAATTTACCCAGTATAATGGCTTTATACAATAATTTTCACCACCCATGTATAAATAGCTCAAGCTAGAGCTTTTTTGTTTTTATAGAAAAAGAGACGCCGTCCTCCTCCTCCTGGATTCGAACCAGGGTCCCTCAGTTGAGCCCGGAGTGTCTTGACTGCTAGACGAATGAGGACAGGAAACAACGCTCTCTTTCTCCGTATATAAGGATGTAAGATATTATTACCCTTCTCAGGGATTACACAATTGCCAAATAATTGTCAACACAGAAAGCCTCCGGGGCGAGTTTTTGTGAGTTTTCGTGGGGGGGATTTATTTTTACTCAATAATTTTCGACACCCACGTAGAAACGAACTCAAACTAGAGCTGTTTTTGTTTAGGAGAAAAAGAGACGCCGTCGTTATCCTAGATGAAGGCAGTGAAAGCCACTCCTGTTCGGTGGCATTTGTTACCCCGTACGGGAAACAACAATGAATTTAAAAATATTGAAAAAAACAAAACAAAATGGAAATATAATCTAGGAAGTATAACAACCGTAAGAGTATTGTTTGAGGTTATGTTTAAAAATGATTTTAGTGAATTTAACTTAAAAATGTGATTTTGGCGATGAAAGTTATGGACTGTATAAATTTATGACGAAATTATCCTAAATACAAATAAAGGTTTATAAACTTAATTTTAAAACACACACACTATTAAAATATGTGGCCCAAAGCTTCGTCAAAATATGGAATTGATGGCATGAAAGTTAACAATCAAACTCAAAACAGTGTTGCCAGAATCAGTGTCCGAAATTTACCCAGCATAGTGGCTTAAGTTACCCCAACGGCTTAAGTAGCCCCGATATACGGTATATATAAACGTTTCATTTTAGACATATTTAAAAATATTAGATAGCGAAAATAAATGGTGATTCCAACCAACTGCTTCCGATATAAACTTTATTTGTTTTTTAAAAATGCGATTTCTTTTCGTTGTTTATTTAAATATTTAAGCAATTCCCAAAATACAATCGATTTATTCACATTCGATATTTTGATGTTTAAAATAATTCCATATCTATAACGCTCCAAATTGAATTTTTCAAACAAAGATCCATTGGAATTTTAAATTTTAGTTGCTGGAAAAGAAATGAATGGATGGAAGTAATTAGTTATCGTTCTATTAAAAATATTTTTTGGGAAAGGATAAGAGGAATTACGCAGATATAGCGACAGCTGTAGTAGAGTAATAACAATAGTAAAGATAGTAAACATAATAGTAATGATAATAACGATTATATTACCAATCCCATTAATAAAATTGACAATAAAAACAACAGAAAATAAACGGATACAGTATTCAAATAGAATTATAATACTAGTAATAGCAGTAGTATCAATAAGAATTAATAGTAATAGTAAGAATTGTTGACATACCAGGAGCTAAGACATCAAAACCACGTGGAGTGATGAACATTTTTGCTGAAAAATATCATTTTTTACTATTATTATTAATAATTCTTATTGATACTGTTGCTATTACTACTACAGGCCTGCACAAAAGTTTAGACACAGAGGCAAATTATAAATAAAAGCGAGAATTTGCATTGAACTTCGCCGATATTGTATCTAAATAATCCTAGAACCAATAATAAATTGTGCAACTTAAAAGATTACCAAAAGTACTGAAACAAAATATCCCAACACCGTAATATTGGAATCTGCATGCCACAAATGTTTAGGCACATATGTCAGATTTATGCAAATTAACGGCGCGAAGTTCCCAAGTGATCGAAGGGGCGTTTCCCAGAGTTGTTATATAAGGCCTGAAATAATTTAGAATGCTTAGAACGATGCCGAAGTCAAAGCAATTTACGAATGACGAGATTTTGAAGATTTGGAGGCTGAAAACTAAAGGTAAATCTGTTACTCAAATTTCTGTTGCATTGAACCGTTCAAAGCGAGGCATTTATCGAGTGTTATCCCGGGGTGATCAGTATCAACCAAAATCACGATCTGGGAGGCCTCGAGTGACCAGCATTCGGGATGATAGACAAATACGAAGATTGGCTTCAAATGAAAGCCTGTCTGCAAATCAAATAAAAAACACGTTAGCAATGCGAGTGTCAAGAGAAACCATACGTAGAAGGATTGTAGAATGCAGGCATTTGAGATATGCAAAAATGCGCCGCAAGCCCTGCTTGCAATTACATCATAAACAAGCACGACTACAATGGGCAAGGCAGCACATATCATACAGTGACGAATGGCTGCAGGTGTTATTTAGTGATGAAAAAAAGTGGAACTTAGATGGTCCCGATGGCCTTTCGCACTACTGGCACGATCTTCGAAAACGCCCCTTAAGTCGGTTCAGGAGACGTCAAGGAGGAGGTTCAGTCATGGTTTGGGGAGCCTTTAGCTTCAATGGACAGACTTCTTTGGCGTTTTTGAATGGAAAACAAGATTCCAAGGCATACCAGGCAACTCTTGAAAGTCACCTATTACCTTTTGGCGAACTTTTATGTGGACGAAACTGGGTTTTCCAACAAGATAATGCGTCCATCCACACATCCAGGTCAACAAAAGAATGGATGAGCGCTAAAAATATTACAGTTCTCGATTGGCCTGCTCTTAGTCCTGACTGTAATCCCATCGAAAATGTATGGGGCATACTAACGAATGTTGTGTATGCCAATGGAAAGCAATATCCGTCCGTTTTAGAACTTAAAAAGGCTATAGAAGAAGCGTGGTTTAATTTTGAACCAGAAACCTTTCAAAATCTTGTGCTTTCAATGAACGACCGCGTATTTAATCTAATACGAAGTAATGGTGGCTACATTGATTATTAAAATTGTTCATTTCCTTATGCAAGTGCTAAAATTTATGTTTGTGCCTAAACTTTTGTGCCACATATTTTACTTATTTTAAGTTATATATTGCAGCAAGTTCGCTACTGATGTGATTTCTGTTCTCAAATTTTAATTTGCATATTACATGTGTTCATACTTCGTAATATTAAAGTTCCTACTTCTTCAGTTTTAATAGTATTTTGTTATACTCAAATTTGTGTTGTGTCTAAACTTTTGTGCAGGCTCATTATTAGTTTTGTTTGAATATTGCAACCGTTTGTTTTTATGGTTAATTTATTTAATGGGATTAGTAATGTCATCGTTATTCATACTACTATTATTTCTATTAATTTTACTATCTTCACTATTGTTATTACTCTACTACCGCTGTCTCTATATTTGCTTAATTCCTTTTATCCTGTTCCAAAAAATATTTCTTAATATATTAATAATTCAATATATCTATATTTACTTTATATATCTTTCATCAGTACATTCACTTGAAGCTAATGTTGTAAAAGCTTGAAGCTAATTGTTGACTAACATAGCTTGTTTAACGTACTTAAAATTATTAATTTTTTTAATTTTTTGAAAAATTATTATAGTTTTTAATTCCACTTGAACAGATTGATTGATTTATTAATTGTATAAGTGGCCGTTGTTCAGCTTCCTAAACGTTGTGCTAAACATAGGTAAGAATTATTTGGGGGAAAAAATACTCCCCCCACAACCCTACTGGAATTAAACAGACAGTGCTAGACAGCTGGGAGCGACCTGCGTCAGGAATTTGATTTTAACTTGCGACCTGCTAGCACAATGAAAATTTTCTCTAACGTCCTAGTTAATAGTATAACACAAATTGCATTTCTTATATAAATGTTATGTATTTTATTTGTCTTGCTGTTTTCTTGACCGTGCCATTCTCAGTGGTCATCAACACCTATTTATATCTCGTGTATATGTTCTTATGACAGTTATGTAAGTATGTATATAAATATTATGTGGCGTATTCTTTTTCCAATACCTCAATTTCCATGCCAAATTTTCAATCTTTGGTGAACCCGGAAAGCAGG
>QLNU02015360.1:46829908-46847871 GCA_006491805.2 Dysdera silvatica
TGGAATTTGACGAGTCGTTAGTTGGCGAGTTGTAGTTTACTTTCCGTATTCCAACTCCTAATTTCTCTAATCCCCGACTCTCTAATTCGTAACTCGCTAATTTCAAAATGCCTAATTCTCAACCCTCTAATTCACAACTCTCTAATTCTCAAGTAACTCTGTAGGTTTTCAACGTTAACAATAGCCATCGTTATTGCATTTACGGAAGACCTTTACCTTACCCTTTTTATTGCAGACGGACAGAGAAACCAAAAGTAATGGCGGCTCCAATATTCATTGAAACTCGCTAATAAACCTTTTCGACTGTATTATTAAAGCCAAGTATATTGCTCCCGTTGTCGTTAGCGATTAGAGATTCTAGTGAGATGGGCGTTCATTCCAGCTTGTAATTTAAACTCGAACATTCCACACACACTTAACGAAAGAGAGAGAGAAAAAAATGCACATTGGCGGAATACGGCAACAAAGTAATTAAAAGCATTACTAAGTATGAAGGAAAAATACCGTTGTAAGGTTCTGAAAACTGGAAAAAATTGCCGTATATATGCAAGCAAGCTAGAATAGGGTGACTCGTGTTGGTATGCTGTTTGATTTTGTTTTATTTGCTACTTAACGTCATTGCGCCTACTAATGCTTCCCACGGTTTCCGCTGGTTATTAGATAAGGTGGACTAGATCGGAGGAAAGGGTGGGGTAGGGTCGCACAATAATTTGATATCAATGCTGCGTCCAATGCTATATCAACGCATGCATCTCACCTATCGTAGCGCTTGTAGCAGTAGTTCTTTAGCTATGTTAGGGGTATTTCATTGCCATAGAAAAAAGACTGCTACTTCTTATACTTCTTCCGGTCCACCGTGACTTTTTACATTCACTTATATAAGGGAACTCGGGAAATGCCATTGTCTTACGGAGGGCTCGACAACTTTTTTTTTGCGTGACGAGCTTTTTTGGCATAAATAAAGAAAAATTCGAAGTGGGGGAGCGTGTCGCAGCTCAGCTCAAATGAGGTGGAAGGAAGCTTTGAAGGAGGGGATGACGTTGAAAGGCGTTTTATTTATTTACAATTTCTTTGTGAGGGGCAAAGCCCCACGGGAAACCGGGGGAAGTAGATAATAACTACTTGACGAGCTCCAGACTTCCCTTAAAATGTAATTTATATTAAAAAATTCAATGAATGTCAGAATGTAAACAATTTCAGGCAGTGCTTTTACATTAAATAATACCTTATCAATAAAAAGCAAAAATGAAAATATTATGTATAATATGCGTGTGTTTTAAAATATTATTTATTGATATTGAAAACTCTAATAATGATTCAAGTATGTTTGAATTAATGTGGCTTTTATTACTGAACTTTTTGAGAAACAGTTCCGTCACTTCAAGCTGTAGTATTTTTTTCATCCTTAAACATGCTAGAAGATTTGCCGTACATGTATGTGTGTGTGTAGTAGGTTAGAATTGAAAAAGACGTAGTGATATATATATGTTCAATGAGACAGCTCCTGGTGCCCGTCCCATGTCTCATGGTGAGACGCGCTAACTCGATACTGTGTAAATTCAAATGTCGGAATGAATTAGAGTACGTTAAGTCATTTGTAGATGTATCATAATTTGAAGTGATATTAAGCCATCGGTGACCTGCTAAGCCGTCTTAGGCATAAAATTCAGTAGCTGCCTACCAGTGTTTGCGATGTTTGCTTCTTTTATGCGATGCAGTTGTTCATACAGTTTTCTTTTGATTAAAACATTGACTCTTTAACATACACAACCTACTGGATAATCGAAGAACCAGTGAAATAATTAACGCATTTTTATTATTTCCTAGTTTGTGATTTAGTCTTGGTATATTGTAGCGGCACGTTAGCTTAAAGGTAACACGTTTGCTTACCGTGTAGATAGATAACTTGGGTTTGAATCCTCCTGGTACTGAGCGCTTTCCTTTTTTCTGCCGTATTCAGCAGTTTGATTCCCTGGACGGCCGAGATTTGAAACCCTTCCAAAGCTGTGGATCCTTGCGCCATGAAGCAGAAACTTAATATGTTATGATTTTTTGGAAGCTCTACGAGAGTATATTGTATATATTTTCAGTATCTAAAAGAAACCTATGTTAGGTCGTTCTTCCCCATTAGTTATGTTTATCCGAGCGTCTCGACCATCCTTGGATATATAATTTTATGACGTACAATTCGCCAACAAGTCCGAGAAATTTTTGTTTGACGGATTACAAAAAAGTCGTGCTGATGGGTTTTGGGGGGTAACTGTAACGTATTACAGTGCGCATTATGTAGAGTCTGTATGCATCTGTATTTCAAATCTGTCAACTCCCTTATGCTTAATTTTGTGAGCTTCTCTCTATTTCCAAGAATGTTTTTATGTACGTAGTTCGCTTGCGGTCTTTTAATTCCATGGTGTCTTTCCAAAAGTTCTGCTCGATGTCCATAGTTTCTCACTACCCGACTTTTTCAGTGAGCTTGAGCACTTGAAAATTGCTCGTTATCAGTTCGCCTTAATTTATCCAGAATTTGAACTGTCTGCTTTACGTAATCACTAGCTTGAAGTAAAATGAGATAGCGTTTCCGACACGGTCTTATAACGCCCTTGAATTCTACGTCTTTGACCACCCAGTTCGTTTGCTTTCACGCATCATTTGAAAACTGATGCATCACACCTAGCGTTACAAAGACTGGTGTACCCACGCTTCGTACTTGTGCAATATGTTGCCAGAGTAACGTGATCTCGACGCCCTATAGGTCGATGCTGGTGCAGGCCGCACCTTTTAGCTCAGTAACTGCCACTTTCAAATCGTTTCAAAGGAACTATATACGCGAGTATTCTGCTCTTTGCCTTGGCTCACCAGAAAGTTAGAGTGTTTTTTCTTGTATTCAAAATATGGAAGTGATATGGATCTTGAACTGCTGTATTATGTTGCATTTCATAACCTCTCTTTTATTCTCTTACTTTAATTGTATAATGTATTCGACAACTCTTCAACAGTGGCTATAAGGTTGTTTTTTTTTTTGTTTTTGAGGAAGTGAATGTAATGCGTCAATGATATTACGTTTACAGCAAGGCCTTAAAAAACGGTTGAGAAACAACTTTTTTAAAGTGAGGCCTTCATTTCGCGTTGGAGCAAAAAAATTGACTTTTCTTCCCTAGTAGGCTTACGTAACTCATTAACGTTCTCAGAAAAGGCGACCAGATGGTAGGAGAAACCGTTCCTATCCATGTTGGACACTTCTACAGTACTAAAAAGGTGTAGTAATTTTTCTTTTCCGCATTCCATAAATTTTTCATGGGATAAAATAAAATGTTCAAATACAGAATGAATATTTTAATCCCCTCAAGTGGAAGTTTGGTGTTTAGAAGCGAACAGATTATCATGCATATTTAAACTATTATTAAAAATTCACAGCTGTGGATCGCGGGTGCCGTTATAGATTTGTACATCCTTTTGATCCTGCGTTGAAGCCTTAAAAGATTTATTTAATTTGTGAATTTGTTCTCATAAAGCTGATTGCAATTTTTAGGTCGAAATTTTGCTTAAAATTCATCAGCTGCACAAGAAATGAGGCGGGGGTAATCCTTATTTTACTATTGATAGGAAATGAAGACTAGTAGTTCGTATTACATAAATCAGGGTTTCTCAAATTATGATCACTCGCGGGCCATTTTAAGAATTTCTTTACTTTTTGCGGACCACCAACGTCGGGAAGTTTGGTGACTTTCCTGTAGAGAAAATTGAAAAATATATTGTCTGAGAAATCTTGCGGACACTTGATAGACCGGCCGCTACGGACCACCAATGGTCCGCGGACCCCACAATGAGAAATATTATTGTATAGTAACGAACAGCCAGTTGTATCGTTAATAACCCTCAAATTTCTAGATATTAAACGTTTCTTTCGCTTTCAGTATGTCGTTTCATTTAGCAGGACCAAATTACATTGCGTAAGGGAAAAAAAAAAACAAAAAAAACGACGCGCTCCGAAAGCCGGTATCGAACTTAAAATCTTGTGTAGTTATGGAACTCCATTTTCCTGGTTAATGACCTTCAAACTGCGTGCTATTAAAACTTTTTTCTCTCTTCCTTCTGTGTGTCGAGATCAGTTTGGCCGAGCCAAACTACATGTTTCAAGAAAAAGACGACTTTCCCAAGTCGGATATCGAACTTAGAAACTTGTATTGCAGTATTTCTCAAACTATGATTATGCTTCATGGACCACTTTAAGTATTCCTTTACTTATTGTGGACTACCAGGATGGGGATGTTTGGGGACCGTACTCCAAAGAAAATTGAAAAACATATTGTCTAATAGGTCCCACGGACCACTTGATAGGCCGCCACGGACCATATTTTCAGAAACAATGACATTTATGTTACGGTACACGTTACACAATTTAAAAGAGGAAGTGTCATCTATTTTCGACGGGGTATATAGCTGACATTTCCCGAGTCTACTTCCAGTGCAGGACTATTAGTCTATCTTTCCTTAAGTACCAAAGATCACCAATAAAATGACAAGTGATTACAAATCTAATGAAATTCAGAGTACCAGAACTAAAAAATGCTATATCTTTTGATATCAAGCTCTCGGTATTAGCTTACGGAAGAGATTGTGCAAGGATAAGGTTTGTATTGTACCGTCTCATGGTACAGGTGCAGCGAGAGCTCGCTTACCTCAATTTAACTGCTGATTCTAAATCTGAACTTAATGTTTTTAGAAATCAACCAAATGATTAGGAGCACTGAATAATATATAGTTCTTAAAATATCTTCCCAGTAATGTTTGGAGCTTTTGACTAAAATGAAATAGCATTAAGGCCATTTTGAAAGTATTCTTGGTACGGTTACCTAACGAAAGCTTTAAAATTGAATGATGAACCATTTTAAAGAACTTTTCTCTCAAAGTCTGAAATGGAAGCCAAAATTAAATAATTCGAAAGTGATTCTGAAACTCCCCAGCACTCGTTTCGTATGAAAATTTTAATGGTATAGAGGAACATACGTTATTAAGTAAACTACTGCTCCGATTTTGATATAATGGTCATTGATAGTGCATTTGTTATCATCATTATATATGAACTTCTTCGTTGCCCACGATTTATATAATATATGTGTGTGTGTGTGTATAATTTTTTTTACTTTATACCTTTAACGTTGCCATATTAAAGATTCTTCGGGCCCCTGCGGTGTCGTAGTTATAACGTATTTGACTACCGTGTAAACAACACAGGTTTGATTCCTAGAGATGTCCAGGTTCCCCTCCCCCTTTCCGTAGTTTGATTTCCTAGGCTAAAGAGATTAGGATTCCACGGAAAACTATAGGTTCCGTTACAGTATGATATTGGCTCATTCTTGCTCATGGAACACAAACAATATATTCTCCCGTTTATGGGTGTTGTAATCGTTAGTTGTAAACTCCGTGTGAAATAGGCTAAAGTTGGATCAAATTTAAGTATGTTGCAGTCAAGGGCGGATACAGCGAGGGGCGGAGGGGCGACCTCACTGGAAATCAGAGGGTTAAATAGGAAAAAATAAAGACGATGAAGAATATTTTATGTGTTGTTTGTTACGACTGTAATAAATAGAAATCTTACTGAGTCAAAATCTTGATGATGCGATCCAGACGTTTTTTTCACGAATCTTCAAGCTACTCGTCTTTCAAACTACGTTTTCAGTAAGGGTTGCTTCAGCAAAACGTAGTTTTTTATCGTTGAAGCGCCTTCAAACTTGGCTTCGAACGCGGATGACAGAAGAGACTTTTAATACACACCCATAGAGACATTCATATTGATGTAAATAAAGTGATTGACAAATTTTCAAAGAAACCAAGATGGCTTGACTTCGCACTATAAACTTCAAATTTTTTAAAAAGTTGTTTGTTACAAAAAAAAAAGTAAAATAATTACAACGTTTTTGCAGTTTAAATTTAAACTTGTTCTATTAATTACATTGTAAATTATCATTTTTGTTATTGTATATGTCTCCTTTACTAGCTTATCCTTCTGTCATACTTGACTATAATATGCCCTAAACCATATAGTTTAATTAAAGGAAAGCCCAACTTTACTTCATTGTCGTAAATTAAATATTTTGGTGAAGATAAAGGAAGGCTAGTAATATAACAACATTTACCTAAACTATTTAATAGTCCAAAACTAAAAAAAATTCCGGTGAAGGGCCCCCAACCGCCCCCTCCCCGTAGCGAACGTTTGTCTGCGCCAAAAACCAGTTCTGAAATGACGTCCTCCCCTCTGCTGTAATCGGCTAGGCCGTTTGTGACGTCAGCTCCCGTTATTTCTAACGGTACCATCGGACTACTTTTCGTGAACGAACTGTAGTTTGGGGGTTACGTTGAATAGTCGGTCTTGTCTCTGAGACGACGGATACCTTCTCAGAACTGCTTTTCTTCCCATTACATGTATCTGTTGTCGACGGTATAAGATTTGGGGATTGTTAAGGGCGGCAAATTGATGTTTCTGCTAGCGCCCTTTTTATCGAATTTGAATCAAAATTCTCTGCATCTTTTAAATGGATGTGCTTCAATTTGAATTGACTTAGTACGTGTATCGCAACTCCTTCTGAAAATTGTACTCGCAAGTAAGAAAATAGCAATGAAAAAGTGTCTGGTGGTATCTTTAAAAGTATCTGCCAATCTTTTATGATCACTGATACGACGTGTTAAGTGATTAGGAAAAGGGGGCACTACTGCGATAACTAAAAAGGAAGTTACTTGGTGTGTGGTGAGCTTCTCACTTCCACACAATGAAATTTATCGAGCCGTACGGTTAGATAAATTGTGATACCGTTTGGTGATATCTCTTAGCTAAAAGTATTAAAAATAAAATATATATATGCTTTACAAACTCGTTTGGTTCAAGAAATGCACTGAAGCGCTCGTAACCAAATCCTTGTAATTGGATACAGTGTGCCTGTATTATATTGCTCGGCGATTTTTCTTCTTCGTTTGGTTTCACATGTCCACATTTTTAACTAGTTTCTGATTAGTTGACGAATATCGGGTGAATAGAGTTTCTGTATCATGATCGCATTAGATTACATGGATTTGGGTGCATGGAACGTTTGTAAAATAGATTTCAACTTTCTTTTTCATTCTGCAACCTAATCCGAAAATGCTCAAGAGAAAAAAGGGTAGTTTTTTCTATAGTTCTGAATTATATTTGTGTTAAAGAGTTGAGTTGATATATTTTTTATTTCTTTGACAGTTGAGACATAGAAACATTGCATTAACTGATTGAACATCGTTTTTATATATGAGTCAATGTATAATAAATGTTAATTTGGGATTTGATAGGCCCCATTTGTTAAGACTACAATATGTGCACAGATGAAATTTGTGAATTTAATTATTTTTCGGAATTCATACCAGCTGAATATTTGGTATTTTCAGCGTGTGAAATCATCAGTTTTGTACATTACAATAATTAATGTTAGAGATTAACAGTTGAGTTACTATTAAGACATATGAATATGAAATTACACATTATAAAATATTCATGTTGGACGTAAAGAAGCAGATTTCCCAAGTCGCACTCTCATTTTATTCTCTAACTTCCAATGGTTGACGCGAGGATTTTCTGTAATTATTTACTGTAACATTTCATTGTTCAAACTGTTACTTTTTCTCTGTTTTTACTAGTCGCATCTTATATAATTATGTCTTGTCTCCAAAAATACTTTTTCGTGAAACGGTTGCATGGGTACTGCAAAAATAGCAATGTGTTTTTAGAATGACATACCCAGTATCTGAGTCTTTCAATGGATAAACGACTATACGCCTGTTGCTATATAGCGACACTGAATTGGAATTTATTATCCCACACAATTTTTGGTATATAAACAAATTTGGACATCATCTATATATATTACAACAAGACAGTATAAAGTATTTAAGAGATCCCATAACAACTGATATTTTGTGAGCAGCGTAGGGTTTAAGAATACAACGTTTCGGAAAGCAGTTGTTCCCTTTTTCAGGTGAAGGCGGAACGAAGGGAGAGTAAAAATTCTAAGTTTATATACCCGCTTGCTGGAATTCCTATCTGACGAAACTTGATGCAGGAAATCCCTCTCACCGGCCCAGATGGCCACTCCTAACTCGAATTTTGACAAAAAACTTATGAAGTTCTGATAGAATTTTTTTTTTTTTTTCATGTTGATGGCACAATTTCTCAAGCTGTTGATCTCTTATGATTCCAGAAGAAGTTTAGTACCCAGATTCGTTACGTTCTGATGTAAAACCTCCGTTGAATCCTAGTCCGGTTTGTGTATCCGTGATCTTCAAACACGTGTTCTGCATATTGGTTAGATTTGTCTCTTCTGACGACTGCACTCATTTAGTTCTTTGATTGCTGACGTATTCATCTTCCCATTTGTCCAGTGTACACCTTGCCACAGTTCCCACACGACTCCTACGGTAGTGCAGTGGTAAGGCCGTCGTTCCGAGTTCGACTCGTAACAGTGCCAAAATAATAATAATAATTAAAATTAAAAAAAAAATGACTTACCCCTAACTGCTTACCGTACTCCGAGGGTTGGTTTTCTCGGTCTTAAGAGGTTTGGATTCCTCAGAAAACTGTAAATACCAGCGCATCATGACCCTTGTTGTTCTTGCACCGTAAAACTCATACAAACAATCAGTTCTCACATGATACACTCTATAAAAAAAAAATCGACGCACCAAGAAGGTGTTGTCCGACTGTAATGGAATTTCGTATTCAAAGACATTTTGAACGAGCATGCAAATGATTGGAATTTGGTGTCCAATGAATGAATAGCGGGAACTCCAGCGCATTCAGCAGATGTATATAAGGAGCAATTTTCAATATGTGGTCAAAATTTCTGTTGCATTTTGACTGCGAATACCTTACGTCGACTGTAACAATGCCTCGCCGAAAGATTTGTGCTCATTAGGAACATATGTCAGAGTTTGAAAGAGGTTGTGTTATATATATATATATATATCGGATTAAAAGAGGCTGGTTGGATGAATCGAAGAATCGCTGGACATGTGGGTCAAAGCGATGCGGCGATTGAACGGTGCTGGCAAGAGTGGATTAACGACGGCAGATGTCAGCATCGGGACGGGAGCGGTCGACCTAGGGGCACAACAAGGCGGGAAGACAGAGCGATTGTCAGAGCAGATGTCACAGCACCGGATTCGTCCTTATCAACTATCCAACGTGTGGCCCGCACACATGTGTCCAACATGACCCTCTGCAGACGACTGAGAGAGCGGAATTTACGCTTGCGCCACCAGTTACTCATCTTACCTCTCATGCCTTTACACTGTCAAGTCCGATTAGAGCGGTGCAAGGCTCGATCAACTTGGAACTGCGTTGAATGGGGACGTATAGCCTTTAGTGACGAGTGACGTTTCTAACTGTGTCCTGACGACAACCGCAGACGTGTCTGGAGACGTCCAGGGCAGCGTGGAGATCTTGCCCTTCCTATCCACGCCACACATGCCCACAACAGGGCGTTATGGTCTGGGGTGCCATCTCCTTTGATAGCCGGACCTATTTTGGTGGTAATTTCTGGCACACTTACAGCACAGTGGTACGTTGACAACATTCTACGACTGGTTGTGTTACCGTTCCTTTTGCGACATCCTGCACTTACGTCTTAGTAAGACAATGCCCGCCCACATATGGCACGTGTTGCAATGAATTGTCTTCAAGCCTGTTCAAAACTTCCTTGGCCAGCTAGGTCTCCTAATCTCTCTTCCATAGAGCCCATTTGTGTGTTCTTTCGCAAGAAGTGTAATGGGAAAGGTGGCCGCCGAATGGGGCAGCGCTGTATTCCCAGACTGGCTTTTGTCACATAAAATGACGACCAGTGGACCGAGAAGGGCCACTGGGGGGGGGGGGGCATTGCAGGGGATTGTCGATCGAAACAGGCGTACAGAGACGCACAGCTCACATGATTGTCGTCATTCAACGTCGACCGGAGGCCATCCACGATCAGTCCGCCCCGAAGAGCGGCCGAAATAGATGGATGGCGCGGAAGAACACCCCGGGCCGGCCGGTACTCCTACAGGAGACCACCGGACACCGTTGAGTGGGTGAGGTGCCGCGAGCGGCAGCGAACAGGCGTAAAACATTCCCCGCAACCAGGGCGCGCGAGACCAGCATAGTCCGGACAGGCATTACATACCAAATTATCATCCACTGTTTGCGAAAGCTGGCCCCCAAGCGATCGCAGCGGACGAAGACAATGGCGAACGCCCGTCATGGACAGAAGGCCAAGCACGACCCCAGCGACGAAGTCCGAATTACGAGGGAGGGCGGAGTCCGGTCCCAGAATAGCAGAAGCAGGCATCCATCCACCGCCACCCGGCGGCCAAAGTGAATATCCCAAGCACTCCGTCTTAAGCGAGCTGGAACCAACACCCGCCAGCCCGGAAACAGACATCCGCACGCCACCAGAGCTGAGACCGAACTCCCTAGAGCCCATTTGGGACGCTATGGGAAGACGTTTGCACCCATCCCGGAATATTGACGATTTAGCCCGACAGTTGGGGACAATTTAGCAAGAAATTCCGCAGGACACCAACCAGGATCTTTATCAGTCTATGCCACGCCGGGTGACAGCTTGCATCCAGGCCAGAGATGGACCAACGCCTTATTGACTTCCCCCCTTTGCAACAGTCAAACTCTGCAATAAATCATTCAATTATTCTGAAATTTTAATCGTTTCTTTTTCTATGTATGTTCTTCAAATCCACCAATTTTTATCGCAATCGGACAACTCCTTCTTGGTGCGTCGATTTTTTTTGTTATAGAGTGTATTTGCTTAATGGCACCTGTCCTTTACTTTTAGTAATGGATCTCGTAGGGTATAAGCAATTTGTAGTAGGTCTTAACATCCATACGACGGAGGATTCGGCACATTTGTTCCGAAACACCTTCCACGTAGGGCAAAAACACACACCGATGTCTCTCTGGTCGTATTCGTCTACATCCCTATTTCCATCACTGGCATCACATTGGTTTCACTCGTTTATAGTTCATTACATTAAGATGATACGAGGAAATATAGATTCCTGCTGTCGAACGAAATTATCTGTCAGGAGTACAAAGACGTAAAAAGTGGTTTCGTAGGGGGGTGAAAAGTATCGATATTGCAGTCCGCAAGTTAAATTTATTATTTATATTGGTAGCTTTCTCAGTTTTACTATTTTCATGTTGATCCTTTTATATATACAGGGTGTCTCAGCACCAGGGTTATAAACATCTAGGAGGGGTAGGGTGCACCTAGACGAACAATATTTGTCATAGAACCTAGGGTCGCAAACCACTCACAGCGCTAGTTCTAAAACCGTCCAGCATGCACAAATATTTACAACCAGTTGGTTGGTTGGTTGCTTTTTGGTTTTACGGCTCAAAGACTACAGTGGTCATGCTGCGCCGGGACCTACTGTTTTCCGAGGAATCCGAACCTCTTAAGGCCTAGGGAACCAAACCCCGGACTACAGTGAGCAGTGCGATCTTTATGAGATCTCTGAGTAAGCGTTCTTTGCACTGCTGGGAGTCGAACCCGGATTAGCGGCGCACTAGGAGAACGCGTTACAACACTGCGCCACCGCAGGGCCCGTTTTTACAACCAGTGCGTGAAAAGTACCAGATAAAACTCAGGTCAGCTGCTCAAGTGCATAGATGATTAGGACATCGCATTTTGCGCTTCTCATGCACTGGTTGTCACTATTTGTGCATGCTGGACGGTTTTAGAACTGACGCTGTGAGTGGTTTGCGACCCTAGGTTCTATGACAAATATTGTTCGTCTAAGTGTACCCTACCCCTCCTAGATGTTTGCAACCCTGGTGCTGAGACACCCTGTATATATATATAAAGCTGGCAATGGCTACTTCAGCTTTTTTTAATTTTAAATAATTGTCGGAGATGAAATATATTATGAAATTATCGCTCAAGGTACGAACCGAAATGTTCTGTGTAACTAAATATAAAGTTTGCTTTTTGGTTTACTGATTTTGTGTGAATTTAAATAGATTTTTAGCATTTCGTGAACTTGTCGTCGTTTCTACTATGGAGTTATTTTACTTTTCAACGTCACGTGCTTTTTTCACTTTAGTGCTATTAACATGATTAAACAGATAATCATATGCAAAGGATAGCGCTTCAAACTACTCCTATATAGATCCTCATTTCCTGTACGCGCAAAAAAAAAACAAAAAAAAAACTATCATAACTAAACTACCAAAGCTAACTACCATAAGGTGTGTATGGAGTCTATCCATTTTTTATCAATTTTAGGAAAGGGAAGTTAAGTTTTGGAAATTCCCTACGTATCCTGTTTTATTTATGGGGATTTTTTCATTTTCATCTACTCTCTTCGCGAAATTTTTTATGTGCGTCACAGTTTTTATAAAAAAAAAATTCCCTCATTTCGGTCCTAAACAAATTTTACGCATATGTACACGTGTGCCAAATTCGGCCAACCTGTACTCCAAATTTTACTCGCTGTCTTGAATTGCAATGTGAGTGATGACACTGAGAAAACTTGCGTAGATCAATTCTTCGTAAGTAAACTGTGCATATGCTTGCACTCAATGACCGATTGCCTGCAGCATTTGGGTAGAATTCTGAACGACTACTTTGGATAACATCATTGTTTTGGATACTGTTGCCAAATTGAGCGCAGTATACTGTCTCAATCACTATCCGAAGAAAAACATTCACGGTCGACTGCATAACAAGAGCTACGGGAGGCGAACAAAACCTATACAAAACGGTTGCTCGGACGATACGGTTCAAAAACCTCCATATAAAAGGAAAAACCAAATAAACTTATTATTAGCCTTTTTTTTTTTCCACAGTATAATACGTGGTGGTCTGTTCCGGGTTCTGGTAGTAAACTAAACTAAACGGTCCATATCTGGACTAACGGCCATTGTCAAGATTATTACTTATTTTTCGAACTGTGTTCTGCCAATGTTCTTTGAATAAAAGGTCTGATTTATTTTCGAGAAACATTGAGATTGAACAATAAGAGTGTCCTTACGATATAAAGATGTTTGTTTTATAGATTTTCTAATTTAGATGCCGATATTTTTCATCACTATCAGTTTTAATTTTTTTTTTTTTTTCCAAAAGTATCTCATTTTCCGAATGGTTCTTGTGAGTTGTAAGGCTTTTCCCAGCTTGTACATATTTTAGCACATCATCATTGGACCTATGCGAACTAAATTTTGCTACTTTTTGTTTCTTCCGTGTGTTTTTATTCAAACTTTTACAATAAAACCCGACGTTGGTTTTCTTACTCAACATACGAAAAGTTGATAAATTTTATAAAATATTTTCAAAAATTGTTACGCATCTGCTTCTGTTGGATTAATCTGTCTAATGCGTTCACAATGGTCTCGGAGATTAATTGTCAATTCTGAATTAATGCCAATATCACGTTGTTAATTTCTTTGCTATAGAAAACCATTATGACAACGGAATCGAAATTTTTAAACTGATATAACATGTGCGTTAGCAATTAAAGTTTAATATCAGAATACAAATTTAGATGAATAAGCCAATTATTTGACCTCTGATTTCTAGTGTTTTATAATAATAATTTAGCTTATAGTGCATACGATTGTATTCAACCGGTTTCGAACCACATCCGATTCCTGGCTTATTTCCTCCCGTGGTTTTCTCTACTTTCGCGAAGTGCCTTGTACCGAAATGATTCTGCGGAGTTTTATCACAAAGATGTTGAAATGCTCATATTTAAATATATTTATTTTAAACTAGTTTTAGATTGTGAAAATTAAATTTTTTGTTCTTTCAAAAAACTGAATTTTATTTGAGATGGAGCTGATTCTCAGACTATGCCCTTAACAAAATATATTTGAAGAATAGTTCTGTTTTTAGGAAAGCCAAATAAAGCTGAAAAATACCGTATTCACGATTAACATCATTTCTCTAACCCGCTAATTCGTGTTCGCCCATTGGCGCAGTATAGTCCAGATGCTCTTGCGCCATAAAAATCCAAACAAACGTGTTCGCCAGGGAGGTGTTACCGTATTCTCAGCGGTGGGGGCGGGAGGGGAAAGAAATGCGTACTAGAGATGAGTTGGGGCTCATTTTTCGAGGCCCGAGCCCGAAATGCTTTGTGGCCGTGGCTATCAGTCCGCGCCCGCCGGAGCCCGAAGTTTCAAATATAATTTTTTAACCCCTTGACATACGATGTAAATCAAATTAAATTAAAAAAAAAATGCCAAACTACACTATTTAATTTCCTTCAAATTTTCATATACACGTATTTGTACAATCCTTGAAAACAAATCATAATTGTGGTGAATTTCGATACAGGAAAGTTAATTTTAAGCTTTAGTTGCATCCGTCTGATGAGCCCAGGCCCGCCCGAAAATATTTGAAATACAGTGCCCGAGCCATCTCTAAGGCTTACCGACTAATTGTTGACAGTACAGGGGTTGATTTCTCAGGCATAAGAGGTTCGGATTCCTCGAAAAACTGGTCCTGACGTAGCAGGACCCTTGCTGTCGTTGCGCTATAAAGCAATAAGGCAATTTTAAAATTCAACGAAGTTTGAGCTTTTCGGAAAAGTGTAGCTCTCGGCGTAATCTGGCCTTTTCGTCTTTTTAAGGTGTTTTGTCAGAATACGTGGGGGAGTATGGAAGATATTCGCTGGCCGTAAGTTGTATTATGGATTTATGGGTAAAACTGGTTTAGTTTCTGTCAGCTCTAATGAATATTTCGTTTCTATTTGACGTTGTTGGGATGCGCATCTTATCTACTTGCATTGGGCTACTACAGTTGCGGTTTTCTTTTGTGAAGTTCTGATGATTATCGCGAAAAACCGTTAACCGCAGAATAACTCTTATTGTTTGCGTTCATTGTAACTTACGTGTCTCGGAATTGTTCGAAACGACGCTATTAACAGATGTTGTGTGATATCTCTGCTGCTATCCTACCCCCTCAGTTCGGTCATCTGTTGCCCCTTTTTTGCGGGGACAGCACAGCTGTGGGGCGGTTATATGGGTTGGATGCGCGGCGGGGGGAAATGTGTGCCCCGTGTGAGTATATTCCCGAGTAGTTAATACTTAATTTAAAACTATACGTATCAGTTGCACGTGCCTTCATCCCTTATCTTTCTCTTTTTACTCTGATATTATGGTAATTGATTTGCTGCCTAATCTACGACTTGATGCCGTCATGCACGACACCCCGCTTTTGAAGTGCAATTTGAGTTCCAGTTGGAAAATCTTGAGTCCCAAGTCGCTGTACATTCTGACGACACAGTGCATTTGTAGGTCTTGCTAAAAGATTGTTTCTGATCTCTCGTCGCGATAAAGGCGATCAGTTTTATGTTGGCAAACGTGACCTACCGAAATCGGGTCCATGCCCTTTTAATGTGGAGGTCGTGCGACGCTTTGACCTTAAATGCTTCCCGCGGCTGTCTTTTTAAAGCGTGGATGTTTTTACTAACCCCAGTACCCTGACGTTTCACCACCTACTTCAGTAGTAGTTTCGTGTTGAAAGCTGCTGCTTCAATTATATATGATTAAACTCTCATGCCGTCAGATTTTTTTCGGGATCCATTTCGCGATCTTTTTCAGATATCCTCTAGAGATTGAAATCAATTGCAGCTTGTTGAGAAAATTCAGTAAATGTGTTTAAATGGTGGTGTCAGTATCTGTTACTGTCAGGATATGCGTTGTGAACTTTGCGTGTAATGGCTTGTGTAATGCGTAAGCGCGTTTACGGGTAATTGGAACGCCGAGTTCCAAGAGAACTTTAATCTTGTTTTAATCCGTTTTGTTCTGGAAGCGTGAAATTGATCTCTACCAGTCATCTTTTGCCTTGATTGTCTGATTTTTAGATTATGGATTACTGTATACTACAATGAGATGTATTAAAAAAATCACGTGGATTTGAATATGGTAATTTCTGCGTGAGTTATAGAGTGTACATGCAAAGTAATTTCCGTAATTTGTGTGTATTAGACAAGAGTTTTCTTTTGAATCAGATTTAAACAACAATGAAAGGAAAGAGGATCGTAACAGCACGAGTGACAGCTGGAGTTTAAAGCCACGGAACAGGAATTGTGAAAATATCCCATTTCAGATACCTTTCTGTGTGTGGTATTTTTTTTTCCACAGTGTATTCGTATAATTTTGAGCTCTGTCTATTAATGTTAAAGTATTGTTTCATTCTTGCATATAAATTCAATCAACCTCACGAATTTTAAATCGTGAACCTAGTAAATTTTATTCTGCGAGTTATAATAATTTATTTGTTAATTCTTTCAATAAAATTACCCAATTTAATCACAAGCCGTGCTAATCAAAACCTTTAAAATACCGTTCGCTCACCACGTGAGAAATTGTAATCAATATTTTCTGTGTCAACTTATTGTTTCTTTTCCTTTTTGTTTTGTTTTCCCTACCATTTCCATTTGCTCACGTATTGCTTTTTTGTCTTACGAGTGTCGCAATACTGCGATTAATTACAACGTCGCAATACTGGGATTAATTACAGCATCTCCTTCCGCTGCCACCCTTCCAAGTCCCCCACCCCCACCCAATGGTATTAGAGTGTCGCGATAAGATTAACCCCCCTTTCTCTAAATTATCCGGTGCTGTTTGTGCCGATTATGATGAGTTTTCATCATATTTTTCTCTTTTCGTCGTCTTGCGTTTACGCCGCTGCATCTCTCAATTATGGAAGCAGGTTTTGTTCTTCGTGCTTTATTTATTTAATAAAACTTAAAATAGTGTTACTATAATTTAGAAGACATGGTCTGTTAACTCGGTGAAATGTTTGCCTTCTGTCTGGCATTCTAAATGCGGAGGGTGGTTACATGCATTGAAGTGCTTTCTACAGTAAACAAAAGCGTACAATGAAATACGTTACTTCCATTTTGTTTATTTATTTATGGAATAAAATGCGTTTTACTATTTATTTACTAGTACCTCTAACCAATTTTTTTTTTCACCTTGTTCACTAGTTTTGTTTTTAAATGCCTGTGTTATATTTTCCACTTCTAACGTCGCGTCCTCACACATGCCTGAACGCCTTTATTTTTGGATTTTTAAAGCAACGGTTCGTAAATGACGCCATTGTATATAGATTTGAATAGCAATATGATAAACGTGTTCAACTAACAATTATGCAGTAATTACTATTCGATATTTGTTGGCTTTTAATGTACAGTTCTTGGTTGACAAGGCGTCCCTTCGATTCTCTGTATTTAGTTTTGTACTCTATGTATTTATTAAGTTTAGACAGGTATTTCAATTCGACTACACTTTCAAGATTTCGTTTATTAAGAACAGCAGAGAATGACTTTTTTTTGTCGCACGTGCGACCACAAAAATATTACTTGGGCAATACAACAGCTGTTTAGAGGTTCTATGTATGTCACGATCAGAGACCGAAACGTAGTGACATGGCAAATTCAGTCGTAGTGACATGGCAAATTAATATACTTGCGAAGGACACTTAGAGTATCACTAGCTTCTTCGAAACCTGGAGGTAATTCGTCCTCTATTTTATAATCCACTGTATCTTCATCTGAATCAACTAGTTTTTCCTTTTACTGTCTAATCATAAATTTGATTCAACCTTCTTAAATTTGTTACTAAATTTGTTTCAACCTCCTTAAATTTGTTACTAAATTATCTTGGCCAAAAATTAAGAACTTCGCTAAACGTCGGTAAAAAAACTTTTGTCGTCAATCAGAAATACATTAACACTATGAAGCGTTCGCTGGAATAGCAAAATGCGGCCGTTAAACGGGAATATTCGTTAATTAGAAGGTCGTTATTGAGAAGAGTTTATATATGTAGAAATATGATAACGATAATTGTAATAATAAACTCTTCTCAATAACATCGTTCTAATTAACTAATATTCCCGTTTATCGTTCGTATTTTGTTGTCCCGGAAAACGCTTCATAGTGTTAAC
>QLNU02015360.1:46847971-46885817 GCA_006491805.2 Dysdera silvatica
AAAGAATAAGCGAGTCTTTGGTGCGTGTGGTTTGTATATATTCATTTGTATATGTATTGATTGTATTCATTCGTTTAGATGTAGTTGTGTACGTAGTTAGAAGAATGTGATAATATTTATCTCATCTTGATTGTCGTTTGCATATCTTTTCTGTTCCCTTTTTTACATAAGCACCCCTTCCATCGTAGCTTTATTTTTTAAATTTTCCTTATGTTGCCCGTGGGATTTTTGAGAGAGGTGAACTAATGCTGTATCCTGTTCTGGTGATGGGGGATTTCACCCCAATTTACTTACACTGATTTGCATCCAAAGATACCGTTCCCGCGATGATTCAACCTAGCCATCCAATTTTTCATTCCGAACTCCCCATTTCCAATCTTTAGGCGAAAGGGGATGCCCCCCTCCTTAGTCATGCTTGAAAGCCACGTGCCAGGACATTGTTGGCGCTACTGCCCCCTGCCAAACTCATATGCGAGGTCTCTTGGAAATTTCTGAGCCTTATCCAATGCACATTTGTTTTTTGTTTTTTGGAAAGAGGGTGAGGGACGTCGAAAGCTGGGGGGTGATTTGAGTGAAGTTTTCAATCTTTGGTGAATTTCGCGTTCCCCTCCGCTCTATTTATTATAACCCTATTTTCCAATTAAATCTCTCTCATCTCCTGAATGAACGCCTTTTCTCCCTAGCTTCGTCGTTCCTTTTAATCAGTTTAACACAATATTATAATAATTCGTAGGAAAATATGCTGGTGCTATATTTATAATAGTATTTGTTCCTTGTTTAGTAAGGCAGTGTTCTTTCATTTTTGTCTCGTTTTCTATTCTGTTTCTGCTACCGTGAAAATATTTGAAAACTAATACTAATTTTCATAAAACTTCCGTCAATCTACAACGAAGAACATCAAAATTGTTTTGCATGTTTGTCATATTCTTGGTATTACATATTTGTCATATACTTGGTATTGAAATTATATACATTTAAAAAAAATTAAAACAATATGTCTATCAATCAAATTTGAAACTTCCGCCCTAAAACGAAAGGACATGATAGGGAATTAAACAGATTATGGTAAACTTCTGATTATTCGCGGGCAGATTAACTGCGCTCAAAAAAAAAAAAAAAAAATAAATAAATTCGGGAGTGGTGGATTATTGAAGATAACGTATTTGCCCCCTAGCTATGAAGTTGAAACTCAGGTTATAAATACTATATATAAAAATTTCATACTGTTTGAATTCTTGATGTCATTTCAAACTACAGTTCATTTACAGAATTTGAAAAGAATTCTGAAGCCCAAAGATCTTTAATTTTTTGTTTTTGATTAAAAAAATAGGAAGCGTATGTCTGTTCGCGCTCTATATCAGTGAATGACATGGGAGACACGTTTTGATAAATTGATTGTGTTTTTTGACGCCAGGACTATAAAGATCTTTTGCGTCAAACAAGATCCTGTTTAAGAAAATTTGTATAAAATTTCTGTAGGCGTGTGGATTAAAAACATAAAAATACAATGTAATAACACAGGTCGACAAGAAGAAAAAAAAACTGCTAACGTATATGTGACATTTGTTTTTAACTCATTTTGGTATGCTGATTTCAAATATGATGCTTTTTTTTGTATCAGGTCAAGTTTTCGAACTATCGCATTCCATGTTTCTTGCTATAATGTTATATGAATCAAAATTTTGGTCCACCAATTCATGCTGGATTTGCTGATAAAAATCTGAAAAAATTATTAATGCGCTGTATGATCCATATGTTAGGAAATTTGTATTAAAAATCGTGTTTTTTGATAGATGTATTTGGATTACGACCAGGCACTGCGACATTGGAGCAAATAGCCATGTGTTTGTTGAACTTGGCATCATGTTTGGTAAACGAAATTGTTTAAATAGTACATATTCGTTTTGAAATATTTGTTGAGGCTTCACTGTACCCAGTCAAAGAATAAATATTAGTTAC
This sequence comes from Dysdera silvatica, assembly GCA_006491805.2. NCBI lineage: Eukaryota > Metazoa > Arthropoda > Arachnida > Araneae > Dysderidae > Dysdera > Dysdera silvatica. The sequence continues at coordinate 46,849,931 of QLNU02015360.1, forward strand.
TTTGTGAAGAAAACCTATTTTGCTTACTTTCACGCAGAAATGGGTGATCAAGACAGTTCTTGGGCTCCACACATCGTATGCAAGTCCTTTGCGGAAAATATGCGACTACGGACAAAATATAAGCGGAATAAACTAGCATTTGGAGTTCCATTAATACGGTGAGAGCCGAAAAATCACATAGATGATTGTTATTTTTGTTTCATCCAGACTTTCGGTTACAATAAAAAAGAATCATTATATACCCAAATCCTGACTTGGCGATTTGCCTAGTTGCTCAGTCAGAGAAAATACCTAGCCTGTTTTTAACCTATCTCCTTCACTTGAAGAAATGGGGAATATGGCAGAAATAATTGAACATGATGTGGATTTTGGAGATAATACTGGTTCATCTTCTAACTTAGGGCCGCAACATTTTAACCAGGAAGAACTGAATAACTTAGTTAGGGATTTGGGTTTTTCTAAAGAGATGTCTCAAATATTAGTTTCAAGATTAAAAGAAAAAAATGTACTTGAGCAAGGTACAAAAATTACATTTTATCGTGAAAGGAAATATGGCCTTTTACAATACTTCAGTGTTGAAAGGGGTTCAGTTGATTGTCATGATATATCTGGTTTATTAAACGCAATGGGTATGCCAAGTTACGATTCAAATGAATGGCGCTTGTTCTTGGATTGTTCTAAAAGTAGTCTCAAGTGTATATTGCTACATAATAGCAATTTTTATGGCTCAATTCCCATTGGTCATTCAATTTATCTAAAGGACAAATATCAAGATACTGGAACAGTTTTAAAATTACTGAAATATGGTAACCATTTTACCAGGCCAACAAGGAGAGTATACTAAATATCTCTGTTTTTTGTGTCTCCGGGAGAATCGGGCGAGGGACAAACATTGGACTCAGAAGATCTGGCCAGTGAGAACACCTTTAAAAGTAAAAAATGTCAAATACGAGCCTTTAGTGCTCAGAGAACCAATCATATTTCCTCCTCTCCGTATAAAACTTGGTATTATGAAGCAGTTTCTAAGGGCTTTAGATGTAGAAGGTAACTGCTTAAAGTACATTTATGAAAAATTACCAAGATTAAGTAATGAACAAATAAAAGCTGGTGTTTTAATGGACCTGAAATTAGAATTTTGATAAAAAAAATCCGAATTTCGCTAGTTCTATCAATGATATTGAGAAATACACATGGCAGTCATTTGTTGATATTGTTGACAATTTCCTGTGGACGAAAGGGCCTAAAATTGCAAAGATATTGTCGAAACATTGCTACAACATTTTCACCGCCTTAGCTGCAACATATGCATAAAACTTCATTTTCTCTACAACCAACTTGATGTATTTCCTACGAATCTAGGTGACGTTTGTGATGAACAAGATGAAAGGTTCCACCTAGACATCAAAATAGTGGAAGAGCGATACCAAGGAAGGTAAAACACTCATGTGATTACTGACTACTGTTGGAATATTAAAAAGGACTGTCCAAGTATAGTGTACGCAAAGATACCTTCCAAGCGAAAATTTCTTCCATGAAAATGTGAGTGGTTTCCGCGCTGCAGGTTATAGGTAAACTTCTCAATATCGGACACTCACGAGGAACGAAAAAATGTCCGTTATTTGGAAAAAAAAAATTACTACGTTAATGCAATTACTATATTTGTCTGTTAGATAGTAATTGTTACATTTTTAAAACTTCTCTATCATATAATTCTGAATATACCATTTGTATACCTCAAATAATACACAAAGTACCCACTTTTTGCTCATTTTTTTGGACATTCAAAATACTTTAGAAAAAAAACTTGACATGATACATGAAAACTAATATGATTTTTGATTTCGGCACATCAAAAACCTTAAAATCAACTCTCAACTGTAAATCAACAAAAATCGTGTCGGCCTGTGTAATCTGTTGAAAGTCAGTGACCGCTACAAATATAGGGTTGGGTGATGTGTGTGTTATTAGAAAAATGATGTAAAATGTGACATTTAGGTTTAAAATCAGTTTGCATAAATCATGTGCGTTTTTTCCTTCAAAATATCTTGACGAAAGATGCCACATGTATGTTTAGTATGTGCCAAGTTCGGTTGTGAGGCTCTGAGTTCTTTCTACCTGGAAGAGGCGCATGGAAAATGACGCAGAAAGGGGAAACAGACATTGTCCTTAAATATTTACATTTCGGGATTAGCATGCTATAATGGGATTTTTCTTTATAAAAAAAAAAAAAAAGAGGAAAAATTCAATTTATTTATGCACCCTTCTTCAGAATTTTATCTGTCCACATTCGTTTTAAAAGGGGGGAAAAACCCTCTCTCCCCCTGAATGTATGTTCTTTGGTATTCATTCCTTAGTCTCTAAAGGAGTGTTTTTCAAACTTTGGTCACTCACGGACCTCTTTAAGCATTGCTTTATTTATCACGGACCACCGGGGGGGAATTCTTTTCCCATTAAAAAATATATTGCCTGAAATTAAAGTTGCCAACTAGGGCTAATAATATTAAGCCCTACTTAGCCCATCATACTAATCCCCGCTCCCCATCTCTCCCAAGTAAAGACATATCCAAAGTAACCCTCGAGTTATGTGATTTATTGGCGTGCTTATTATGTCCTACGTGTGTAAGAGCTCCGGCAGGAGAAATTTATTCATCCCTTAAGGATAATTTGTAGTTAATTTTAACTTCTTTTATGGTAGACTTTAAGCTTTTTCAGTTTTTTTTACTTTAAAAAAGCATGAACTTTTGGCAGAAAATCTCTAAAATCTCCGACCATGTTCTTAAAATATGGGTTGGTTGCCAAACCCACCTGAAACAAAATAATTTTTAGAGTAACGCTATTTGATGAAAAGAGTGTCAGTTACGATCTTATTTTGTCAAATTTACAATGAAAATGACATCATTAACTTAAATAAATAATAATAAGCAATGTAGACAGCATGGGTGTATTCAGAGGATTCAAATCTTTCACGAAACGCCGTAAGGTAAGGTTTATAACAGGTAATATTTATGAGAAATTCCTTAAATCTCGCACGAACCTAAATTCTAGCTATGCCGGCAATTTTTAGTTCATTTTTTTTTGCTGAAAGTTGGTGATGACCTTGCGGACCACTCGCTAAGCCTTCGCGACCTACCAGTGGTCCGCGGGCCACACTTTGAGAAACACTGCTCAAAGCATCTGAATACTGAAGCTGAACTTTCGTATATCCTCACCTTGTTAACGCTTGAGTGTTATTTAAGGTTTTTTTTTTTTAATTATTCTATTTCCTTATTTGGGATTCAGTATGCATGTAATTTTTCTTCCATTTGCCTGTATAAATGTAATGTTAAAATAAAGGTTATAATTATTTTTCAGTGCTCATCAAAATTAATGAAAGAATTTTTTTCTTAACTATAATAACTTGGTTTTTTTTTAGAGAAATATTTTATGAATTTCAAAAGAAATATTATTTTTATTATTTATTTATTCATTTATTTTTTTTTATTCTATTTTTAGATTATCTAAGCGAGAAAGTCTGTTTTTTGTGTAATGTTTAGAAAAATGGAACTTGCTGAATGTGTTTTCTATGAGTGAGTAAAATGTAATCGCATACAAAAGTAACAGATCGGCAGTTTTCCGATGAAAAGTGCGAGGTCTTTATCCAGAGAGATTGCTTCATTGCCGACAGTGTAAAACCAGAAATATACATTATTTATAATATATAAAATCCCCCGCCCCCCGGTTGGTCGCGTGCTTTCCAAACGGGTTCGGCATTTATCAAAACTTGTTTTATGTGAACAACTTCACTACACCGTTATTTGTCCTTTGGCGACATTTACCTTTTTGGCGCGGTGTGATCGGTGGCGATTTTTCAGTCTTTCGCCAAGCTCTACGTTCGCTGGCTCTTATAGCCACCGTTCTGTCGGATGCCGCATCACATGGAGTAGTATCAATTGTCAGCTGTTGTTTTAGCACGCGCTTGCTGTTTACTCGCGCGGCATCGAATTCGATGTCGCACGCAAACTCTTTCTAGACATGCGGCAACTTATTCAAGGTTAGATATAAAAGAGATTCCGTCCATATTGCGTCTTCTTCTACAACGCTTTCTCGGTCAATGTATTCGGACATCATGAGGATTATAGGCGACCAATATCTACCCCATATCTATAGAAGTAGATAGTGAATAAGTCACCTCACTGTGACATTATATCGTCCTTTAGAATTCCACATTGATTTTTCTGGTAGACTACTGCGTTCATGGTGAATAGGGTAAATGGATAATTTGGTTATTTGGAAGTCCAAGATTTGATTCCCTACCAGAGTAAATTATTGATTCAGTTTGCCTTTGGTTTACGTAATGCACATAAAGATGCCGTTGCTGACGTTGACGTTCCGCCGCCGGGCATCTTTCCGGATTAAGAAGAAACGGCCATCCGGATGGAAGAGGCAGCTTCGGGCACTTTCAGGTGAGTCCAGGTGAAATGCAAAAGTGTGATGCAGGTGTTAAATTTGTACTCTGTGAGACAAAGGGTTATTACGCGACATGAACCCGTAATGGCTCCTAACGAACCACGGTCAGAAAGGTTCGTTACGTTGTTCGTCACGCGATTGGCCAGCGATCCGTTATAAATGAAGAGTTAAATGAATCATTAACCATGGGGGGGTCGGCAGATTTGCTTAGTTTTGGCCAGCGAAAAAAACATTCATTCCTCCCCCACTTACAAAATCTGTTCATAACTGTAATCGTTTCCGATTTTCATTCCATTTTTCTCTTTCAATGATTAGAATAGTTACAAATTCGAATCGGAGAATATAAACAGTAATTCTATCTCCATGATTTTTACAATTGTTGAGGAGTCGTGCCCGCGGCAGGCAACTATCTATGCAGATTTCGAATCCAGCAATTTTCGAAATTATATTGAATCACTTCGTACTAAAAATAAATTTTGAAAAGTATAATATTTTTGGGTTTTTCTTCCGTGTCGTTGGTATCATTTGCAGTTGGGGCTGCTATTTTTCGATGATGATGCAATCATTGTGATCTTCGTGTGTTCTATTTCTTGATGCAATTTTTGATGGTTTTCTGTATTTATGTATGCGAAACAAGTTTAATTTTGTCAGTATCCTTTTGATGGAGCAAGTCAAGCCTCTACCATCATGTCCCTTTCTATTGTAATCGTTGTGTCTATTTCAGACCAGCACATTTCGCGCTCGTCTCTAATTTTTACTTTATGTTTTATGGTGAAAGGCTGGATTTTTTAGTTTTCTCTCTACTTGATATTTCAGTTGTTTTGCATTTTGAATCAAAAATTTGACTTCTCGGCTCAGAGAACTGCCCTGACGTATAAGGAAGGTTTTTGAAATTGAATTCCCTTATTGAAATCTTGATTAAATTACTGTTAACATTATTTCCTATGGAAACGTAGCGTGTAAATAATAATTATTTCTGGCAATTTTTTCCAAAATGAAAATGAGAAATACGGTTTTTTCCCCAGAACTATTCCTTACCATTGCAAACAAATACGTTGCTGCTGCTAGCCATATTAGATTGGAATTCTCAACTATTTGAGAGGTATTTCTAACGAAATTGTATAAACTTGCATTTTTTTGTGGTCCTACTATGGGGTTCCGTAGCCCACACAAAAAACTAATTTGGTGGAAATGATGGCACGGCACCTGTTCAGTTATCGATACTTGTGCTATATTTTATTGTCTCTTTTATATCCTGAAAACTGCTATATTAAGTAGTTGTCTCCCTTCTACAAGTATCCATTTTATTCATGACGTAACACTACCATGTAGAGGAAAATGTGGAAGATATTGTTCGTTTGAATGAAAACTAAGCCATTCAAAATGGAAATTGGCAATTAGTACCATGGGATGTGATTTAGAATTGATAAAACTTACGTTTTTTTTTTTATAAAATGTTTATTTTAAAACATGACGCAAGGGGTATATATTTACGGGGAGGGGGGTGCATGTTGATTGATTGATTGTTTGGCTTTTTTATGGCGCAAGAGCATCTGGGCTATACTGCGCCGGGGGTGCATGTACTTTCATGATGAGTATCGCTCGTTAAGTTCATAATTATTTATACGATATGTGTACATGGATCTTCTATTTCTTCCATAGTTTTGTTTGTAGAATTATATACTGCTCATTTAATACGTGGAGGAATCTGGAACGTTTGTAATTTGAATTTAATGATTAATAAGACTTTTTACATATTATGCAAATTTTTTGTATTGACGTTTAAATTTAAGAACTATAGAATCGGGGTTAGATACGTGTAAAATTTTCTGGTGCCGAATTAAGACCGTTATGGGTAAAACATGCGTGCGTCGATTGAAGACTTTTATGTTCGATTTTTCTATCCCGGATGACTGTACAGTGATTTAGAAAACTGATAATTTTAACTTACTGTAAGGCGTATTCGTATAAAAAATGTTGCTTTAATAACGTTCACTAACACATCGTTTTCTTTTTTTTTTTATCCGGAGCCGACGTTCAGCTGTTCAGTCGTCGCATGTCTCGCAGTCTGGTATGTAAAAGTGGGAAATAAACGTCTTTTTTTTTAAAAAAGAAAAAAAAGAACTCGTGCCATCCTGCAGCTCTAAATATGAAAAAAGGCGGCTTTTTCAGTTGTATCTGTAAGTTCGCAGAGTTGGCAGGTTACCCAATTAGTGAAACCAATCATACAAAGATGTTTCTGATGAGAGGCGTGCTTCCCGAGGAGCCCGAAGCACGCCACTCTCGACTTCTCTTTTGGGGAATCCTAGTAGCCAAGAGGGAATTTCACGACGTATTTCCTCGTGGCTTTGTCATGTCATTTAAACTACAAAACTTTTTCTTTCGCTAAATTACTACCTTAGTGAGACATAATCCTTTGATTTCAATAGCACTAAAGGAAACTATTTTCTGCCGTTTGATTATCTCCCCCGTGAAAAGAAAAGCCTTAACAATTTTGGAAATCAACCGCGGTCTTCCATGGCTTGATACTTGGCCGCTGTGATTTCGATTTTTTTTCCCTTGATTTCGGTTTAAAATTAATATGCCCTCGTATAGCTGACCGATGGGTATTTGTTCATACCCATTTCATACCCAGGCATGCTACTCATGTTTACAGACGAATTTGTTAAAGTGGATTTGCTTCCACTGAATTTTTCATACCATGGTCAGATTCACTCTTTTGGGAACTTCCGCAATTTTTGGAGTTTAATTAATTCCATGGAATTTTTAAATTGTTCGGTTTCCTTCTATACGGTATTTTATAAGTACTTTAAAAGCTAGAGCATACAGTGCTATTAATTCTCTTTAAATTAATGTGCATGTACACTTCTCGACATGCTCTAATTCCGCATATAATATTATGCAAAACTCTTGGGCCATTTGTATGGATGACATCATGAGAGATACAGGCGACTTTTTGGATGACAATTATATGAAAAGCAAGTTCAAAATTCGTTTTCTCAGTTTCCAGTTTCACTTTTCGTCATGTGTCTGGTGTAGAGCTCTGTTGCTTGTGGTTTGGATGACGTCGAAAAGTATTTTTATGGCATACGGATGAATAAGCATTATGTCCGTGATGCGCTGTTCCAAATTTACCCGCCACATCCTCATCGGAAAAGCAAACTTCTCGCTCTTTGCAAATTGCGCCACTCCACCTAACAGCCTTTACTTTATTCATCTTGAACCAAAGCCTTTTTTGTGCCCCTTGTGACGTCATTGCAGCAATTACGGAACTGAGGCCCTGTTCGAAGGATTGCCGTTTTCTTATAGGTCACAACAATTACAAGTAGGCAACTCAATAAACTGCTGTAATTGACAACAATGTCCCCAGTTAAGCGCAGTAACAAAGGAAACTCAATATCGATGGCTAAACTAATCAATTTCTTTACTCGTGGATGCGTGCACATAGTGTGTTTCCTGCTGCAGCCTAGCAAATAGAACGTTTTTTGTTGGTAAGTGTAGAAATGATGCGAGAAAGAGAAAGCCGACTCCAAGGTTTCACCAAATATTTCCTTTGAAAAAAAAAAAAAAAAGAAAAGTACTTGGGACGCTAACTAAAGAGTTAATCAAGACTATTTAGATCAGTAGTCCCTAAACTTTGTTTTCCGGCCACCTTTTCAAGAATTTTTCGACTTTCTATAGACACCCCCTTATTGTTACGTAATTAAAATGCCCCCAAAAAAAAAAACCTTATGTGATTTTTTATATTGGTTATTTTACAGTGATTGTTATTTGTAATACATATATCTAACATATAATTGTAATAAATAATTTTGTAATCTCATGAAATAACAACATGTGACATAAATAAAAATGCAGCCTCCCCTTTTACTTGAAAATCTCCCTACAAACCGTTTAATTGGGAACATCCACTTTTTAAATAATTAAAATGTTTGCATATAAACTCGTATTACCCGTAGCCATTATATTAGTGATTTGTAACTAACCCTTTTCCGTGGATTCCTAACAGTGTCATATCGACCACTTTGGGGACCCTTGATTTAGACAGTAGGTAAGTGTCAAGTATATGTGTGTGAAGAGAGATGAGTATTAAACAAAAGGGATGTGTCTATTACCTCGTGTGTTTCTTTTTCTGCCTATACTTAAATAACTTACGTCCCACCTCCACCGCATTTACATGATACACGCGTTTAGGGTGGGATTTTTAACTACAGATATGGAATAAGTAATTTGAGTGTAATACGAAACCGGTTAAAGAATGTTTACTTGAGATATATTCAGGGGTGAGTTTGTTCCGGGATTTCCGTAAATTCCGGGAATTTCAACCTGCCCCTTCCGGGATTTCTGTTTAAAAAATTACAAAAATTTTGCTTTATTTCTATGGAAATCAGTGTCTTTACCAAAAGTATTACATAACGTTTCAGGGAATTTTCTGGTATGTTCAGGGAATCTGGATGTGTATCGTGATCCCTGTGTATCGTGAACAGCTCGAAATCATCGATTAGCAATTCTCTTGTTTTTGGCTTTGCGGTGATGCACAGTGGTAATGCATTCACACCTAGCGTACCATTTAAATAAAATAAAGAAACGGTTTACTGTAGTTCGGATTCCAAACGGTAGTCCACCGCCCTACGATGGCCTAATGGTAACGCATTCGTCTATTGTACCACTGACCTGGGTTTGACTTCCAATGGCATCGTAGAACACGTGCCCGTTGTCTACCCACCATAATCCGAGGGTTTGGTTCCGTCCGCAACGGAAGTTCGAATTCTTCGAAAAACTGTAGATCTGGGTGCGGCGTAACCTTTGCTGTCCTTGCGCCATTAAAACACACAAACAGTTCTTGTTTTTGAAGCAATTTCAGGTGTATAAAACCTTTAATCTGCACAATTTCCCTTTTACGGTTTTGAGTTTCTATTCTTGGGCAGTTTTATGAGTAATAAAGGTGGTGTTTTTTTGTTTTTTTCCGGTGCAGTTTTTATTTCATGTTTTGCTGCTGGCGTTATCAGTTTCGGTTTGTGTTCCTTTATTACGCAAAAGAACTTTTCAGCTATTTCTCGAGGCGTTTTAATAATTCTCACAACTAATGGTGATAAGGGTTTGGTTGTTTAGAAGACTCTTGCAATTCCCGAGATTTTTCTATTGAGTTAGCTTTTCTAATAAGATTAGGTGTATATGAAAGTAAATTTGTTAATGAAACGTATATATCAGAATTTGTGGTCAAATGGCTCCGTAGAATCGTTCGGAGTTTTGTTTAAAGGACTGCGAAAGCAAATACATATTTAAGACATCGTCCTTCAAAGCAAGAATGACGTTAGAAGCCTTTTTATGCAGATGTTATTGACTTATATGTAAAATTAGAGATATAAGTTTTTTTTAGGCTCTCCTATGCTTATACATATGTATGCACATATGTATATATTCATTAGACAACGTGTATGGAATTTAACATGAAAATATATTTAACAAAATGCTTAAGGCAGTCATTTTTTATATCGGCATGTATACTTTCACGGACAAAGCAGGTCATACATAATCTAACGTAGCAGGTCAGTTGAAAGCACTTGATCTATCAGATCCGGTCTGCAGGTCATCATTTACCGACCTACGATCCACTATTTTCTTTTATTTCCCGAAACCAAACTATTATTGCTTCATTAGTACGTCTTTTATTGGCTCCGTAAACCTTAAAAATTTTAGACGTAACAGACGTTTTAAAAAGAAAATCACCTGAGGTTTCAGTAATATTGATACTGTATCGCGCGTGACGGATTGAAATAGATCTGTAATAGTCAATTCTTTTCTTTCTCTCCCCGTGACCTTTTTCCAGTGAAGCGATGCCAAGCACTCACTGTTCCCACAGAAATATAGACATGGCGAAGAATGCGATATTATATCGAGAAACTTTTTTTTTTTCCGTATTATTTGTCTGTGAGACTTTCCTCAATTCTTTCAGTTTCGGATAAGAAAATGTAGGTTTTAATGCATTTCTAGTTGCTACTTCGTGTAACGGTTTCCTTTCGTGCGTAGTATTTTCTGAAATCTAATCGAAGATTTGCGAATAGATATAGACGTTTAAAGTTTTTACTGTAAACTAAATCGATAACTATTCTGTTTCTCAGGGGATAAAGATTTATCTGTCATTGTCTATTATCCTTCCTTTTCTGAAATCCCTCGAAGCAGTTACGGCTGCCCAATAACTGCTAACCTACCTATTGAAGCGTTTCGCTGCCTTTCACTTAGATCTAAAGATTTCAGAAAGGAAGCAACATGTACCGAAATCTAAAAGTATCATTTGTGTGGGGGAAAATCGTTTTGGACCACTATCACGAAATCATGAATATGTTTTTGGTTTAAGAGTGTTTCATTGTGTTAATGTAACTATTAAGGTGCGTTTCACGTTTTATCGGATACTTCAAAAGTATAATTTTAATTATATAGGTAACAAAATTGACTTGAATGTAACTGCTAGTTTACAAACAGTGTGCAAACGAAGGAAATTCATGAAAGAAAATTCCAAGGTTCATATAATTCCCTTAAATAGTCCTCAAAAATATGTTGAATTTTTGATAATTTGTTTTGCCGTTTCACAGTTATGCGGACAGTGTTGTTTCTAGTATATTTATTTCAGTTCAGCGGTCTGTAAAATAATTCAGAGTTTTGCCGGCAAATTTTTCGGCGTCCGAAAAGTGCGAAATACAGCTCATTGCTCCGTATCTGATAATTCAAACTCTTTTGATAACATATTCGGGATTATGCCTCTACCTGCTAATAGGTATTGTAGCTTCTTACATATTCCTATGTAGTATCACGTGTCATTGAGGATTTCATATACCATAAGGTTTGGTGGTTGCATATGCTGTACCGATTTCAAAATTATATTGAGCAACAGTTATACTATTGCTTTAGCTTGTAGGAAAGTATATTCTGGGCATCTATCTATTCCATTGACCACTGTCCAGTTGCCTTTTCATGTCCCTAAAACGAAGCAGCCACCGTCCTCACGGCGCCCAACTTGACATTGAGAGATGAGTGGACTCGATCATCGAACAGCGTCATCTGCTGGATCAGCTCAACAAATTTTTCACTGGCTTTATTCATTCCCATCACACGCAGTAATATTGCGCACTGGGCCGACAGTCCGTAGAAGTAATTGCGGAAAGTCTTGGATTAAACGAAACGCAGAAATTATGTTGTCGCCTGCTTTCCTCGAAATATTGCCATTGTTCAGTTTCTGAAATCAGTCCATCGAACGCATGATTGCTACGTTAAAAAAAAAAAAAAGTTAAGGTTAAGCTGCGAATAATCCAGATTTGATCCCAGCAAGTACCCCTATTCGCTTATTATTTCAACAGTTCCGTTATTCGGGGTTTAATTCCTTAGGCGAAAGAAATTTGGTTTCGGAAAACTCTGTAGATCTTAGCGTAACATGGTCTAACATTAGAAACGCTGTTTTTTCACCCTAACCATGAATCTATGGGAATGATCTACCATGTCCTTGCGGCGTAAAGCCTAAGCAAGCAATAAAAACCTAAGATGTTCCTTCCAAAACTGGCAGTTCCGTATTAGTATTGATCCGAATAAATTAACGAAAATCGACTATTTTCTCAAATAACCTAAAATTCTCTGTCTCGTATCATATAAGAACTCTGTCATTAAATATAAGATATGCATGTATTCTTCCTTTAATTAGTTTTGTGGGCGTAGACGGCTTAAATTAGTTATTAGGAAAAAATATTCCACTAAAACAAATCCTTTTGTAAAAAGACTGTCAAATTTTGCTAATGCGGAAAATATTTGAAAATATACATATCGCAATAGAAATAGGTCGTTGCAGGCAACGTATTCCCATACGAAGGGTAGAACATGGAAAGACTAGAAAAAGAAAGATTATGGGCAAATGCAAATCGAATAGGACCGTTATTAAAAAGAGTAGAAAAAATGACTCGTATGGAACACTGACATGCAAGAAGAATCCCGGCAAGGAACTTTTAAAAAACTCTGTAATTGTGCGAATCACATTAGAATGAATGGAAACGAAGAAAATACGAAGGGAATACTGAGGTGCAGCCAGCCTTGAGATAACGTGCCTGATAAGAATAATTATTAAGTACACTGGGACTGTGTTTATTTTTATTGTTGAGTGTTCCTTCCTTTGAGAAAAAATGCAAGTCATTAACTCCATCTCCTCTCCTGACATGGTCAGCTGGATTTGACATCTGTTAAAAAAGCAAGAACTTGTTCAAGAATCCGGGTTCTTAGCTAGTGACTTCTATTTACTGTATTTATTGTCAGTCGAGACTCTCAGACAGGGCTGCCGTTTAGTGGGATGGGTGGGGGATACGGGTACCGTAGTACCAGGGACCGTTGAGAAAATCGGTATCCGGGCCCAGGGGCGGACTGGGATCTCTCCAAGGGCGCAGAACTTGTCCGTGGCGAGTTCTACTCCCCATGAGGACTCACCGGCCCGGCCCTGCCCGGGCCCGTTACTGTCAGCAGCAGCTCTGCTCGCAGAAGTCAAAAAGTGTAGGATGATGTGACCACAGAGAATTTGCACGCAAAGAACACGGAACTGTCCGGGCGTATTGACGTAATTATTGCAAAGCGTAACGATTGGACCTTATTATTTTTAAACGGGTTGCTGCCATCTTTTTCTTCTTCAAAAAGTGCTCGTATGTCTTACGCATCCTGCTCTGCCAGGACCCCTGCAGCGCAACTCTGACCTTCGGTGGCTGGCATAGAAGAGCACTTCTTGAAGCTACATACAGTTCTCGAGAGTGACTTTTTTTCTTTCTTTTTTTTTTAATGTGTTTCGTTTTTCGTACAAACACTGTATATCCATTGTAACATCTGCAGATGTTACAATGGCTTTTTGAAACGTTTAAGATAGTGTTTTTTCTTTTTGTTCATTCTTTCATGGTGCATGGCTGATGTTTTGTATCAAAGGAGGTTGAAAACTAAATTGTTTGTTATTCTATACTAATATTGCACTTTTTATCGAAATTATAATGGCGAAATTTCAGATTGTCACGTGGAATGAGCACGTGGTGTATACACATTTGCGTTTCTTTTCTCATTATTTATTCACTACAATTTTTGTGAATTGCGTTGACAGGATTTTAAATCTAAACCTTTTAAGAAAGAAAATTGCAAAAGTTCTTTTCTGGTTATAGATTAGATTAATTTATTAGCTGATACTGTCAGAACGTACGTCAATCAATCAAACTTTACTTTAAGCGTAATGTGCATTCTTTGTTTCTTGCAAATAACTTCGCATTTAATCCGCCTGTGGACAACAATGGACAAGGACTTTTAGCTCCGACAGAGCCCGTGCTATCCTAAGGGATTGAAGTCGTCATACGATAACAAGTATAAAATTAGGCATAAAATTTTTATTATTATTGCGTTCTCCATGCAGCAGCGGTTTTAATAGAAAATATAAAATTCTAATTCACTTTATATTTAGTATAGATAATAACTAATGAAGTTCTTGTTGACGGACGTAGATATTCGGCATTTGTACGCACGAAATACTCTATAACAAAAAAATCGACGCACCAAGAAAGAGTTGTCCGATTGTAATGAAATTTCGTATGCAAAGACATTTTGACCGAACATGCAAATGATTAAAATTTGGTGTCCAATGAATGAATAGCGGGAACTCCAGCGCATCGGAACTGCGCATTCAGCAGGTGTATATAAGGAGCGATTCTCAATATGTGGTCAAAATTTCTGTTGCATTTTGACTGCGGATATCTTACGTCGACTGTAACAATGCCTCGCCGAAAGATTCGTGCTCATTACGAGCATATGTCAGAGTTTGAAAGAGGTCGTGCTATCGGATTGAAAGAGGCTGGTTGGACGAATCGAAGAATCGCTGGACATGTGGGTCGAAGCGATGCGGCGATTGGACGGTGCTGGCAAGAGTGGGTCAACAACGGCAGATGTCAGCGTCGGGACGGCAGCGGTCGACCTAGGGCCACAACAGAACGGGAAGACAGAGCGATTGTCAGAGCAGCTGTCACAGCACCGGATTCGTCGTTATCAACTATTCAACGTGTGGCCCGCACACATGTGTCCAACATGACCCTCTGCAGACGACTGAGAGAGCGGAATTTACGCTCGCGCCGACCGTTACGCCGCTTACCTCTCACGCCTTTACACCGTCAAGTCCGATTACAGTGGTGCCGGGCTCGATCAACTTGGAACTGCGCTGACTGGGGACGTATAGTCTTTAGTGACGAGTCCCGTTTCCAACTGTGTCCTGACGACAACCGCAGACGTGTCTGGAGACGTCCAGGGCAGCGTGGGGATCCTGCCCTTACTATCGCACGCCACACATGCCCACAACAGGGCGTTATGGTCTGGGGTGCCATCTCCTTTGATAGCCGGACCCCTTTGGTGGTCATTTCTGGCACACTTACAGCACAGCGGTACGTAGACGACATTCTACGACCGGTTGTGTTACCGTTCCTTTTGCGACACCCTGGACTTACGTTTCAACAAGACAATGCCCGGCCGCACACGGCACGTGTTGCTATGAATTGTCTTCAAGCTTGCCCAACACTTCCTTGGCAAGCTAGGTCTCCTGATCTCTCTCCCATAGAGCACATTTGGGACGCTATGGGAAGGCGATTGCAACCATCCCGGAATGTTGACGATTTAGCCCGACAGTTGGAGACAATTTGGCAAGAAATTCCGCAGGACACCATCCGGGATCTTTATCAGTCTATGCCACGCCGGGTGACAGCTTGCATCCAGGCCAGAGGTGGACCAACGCCTTATTGACTTCCTCCCTTTGTAACGGTCAAACTCTGCAATAAATCATTCAATTGTTCTGAAATTTTAATCGTTTCTTTTTCTATGTATGTTCTTCATATCCACCAATTTTTATCGCAATCGGATAATTCCTTCTTGGTGCGTCGATTTATTTTGTTATAGAGTGTATATATATATATATATCATCATCATCATCATATTCAACCATTATCTATCCACTGCTGGATGAAGGTCTCTCCAAATGCTTTCCACACAAGTCTATCCTGGGCCATTCGTTTCCACGTCACCCCAACCTGTTTTCTTATTTCATCCACCCATCTAGTTTGAGGACGTTTTCTAGGTCTTCGGTGGTCTCTTGGAATCCAGTTCAGAATTTCTGTTGTCCATCGTTGATCAGTTCTTCTTGCAATATGCCCAGCCCATCGCCATTTCAGCCCTTTTACTTTAACAATGATGTCCTCTACTCTAGTTTGCTCTCTCACCCAAGTGTTTCTTTTTCGATCTCTCCTAGTTATTCCAAGCATGCACCTCTCCATGCTCCTTTGCGTTGTCTGTAACTTTCGTATTGCTCCAACTGTTAGACTCCATGTCTCTGATCCATAAGAGAGGACTGGCAATACACACTGGTTGAAGACCTTTCTTTTTAGACACAAAGGCAATTTCCCCTTCAGGATAAAACTGTTTCTTCCAAATGCACTCCAGCCAAGTTTAATACGTCTGTTGAGTTCTTTCATAATGTTGCCATCCATTGAAATCAGCTGGCCAAGGTAAATATATGAATCAGCAATTTCTAGCTCAATGTTGTCAACTTGTATTTTTGTTTCCTCTACAAAATTATTGAACATGATCTTAGTTTTTTGTAGGTTCATCTTGAGTCCAACTTCTTTACTTCTAGTTGAGAGCTCCTGTACCATGTCTTGGAGTTCTAATGGGTTCGTTGAAAAAATAACAATGTCATCAGCAAACCGCAAATGATTTAAATATTCACCATTTATTTTTATTCCCTTGTTATTCCAATTTATCAGCTGAAAAATCATCTGTAAAGCTGAAGTAAAAAGTTTTGGAGAAATGGTATCTCCCTGCCTCACACCTTTAATAGCTTCATATATAGACAATAAATTGAGCGTTTTTTGTGTATGGTAGTGGTTACCTATTATTAATATCGCTTAATATTTAAACGTGAATTCGTTTGATATTAGAACACGTTTCTAATGTAATGTATGTATATGTGTGCGTGCATGCACGTATATATTTATGTATACTTTTTCTTATTCTGAATTTACAGCTCTTTGTTTATTGCTAAGATTCACAAATCATTTTTTGTATCTTTTTATTTTTACAGATTCCTTTGTGAACAGCCAAGAATGGACCTTGAGTCGCTCTGTTCCTGATCTACGATTGGTAAGATGCATATTTACTAGCGATTTTCGAAAAAATCCGTTCACAATGTTGCGCAGTTTGGGCAGATGTACCCTTTTCAGGAAGCATCCACTATCCCGCCACCACTATCCTTTTTTCATTGTGTGTATTTCAGATTACGTGTGCAAACCACACACAATTCGTGCGCCAGTGGCGTAAAGTAAAGCTACCAAATTGAAGCGACTTTCACTTTTCATTGTGTAGTATGTGAATATAAATGTTGCAAGGGTCACAATAATGCAAAAGAATGAAAGGTTGACGTGCAGCTAGAAATGTTCTGGTGCAAAACCGCGATTGTATAATACACGTTATTTTCCATTTAATAACAGAACGTCCCTAAAAAAGGCCAATATATATATATAGGACCGACACACACCATGGCGGAAAACATTAACAACCATGTAATTCACTATTTTGGTGTGATGTAGTTGTTTCACGAGTTCTTTAGAAAACGCGACTTGTTTTTATTTTTAGCCCGCTCTTCCTTGAAATTTTAAAATCATTCAAATTTGACTAGTTAATGCTTGTGGAAACAATTGTTTAATTATTTAATTGGTCGGGCACATATTGTACTAATTGCGTGGACCCGCATATCCTTAAAGAGCCCCACACACACACACGCAGAGTAGCATGCAGGGCGGTTTTTTTTTCTTTTTCTTTGAGAAACAAGGCAATGGAGTGTTACTCGTTATGCTATATGTAACAATGTAAATATAAGTTGATATGTGTGTGTAAGTGATGCAACATGCCATTTACTAAAAGTAAATCTACTCGAAGTACTATATATATATATCAGTGGTTCTCAACCTGTGATAACATTAACTATTTTTAGTTGCAATTATTTTTATAAGGAATTTCATACCAAATGTTTCCAACGCTTTTATATTTCAAAGCGGCTACATTGCTATATTCAACCAATAATTGTTAACTCCAAGTTTATAATATGCAATAATATATATTATTAATATAATAACTGTATATAATTAATATATTATAATTTTTATATTTAACCTTTTTTTTTAACTTTGATAAAAAATTTATAAAAATTTTATGCGAGCGGAGCGACGATGGACAGAGAGCAGGTCACAAACTATTTGGTTACTGTAAAATGGGGCGCGACTTGAAAAAGGTTGGGAAACACTGATATATATAATTGATGTATGGTTGTCATTAAATTTTGTAACTTTAAAATATTTCTTTTACATCAAATGTTCAATAATTAATATAAACCTTAGTACTCATTAATTTTCAGGATAATATTAATTGCGTTTTGAAAAAATTAATTGTTTCCGAATATTTAATAATATGCATAAAAAGCATGTTATACTATACAGTAGAATGCCGATTATCCAGACCTAAATGTTTAATATCTTCGAATGGTACCATTTTCACGTGGCGAAAAAGAGTTCTGGCAAGTAATAGACGAACAAGGGAATTCCACCCACTCCCCAGGGAAATGTTAAAAGTTAAAAAAAAAAGTAATATCAATACCATATATTATGTAATATATAATTACATATTGTACAATATATATTATTAATAATAATAAAACTGAAAAAAATTAAAAAAGGAAAAAAATAAACTTTAAACACATCTGCTTTGTGCTGCCAGTCTTACGTTTGAGTAATGTGTGATGAAAAATACATGCATGTATCCTGCAGCCTATATCTAAATCTTTTTTTTTTTTTTTCATCTTTTCAAAAACCGCGTAATACATATACGTTCACAAAAATAAAAAATCGTTATAAACCCATCAAACACCTCGTAAAATGTTTGTGTGTGATTTTTTTTTTTATCAAAAATCGAACTCTATATTAAATTTGCATGATTGCAATTAACGGATGCATGGGAACTTGTGCTGTGACTTTGGAAGTTCAGAATATATAAGGCTTGCATCTCTTCGTCAGCCGTACATGGGCGAATTTACCACTTTACCGCCCCTAGTCAGTGGTAGGAACGTAACTGTTACATTCAATATACGCTACAAAAGTTTATATTAACAGTAAAAATATTGAAAAACAAACTCATAAATTGAAACATAAATATTAAACAATATTAACTTATATTGAAGTATTATTTTTTTGGTATATAATAAATCAAATTCAATTTTATTGAAATAAATTTTAATTTTAGTAAAAAGTAAAAGCCTATCGAACACTGGTATTTAAATGGAAAGCATGACGTCTAGCTTCCTTCTCGCCAAAACATCTGATTATATCATCGTGTGGTATTGATTTTGTTATATCAGACTTCATACACAAAATTTTGTCGCTCTAGTCTATAGCCTAGTATAACCTATTGGGAAATACGGCATTGCAGCCGTAGAACTGCATTTTGTGCTAATGTGACCTATGGAAATGAACTCCTTTTTTACAGATTTTCAACCTGAATTAGTTTTAAAGCTACAATATCAGCTTTGATTCAACATAAAACTTTGCAGCCAAACTAAACGTACCCAAATCGACGGTAGATGATGTTATTTAACGATGCAAAAATGACATTAACACTGCTGGGGAAGGAAAGGCACTCTGGCATGCCGCGTAAACTCAATGGGCATAGGAGGAAATCCCTAGTTAGAAATGCTCGAAAGTCTTCTCCTTGTCCTTGCAACGAATCTCATTACTGGGGTAAGAAATGCCTACGCCAACTCTACTAATATCATGACCAATCGTAGAAAGTTGCATAGTGTTGATTATCATAGACGAAAGCTTCGCACAAGCCAAACGCTACTTCTATGAATGCGAAACAACTCTTGAACTGCTGTTATGCCCGTCATCTCTAGACTATGGAAGATTGGAAATTAGTGGTTTGGAGTAACGAATCACGCTATTCAACGTTTCGCTCCGGTCGATGTATTTGTATGTGAAGACAACCCATCGTGGAGTTTGTGAAGGACTGTTGTTCCAATTGTCAAGTCTCGAAGTGTGATCCACTTGGATTCATCATGGTGATGAATTGTTTCACGTAAATGAAACTGGGTCCGTTGATTGTTTTACCCAGAATCATGAAGTCGGATGCACACCTAGAAATTTTGGACACACAATTCAGCCCTTCCTGCACTGTGACAACTTCACAAAACTGTCCATTGCCTTTTTTTGTGCAACAAAACTCTCTACCACGCACCACGGTGTGTGTAAGCGTAGTTGTTTGAGAATGCGATTGAAATGTTTGATTAGCCTGAAGATGAATCTAAACTCAATTATGAACACCCTTTGAATGAACTTGCTGCGGCTTCGACTTTTGAATGAACGGCTGTGACTTCAACCACAAAAACCATGTTCAAAATCAGTTTTCGCTGTTGCTTCGTATGAAAAATGTAAGAACATTCCCATCAAAACTTATCGAAATTTAGTGGAAAGTATGCCTAAACGTGCTGCCGCTGTAATTATAGTCAAAAGTTGTCCTGCTAATTACTAAAACGCAATTTTTCCCAATGAGAACAAAGTGTTTGATTGCTTTTAATAATATGGCGTATGTGGCATATGAAGGAAAGAGATTTTGTTTTGTTGCTTTAATTTTAGGATTTCATCTCAAATCTGTATGTGGCACCCAATTTTTGCTTTCTTTATAACCTGCTTCTTAGAATTTAAAACTGCATTTCTCTGAAATATTTATTATAAGTAAATTTAGTATGAACCTGAACGATGAGTTCTTAATACTTTTGACCCGGGAAAAAATGTATCTATTTGTTAAGGAACTTCTCGAAATTCGATCTATTGACTGCTTGTCTCTTGAAGCTTATTTTTAACGATTGCAGCTGTCATTATTACACGTCTATATCAAGTGGATGTATCAGGAACTATTACAATAGTGTAATGGAATACATCCTTGAAAATGAAATATCAGCTGAACAGCTAGCAATTTTTTCCAGAAATATTGATTTAGAAAAAAAAAATTAGAATGCACTAATTTCTGCCGGTAATGACTTTAAGTGATGGAGAAAATCGTCGTTAAATAGGTGTAGAGATTAATCGGGATGTGTTCGACTCTATTAAGAATTTTTCGGGATTGTGTAAGAAAACCATTCTTAACGGGAAATAGTCCTTAATTAGAACGCAGGTAGTGAGAAAGTTTACTGTATGCCGATACATTTTGGGGTAAGTGCGTTGTCGTTCATGCTCATGATTCGGAATTTCATTTTCAAAAGTTTTTCAACTTACATATTGAGGAAAATCATTGCTTCATATCCAATCTGCATAAAAATTCAGACTGTGTAATGGTTTATGAATGAAAAAGAGAGTACAAGGTATGATAGAATCTTTCGATAGAAATCTGATCACTTTCAAAAACTTGAACGTATGAATGAAGTATATCACTGAGCTTGTGTATGGACCATACCTGCCTGTCAACAATTGTATACTGATATCGAGTCTACTGATATCTGATGTCTGCAGATGCTAATCGGAATATACTGGTTTACAAAATACGAACAATTAAAATCAGTGGATATTTCATGTGTTTCTCCTATATACGCAATTTAGAGCTTCCCGCTAACAAAATAGCGAACTAAGGCCAGTTCTTTATCTTCTTAGATTAATTTATATGTAATTAACATAAATATTCCGGTCTTTTCGTCAATGAAATGCTGTTTAATTTCTGGGTATTTCCAATGAGCAATTTTAACGTATAGGTAAATTTAATGTTTTCCATTTATGTTAGTTTGCTATTTAAGATTTTTTTCCCTGTTTTTGTATATTTTAAATAAATACAAATTTATTTTATTCCATGATAATGATTTTTTTTTCTTCTTCTTCTTACGGTGTACATTTCTTTGCCAGAAAAACACCGTTTAATGTAAATTTCCGAAATATTTATTTGTGAAAAAGATACGAGGAACTGTCCTACATTACATTAGTGACGCATCTGCAAAGCCTTTCTCCCTTCACTGTACTTTTCACATCACTAGATATATTTTTTTTTTGTTTCTAATGGCAGCGCAACATACTTCAGCAGATTTGAAAGTCTAGTGATGAGTTTTCACATCTGACTTTCGTTTTTCTTTCGTGTTTTTTGTTGAAGCCCTGGCAAATTTCCTGGGAAGGTTTTTACTAAATCAATCACACCCATCCAGGCACGTATCCGGGCATAACCTGCTTGTGAATAATCTGATGACTTGTATGCACTGTGGCAGAACATTCGAATTCTTGTTGGTTTTACGACTAAAAAAACGCCACTCCGTAACGCTCCAGAAGCCAGAGTGTTGTTAATGACATTTGTCATCAGTCACATTCTTACACTTATAGTCAGTTTGTGTGATATATTTCTTTTCAAACTTTAGAAGATATGTCCAGTGATACATACTTAACTACATAGTAGTATAACTTGAAATCACAGATGTATATTTTAAACCCACGATACTTACGTTACATGCCATACTTTTTATTATTAAATTTTATTCTCAATGTCAATAGCTATAATATTTTAAATGCAAATTACATTATATGACTGTGGCAGCGTGTATAGGTGTCAATTTCAGCTTCGCGATCTTGGGTTCCCCTGCGAAACAGCTGGCGTTTCGTGTTTGGTTACTCGTGTGTTGGATTTGTTCAGCCTATAAGCTCATGTTAGAAAGTTAAGCTTCGTGTTTACTTCGATAAGAGGTGATGATGTTTCCTGGTTCTTTACGGAGGTTACGTTAAGCCGTGAATTACATCTAAAATGCCTGAGAAAACTTGGGGTACAAATTTCGAAAACCATCGATCAATAATTAACTTTCTTTTCTTCCATAGCAAAGCGAAACTTTAGAAATCTCTGTGCGAAATCGCTAGCATTCTCTTAGCCGGATATAGACACGTTTATATTGCTTCAACCTGACCATTTCATTCTTTGCAACATATAATCCAGTCAGTACGAAATCTATAAATACTAATGATAGAACATAGATCAAACTTAATATTGAATTAGCGGAAGCTTTGATTTTGGAGAACGTTCTTTTGTTTTATCGATTATTTTTAATCACTAGGTTTTTAATACAAGTGTACTTTCTTGTACTAGCTTTTTTCCCTATAAAATAATGCAATTAATTGGATGTTATTTTCCTCACCCTCTCTCAATTAAGTTTTAAAAATGTACAAAAATTCGAAATTTGAATTTAAGTTCTGTGTTAATAAATAGCGAGTTTTGTTGTTGCATACCATCTATGTTCGAATTAAGCGCAGTTCTGTACAGCAACCAATTATCTTAATTTGTTACAATTTAGATATATAATGTATATACTTCGTTGTATCCAGTATATACTGTATTGTGTCCTGAACCCTATCTACTTTTATAATCCAATTCTGTATTATACTCAGGATATACTGTATTTTACAATTGTTAAAGGTATCTAGTTTAGATTCTATATTTTGAGGGTCCGTCTTCAAGAATCTTAGAAGCGCATTCATTAAGCTAGTTTGTGATTTTATTTAAAACCAGATACTTTATCATTTTTAAGATAAAATATTCCCGTTATTTGGTCTTGAAGATTAATTATAAATGTGAATAAATAACGCTATACAACACTTTTAATCATAAATTCATTTTTAACTTTTTATCTGATATTGGCTATCAGAAACCTTCTTTATATATTCCGCAAATTCTAATTTGTTAAAATGCGCGGATTCTTGGTTTCTGAATTTTCCTTTTAGTTAAAACACTGAAAACACTACTTACGAATTTTCTTCTGTCAGCTGCGGTATAATCTAAATTAAGGCCGCTTCTTCTTGGCACTGAATAAACTCACCGAACACAAGCACGCACCTCTTCCACTATTAACTAATTTATTAATTACAACAAAATATATTTACAAACTTTTCTTTGTATTTAAAATAAAGACTTTCGAGAACCATTCACCCTAGTCCTTACCGGACCCTGCCTCCCCTCCAAAAGCCCGTTACCCCCTTAAAGTTGTCGAACTCCCCTTTCTTGGATTTTTCTCAGTCAATAGCAACACTGCCTTCAGTGGTGGCGCCATAGCATGGCCATGTGTGGATTTGAGTTTTAGTTCGGGTTAGTGACAAGATTTATGTTCTTTCCCGTTCTTTCCAAAATTTATCCGGCGTCTATGAAACTACATATATTTATGTTGGAGGTTTCCAAACTGTCTATAATTCAGGGCCGACATTGGATTTTCTAATCTCATCTGATTTTATTACATCGTTTTGTTTGAATTTACTTTCAATATATTTTCACCATTAGAGTTCTAATTTATTATCATTTTCTAAACGTATGTATGGTCTCACCGTGTTTGTCGCAGAATGACCCTTACTCTCCTTGCGCCATAAAAATAAAACCAGCCAATAAATAACGGATTTTTTTTTTTTAGTAAGACAAAGAAACAAAGTAAACAAAGAAAGTTTAGTAAACAAAGAAATTAAGAAAATTAAGTTAACAACCAAATTACGGAAGTAAGGGGAAAGGTGCCTATTTGATTATATTATTCAACAAAAAAGCTTTCAATCCACCTCAACTTAAAGACAGAGTAGGATGCTAGATAACTAGCTCAGCAGTTCCACATGCCGTCTCTAGCATTTAGCTCGTTGGTCTCCTTCTAAATCAGTGGTTCCCAACTGGTGGTCCGCAAAGGAGTCCCAAGTGGTCCGCTAGACGGGTCATTATTTAAAAAAACGATTAAAAAAAATACTTATAAAAATTATTTATTAAATATTAAAATTAAATATAAAAATGAAATTGATTGCATATTTGTAGTATTTTACAATCTGATGGAACTTCAGAAAACGGTTCGTATTAAAAGTAATTCGTCTTAAGCGTGTTCATCTTAACGAGGTTTGACTGTATTATCATTAGATGGTTTTTTCTCTTTATTATTTCTTTTATTTTCCTCCAAAGAACGATTTTACAAACACGTTTCCCCCCCCCAAAAAAAGACCAGGCTCCCTTTTTTATTCAGGTCTTACAGTCAACTCGTGAGAATTTTTCAAAGTGGTCTGCGGGTACAACGGAAGTGGAAAAGTGGTCCGCGGCTTAAATTGAGTTGGGAACCACTGTTCTAAATAAACACTGGTAACTCGTCACGTTCTATATACATTTATTTCTTAATAAAACTTACAGAATAGAAGGAAGAAACAACAGTCCCTCCGATTCTCAACTTCTTTTGAATAGAATGGGGGTTTGGGGGAACCTTTTCATGTTGGAAGGCTGCATTAAATTAGCTGTTAATATTAGAAGGCCGCATGTGTTTTGATTGCGTCAGTCAATCAAGGAAGATTATTTCGTTAAATCTTCTTCCACTCTTCAATACTTAGGTTCATTCTAAGCATTTTAAGATTATAATGTAAATAAAAAAATGCAAACAGAATCATATTAATAAAAATAAAGGGATTTTTCTTCAAAATTTTAATTTTGTCAAAAGGCCGCACCTAAGGCCCTCAAAGGCTGCATGTGGCCATAAGGCTGAGGGTTCCCCGCCCCTTGCATAGGATTATTTTCCATTATCCAATTACCCGTTTAAGATTTTTTTAAAATTTGGCCTTAATTTTTTTTTTTTTTAAACTTATGTACATGTTATCAACAACAACCATTTTTAATTCACTGCAGGATGGAGATCTGTCTGTTATCACATGCAGAGGAAGTGGCTTTAGGCTCACCACATTGGCCAGATGGCTTGGCAAGCTGGACCTACAGTTTAACGAAGGGAGACGACCCTCTCATGGAGTGACCGCTAGCACAGCTCCCTCGAAGCTCTGCCGAGTGCTGGTATTCTTGGTAGAGGACGGCTGTGGGATATACACACATGGGCGCCTCGAGAGGGGTGCAAGGGGGGTGCATTGTCTTATGAAAAAGGCGGGGAGGGGGAGAATAAACCCACAAGAAACAATAGTCCAGCCACATTATTCAATTGGAATTTTACACCCCCTTGCATATAATTCTGGGGGCGCCCATAGACACACACACACATTCAGTTATATCATTATTCTTCTATTACATTAAATCGAGAAATTTTAAGAATGAGTTAACTTCAATTGAATTTCTAAAGGTAAAAAGGGATCATATCTTGCGCTTAAGTATCGACCCCTCTCTTTATATGGGAGAGTTCAAGTATTACGTAGGCAATATTTTGTCCATTTCACCCCCCCCCCAAGTGCTTACATAATACTTGAACCCTCCCTGGTTATCCGTTCAGTTGCGGTAAAATTTTGCATTAATTCTTTTGGAAGAGAGGCATACTGATTGGTGCACTGATAACCTGATTCTGCATACAAATTCAAAGCTGTTAAACTATGTGCATTATTTCTTCTCGATTTTATTTTCGGGGGGAGGGGGAGCTTGCAGTGCAAAGTATGGTATTTTTGCATAAGTAAGTTACTGTATCGTTTGCTATTACTTAATTATCTATTTATCCATAGGGGATTGTTGGCAGTATGTCGAGTGGAAAGTATGCTTTGGTCCATAGGTATCTTACAGGCTCCTATATGCAAGATGAATCACCAGAAGGTAGGTTAAGTTTAAGCTTTTTTCCCCGGCATCTATTCTTACAAGTTTTTATTTCATACCATATACTTTGAAATAGTATACGGTATATTTTACATGAGGGCTAATCCTCTTCCATACATTATGCCATAGTTTAATAAATAAATAAAAACGTCTTCTGAACGCTCATCCGTCTCAGGTGATCGTTTTGAGAAGTTATGGGCGTCTGTAAGTGTTCAGTCAAATTGTCCCTCCTTCCCTCGATTTCTGACCTAAGTTAAAATTACAGAATAAATTTCCAATTTGACGAAACAGAACACAAATGTGTTTTTCCCTAATGGATTTTTTCTGATTGTGTAATGCAAACAGATGACTAAAAATTGCAATTGGAATTCGCTTGATACAGATGGGCAACTTAATTTTAATGAGAGCCACACTTAGAATTTAGAAATGTCAGCCACGTAACCAGAGAGAGAGAGTGTGTGTATAGGTGTTTTCTCGCCTCTAACTTGGTGAATACATGTATTGTATATACATATACCGAATTACCTTATCTCGTATGCCTAATTGTCAAATATTCTTTATACTAATAATGTTAATTTTTTTTGACTAAGGAGATTATTTGAAATTTTTGTTTGTACTTCCGGGGGAAACGAAGTCCCCAGGATAAAGCCCAAGTGCAGTACTGTATCTTTATGCACTTTGCTTAATATGTGTCGCAACTAAGCTTAAGATTTAATATTTTTAAAGTATATTCTTTAAAATTGAAAAGATTTATAGGATTAATTGCTACACATTTTGAATTTTTTCATTGGATGGAAAAAAATAGCCCATACTCTCGACGTAGACATTAGAAATAACAAAAACGTAGTAGTAATATCGTTAAGGAATTACGACCTTTATACGTAAAGCTTAATCCGAAATATTCCTTTCATTTTTGGTTCTTAATACTTTAAATCCCCTTAATTTAAACATATTTTAAATCCCTAAATCAGCTCTATCTCAACTCATACAAATATTATAGAAACCTGGCGGCCAGAATGAGATGTTTGTTGTTTCACTTAACAGCTTTTCCTAACTCTCTATGAACTATAACAATTATCATAGCATAATACGTGTGCGTGAATATGGTCAAGTCTTGTCAAACTATGACATGAGTTAATTGATCTTTGTTTCTGAATTAGCATTCAAAACCCTTTGTTCTTTTAAACTAGACCTTCTGACGAGTTACAAGGAAACAGGAAATTGAGGATAAAAATGCAACTTGATTCAGCTGCTAAAAAAATTGTTATGCTGACGTATTCAAGCGAGGCAAATCGTAAGTTTTAGTGTTCTGCTGACCATTAAATTTGCAACATCAAGAAGAACACGTCTAATTTTCCCAAAATTTAGTGTTTTATTAATTAAATTTACGTTTGAAAGACATATATATGTTCAATACCTGAGGCTTTGATGTTTTTTTGTCTTTCTTCTTGTTATATTTTTGATAGTGTATATACTGTCGGTTTCTTTTCAACCTTTCTATCCCCGGAAATTCTTCCCATTTCTCCGCAACACTCATCAGTCCGTGTCTGTTTAATTCCTTCATTCGTTTAATTCTTCCTTGTTTTTCTTCTTTCTGCACTATGCTAAATCTTAGAGCTGTTTCATTAATCATTCGTGTTTTTGTAATCACATTAAATATGCTGTTTTTCTGCGCGTTCTCTATTATTTTCCCATGTCCATCGTTGTTTTTTTGTTTTGTTTTCACCCTTTTATTCTGTATTATTTTTACACTGGGCATGTTTTTATACCATCTATTTTTTCCGCTTTACTGCTGCTAACATTTTTCCTTTGTGTGTGTGTGTCCCTAAAGACCTTTAATTAACCCTCCCTCTCCTCCTCTTCACTCCATGCTCTTTACAATAGTCTATATTTATTCCATTTTTGATTTCTAATATAATAAATTTATTACTCCACCAAAATTTCGTCCAATTGTGTAAGGGCCTTTCTTGCGCATAATTCTGTTTAACCCTTCCGATGTCCCAGGGGAATGGAGTTAGCCATGTGTGATAGTTTCTTCATTTTTTGTCGCTTTTTGTTTTGTTTACTGTAGTCTAGCTATTTATTTTATTCCGTGTTAGATAAGATTATCCGCTTTTGAGTTTTAAATACGACTCAGCCTCTATTGGGAATACTGAATCCTCTTTTAATCGCAAAGAAAAAAGTCCTGACCTATTAAGATTTATTTCCATGATTCGGAAGATTTTAAAATTTGAATCCTCTCCTCCCAATAACTTATTATTTATAGTCATAAACGAATTTTAACTGAATCGTTAACTATTACTCCATTTGACGCAAGAGGGCTTTTTCTGTGCGAATTTTAAGCTTGTTGGATTGCCCTTGAAATATTCTAATTAAACCGTGTTCAGGCATACATATTAAACTATGACATAAACCTAGGCAGATATTAAAACATAGAAGCCCCGCAAATTTCAATGTTTTCTTACGTAAGGCACATCCCAAATATATTTCCCTTGTAGAAGTAAGTTTTGAAGTTTAATACTCTTTCCTGGACTTCAATGTTTCAGTAGCAAGAGACATTGTTTTATGGACGTATGTTTGGGTATTTAAATGAAATTCGGCTCATTTCAAGCAGGCATGCATCGAATTTCGTTTATCACCCTAAGCATATATTCATTGAACGGTGTGTTCTGCTTGAATACATTGCGTTGCTAAACAATTTTGCTCCTTTACTTGATCATGACTATTAACCTCACGTCATGACCACTAACGGTAAGTTCTTTAATTAATTAAATAGCTTTGCTAAGTGTGTTTTTATTCTCTCTTATTTGTGAATTTCCAACTCCTTATTGCTGTCATCTTCATTACAGAACACACCAAGCATTACGCGATTTTTAAGCTTACTCTGTCCATTACGTATGTGGGACAACATTCCGTTACTCCTCATACAGCTTTCAAGAAAAGTTGCTGTAATATGCCTTGACAGCATCAAATCAGTCTTTTCTTCAAAATCACTGCAGGGGGTCTTCTTTTATTTGATCTCGCCCTGCCCCATATTAATGTGAAATTGTAAATCGTAGCAACTGTGAAATGTCGCCTGTGGAGAAAGCTCTAAGGAAAGGATATCCAAAATGGTGTTTTTTTTTGTTTAGTAACAAAATGCATCGCTTGAGAAGAATCAGTTCTCACACAATGAAACACAAAGCCTGTTCTTGGGAATTTAATTCCAAAGTCATTCATTTTATCGTCAAATTTGACATCATTTTGTTGTTTACTCAGTATTGGGGAGGGGCGCATTATACTTAGAATTGTTTTCCACTGAGCTCAAAAGAGAACCGGAATTAACGTGGAATGGTGTGAATGTATTGTTCGTTGGAGATCGTTAAATAGACTATCTCTTCTTAGCTATCACTGCAATGAAAATAAAATTTAATCGTATTGAAAGTCATAGCACTTTCATGCAATATTCTGTGTTTGTAATCTTCACAAACGGCGTGAAATAGTTTTCTTAAGTAGTTCTCGTTTACTTGATGTGTGCTCTCGTGGTAATACTGCGATATTTTTGTATCGCTTTCTTGAAATTAGCTAAGCTATTCCTAACATTATCACTATCCTAGATGGCGTTTCTAAACGCTGTACGTGTTGTTGTAATAGATTTCCCCGAAGTACCTAATGTAAGTAGTATATTAAAATTTAACAAATCTTTTGGTATAAACGGCATTATTTCCATGGGTAACGGGCTCGTAATAAAATTAAACTGTATTTTTTACAAATCCACTTACAAAACTATACGCAACTAACTGTGTACAGCCGGTGAAACAAAAATCCGGACACCCATTGCCATTCGCGCAATAATTGTGCTACAGAAAATTCAAAGGTGCCAATCGATAGCAAACAATGAAAGCTACCCATCCATATGTATAAAATTTGCGTAAGGGACCGTCTTTATATTAAAACTTGCAGCAATTTTGAAAATTCCCATGATAACACCTAAATTTGGTATCGTAATCGGATTCTAAACTATTTAATTAGGCTAATTTGTTGTTCAGGCTATTTTTGGTTTAACTATTTAACCAGGCAGTATTTTGGTTATTAAAACTCGAAATGTTCTATGAAACGTTTGCGGGGATTTCCACCATGATAAAAGAACAAACTTGTAAGGTCGGGAATGCAACTTTATGATCAAACCTTTTGAAATCAAAAAGTTACAATACCGTTGATTTTTCTTATTTCACCTGCGGTGGCGCAGTGTGGTAACGCGTTCTCCTATTGCGCGGCTAATCCGGGTTCGACTCCCAGCAGTGCAAAAAGAACGCTTACTCAGAGATCTCATAAAGATCGCACTGCTCACTGTAGTCCGGGGTTTGGTTCCCCAGGCCTTAAGAGGTTCGGATTCCTCGGAAAACAGTAGGTCCCGGCGCAGCATGACCACTGTAGTCTTTGAGCCGTAAAACCAAAAAGAAAGCGAAATCACCTGCTGTACGTCTATATATACACACACGCACACAGGGTAATTATGATTAAAGTCCCCCACACACACACACATTTAGAGCTTTCTACTTTGTAGTTTTTGCTAATAAGCGGAATGGCACTAACGGCTTTATATATACTATTCAAAAGATGAGAAGAATTCCGTGGGGAGGGGGTGTTCAAAATCCGTCTATAGGAAAAAAATGTAGCGCTGTACAACAGAAAATTTTATATGGAAAACTCTTAAGAAATAACTAAGGAAAATCTGAAATTTTTTCTGTATATTTTGAAATTTGTTTAATTTATTTAACCGAAATTTATTTTTGAAATTTAAATTGTGCATAGAACACAATATCCAACCCAAAACCACCGCAATCGTCTAGTATAGAAATAAACAATGCATAAATGATGAATGAGTTTGGAGCTGTGAAAAAAACATTTCCTATGATTTCAGTTTATTTATGTTTCTGTTCTTTTAACGAGCAAGAATAAAAACTTAAGATTTAATTTTAGATTTGTCTCAGATCTTCCCCTCGCTGTTTTGCTGCGCTGTATTTCCCCTATTAGTAGACTTCCGAACTATTTTTTTTTATTCCGGAATTCTTCACACCATTCCTTGAGTAGTATATGTGTCACTCCACCTACTACTTGTAACTACAGAGAGCTCTGAATAAGGAAAATTTAATTATATAACTACTCTATTATATATATATAAAAGTGACGTATATCGTATCCCTTCGCACGGTGAGTAATCCCTATAGTTCACCATCCCGGCCCCTCCTCGAATAAAAAATGCCACAATTCACACATATGCATAAAATTGAGTTTGTTAATTTAAAATATTACATAATGAAAATTTTCTTCATTGATTTTTGGTTTTTAAAGTAATTTTTGAGAAAAACAAAACATATCGCTCCATTTTTATAGGACGTCACAACTCAGAACTGCATGTATGTGTGTATATCAGCGGCGTAAGAAATGGGGCTCCAACTCCCCATTGTGTATCAAAACGCACTATTTTCTGTACTTGAGCCCCCGCCCCCATGAGTTTTGAAATGCTACGCTGATTGTGTGTATGAATACCTTTCAGAAAATCGGTGTAAAATTGTAATTATTTTCAAATCGACGAAATAATTTGGTATTACAGTAGGATATCTTTACTGCGCTGTCGTACACAGGAGAGGTTGATGGGAGAGGGGGTTATAACCCTCCATTACGATGCGATTTTGTATATACACACATGTAAATGTATGGAGTTGCAGCTCAATAACCCCTCTCTCCTCTTATAACTCCATTTCCTTTGTTTTACCGATTCCATTACGGGATGATACCTCTTCTTCTCAACAATTCTCGCAATAGTGGGTCACAGATATCTAGTTTGAGATTAAATTGGGCGTCAAAAAAAATTTCTAATAGCAATTCCCCACGAACTTACAAGAAACATTGCCCGGTGGCTTTCTTCGTTAACCATTCGGTCTTTGTGCTATCCCTGTAAAGGGCGGTAATATCCTGACAAACAGAATTAGTAACACAACGCCGTTCTAGTCTGAAACTAAAGCACTCTCTAACACTGTTCACGTGTTCTCTCGAGCTTACTCTTTCAAATGAGGTGACGCTGCCTGGCTGTTACGCGGTTTGGTACAATGAGTAACCCTTGAATAACACATGCGCATTGACGCTTCTTTCCCTCCTGTAAATTTCTGATTACAGATGGAGGTTTGAACTGTATACGGGATCTCTGAAGCCCTCCTCTAATTGCGAGGGACTTCGTGTTAACTGTTTCACAGTTGCTCCGGTTCTACGTTTGTAACGCGTTTGCCTAGCCTGCCATTAATCCGGGTTCACTACCAACGGTTGAAAAAAATTACCTGCTGACTAATTGTTCACTGTGGTTTGCGGGTTGGTTTCCTTGGATTACGACGCATTAGGACCTTTGCTGTCCTTGCGCCATAAAAACACAAACCGTTTCTTCAGTGAATAACTTGATGGAGTGACGTATGCGCGCTGACGCTTCTATCTCTGCGGCGTAAAATTCCGCGCTTGAAGAGAACGCCGCGTGCGTTATGTTCGATTGAAACTGGTTTCGAATATACACACATACAGGACTCAACAAACCCGATCGCTAATGGCGGTCTGGTTTTTTTTTTGTTTGTTTTGTTTGTTTTTTTACAGGCAGTTGGTGAGAGTTGAGAGAATCTGTTCCTACTAGATTCTTAGATTTTCTTATTGGGGTAGGCAAGTACGGTTCGTCGCGATTTGCCAAGCCCTGTATATATACACTCTGTTGCAATAAAATATATGCACCCAGAAAGAATTGAGCTACAACTATAAAACTCAGCATGCAAATGTGGTTTGGCGAGTTATGCAAATGATCAAACGTACAGCACCAATGAGCATTGTGGAGGTATGTAACGCGTGTATGAACTGCCAGGCGAGTAGAATTTAAAAGGGCCGGTGCGCTCAGTGATGGGCATTTACAACTGGATTAGCAGCTCAGATACACGATATTGACACGAAAGATGCTTTACAGACGTTCCCTACGGCATTACAAACATTTGTCCGACTTTGAGAGGGGGCGGATTATAAGCCTCAGAGCGAACGGTTGGTCGAACAGACAGATCGGTCGGCATATTGGACGAAGCCATATATTTGGTAGTTGCCCGTTGTTGGAACCAGTGGCTCAGAGAAGGCACAGTCAGCCCGTCGCAGTGGCTCTGCTCGGCCCCGGGTCACCAGTGCCCGAGAGTATCGCGCAATCAGGAGAGAAGCCACGTCCGCACTAAAGTGACGCTATCAACAAGCCAACGCCATTTGCCAACTCGTAGGTATGCAGTGATATCAAGGGATGTCACTTGGCGACGACTAGCTGACGCTGAGCTCAGGTCTCGGCAACCATTACGGCGCTTGCCTCTGACACCCCGCCATAGGCCGTGTCGCCTGGAACGGTGCTGCTCACGATCAAGCTGGACAGTGTAAGATTGGAGGAATGTTATATTTAGTGACGAATCCCTCATTTTACTCGATGCTGATGATCGCCGTACACGTGTGTGGAGACGAGGAGGTCAGCGGTCGAATCCAATATTCGTTACTAAGCGGTACACAGCCATTACACCTGGTGTAACAGTCTGGGGAGCGATCTCCTGGGACAGCCGGTCACCTTTATTCGTGCTACGAAATGCTCCCACCCCTCGCTGGTACGTCGACAATACCTTGCAGCCGGTGGTACTGCCTATTGTATCTGGCCGGTCAGGTTCTGTTCATCAACAGGACAGGACAGCACTTGGCCATATACTGCTCGGCTGTCGCAACAATGTCTTCGAGGTGTTAATGTCCTCGAGAGACCTGCCAGGTTTCCAGACCTTTCGCCTATCGAACTTGTTTGGGACATGTTATGTAGGCAACTTCAGCAGTCTCTCAATATCTCGGAACCCGTTCAGCAGTTGCTGCATTTGTGGTAGGATCTACCGCAGTGGAACATCGGCCACTTAATTGACTCCATACCCCACCGAGTATCGGCTTGTATGGCTGCCAGGGGTGGTTTTACCACCTATTGAAGTGCACATTCTTTGTATTGCTACACGTCAATAAAACGGTGTTTTGTTTCGATCATTCGTTTATCTACTCGAACACTATACACATGCCGAATTTTGTAGTTGTGGCTCAATTCGTTCTGGGTGCATATGTTTGTTTGTTTTTGCAACAGAGTGTATATAGTTGTATAGTTCTAAATATATAAATGTATATCTTCTAGTGTAGTTCTAAATATATATAATTATAGGAAAAAATGTGTGCATACGACTTGTGGAGAAATATTACAAACACTATATCTAGGCCACCCATACTACTTGCACAAAATGTAGGTCATGGCATGCCGAAATTCTTAGTGTAAAAATTTTGACATTAGCATTCCACAGCCATAATCTGGTGGGGAATCGTATTGGTGATCTTGTGTTGAATGCTAATGAAAGTGAGGTTTTGCTTAATAATGGTTAACTGTTTGTTTTTCCTTTTTAGGTGGCAGATTTAAAAAAGAGGTTGTTATTGAAGGGCAGAGCTATTTATTATTAATTCGAGATGAAGGTGGGCCACCGGAAATACAGGTAATTCTTTTCTTACGTTTACTCATATTCAGGGCTTAATTTCTAACAAAAAAAAAGTGCAGGAGCCCTAATATTATGATAAATCGATTAAAAAATCGAATGGCTGCAAAAGAATCGATAAATCATATCAATTGTTTATGTCCATTTTTCTGGACAACAAAATGCTTGACCTTAATCTCAAATTCATTACTTTTTCATGACAGCGCACTGTGGGTAACCAATTTAGCGCGACAAAATTAATTATTCCCTAAATATTGAGTTTTGACTTCGTTTGGACAGGCAGGGGTGCATGGCATTTGAGCACAGGTTTTCGGTATATACAATGTGAAGACAACATTCGAAGAACCTGATCTATACACGTAAAGTTGATAATCTAAAATTGAAGTTTACAGTATTGTTGGAGAATGTTTTTTTTTTCCTAAATTGTCTAACTTGTCCATATCATTAGATTTAGCTCCACATGTGTAACAACGATGAGTTGATCTCGTAGCTGTTAGGATACGAATGTAAATAGTAATTGTAGACTGTGTCTAATACATGTTCTTGGACTTAAAGCTGTCCTTACTTCTATAGCAAGTTTTCCAGCGTAATTTGACGTATTTTGACGAAATTGGCTATTTCTTTGTTCAATTTTGGTTGATAAAAATCTACTTTTTTTACTATGAACTTTTTTAATTCATCACCACCTTCAGACCTTGACAGATTTTTAAATTTTATCCACTCACTGAAAAGATCCATTCCCGTAACACAGTCGGTGAGACCTGTAAAAAAGTAGCAGTATTTAAAATAGCAGCTAAACGCAGCTTTATGTACTTTTAAATGAAAGTATATGTCTTAAACTATATGCCAAAAAAATTTAAAACCTGCAAAATTTTTGGGCGCTCTGAATAATAAAAAATGTTTAAGTGAAAGAGTAGGTTTATCACTAGACTATTTCTCTAATTATAGATAATTAAATATAGGAAAAAATAGTAATCTTACCTTCTTTAGAGTCAGCTATGATGAATATAAAACGTTAAACATTAAACAAGAAATAGTTCTTGCGTATTCCACAAATGAACAGGATCACCTTAAAGCAATAAATTCGTGAAAATTTATTTATTGAACTTTCAGTGATTAAAACTCATTCTATGGTTACAGTTAAAGGTAAGTGACATGCATTGTTTCATTAGTAGGTATTTGGTTAATGTTTGCCTGGAAATTAAGGCAATCCGAGAAAGTTGATTTTCTTCATTATGTCGCGCTAAATTGGCTTCCTAGCC
>QLNU02015360.1:46885917-46899636 GCA_006491805.2 Dysdera silvatica
CTCTCTCATATTTTGATTTTGTCCATTTTTACTGACTTGAAGCATGTAAAGTATGCTTGGAGGTTGAAAGAAATTCTTTTTAACAATCAAGCCAAATCTTCCCGCAGCTTCTCTAAGTAACATTTTCCCTGTCAGTTCCCCATTCATTGGTATTATTGTCATTATTGTATATGAATGTGTTCTGCCAAAATCAGACCCTATTAAAGAAAATGTCCGTTTTTCATCTTTATGTGATAGCTGCCTTTGGTTTGGAAGAAAATAATTTAAACCACTTTGATCAGAGTTAAAAATTCGTTGGGGGATAATAATAGTAACATTTCCCGTATGCAAAATAAATTCTATAGCGCTATCTTCTATGTTCCCCATATTCTTGGTGTATATTTGAGTGATATATTTTGTTACTTTCCGCGCAACTATTTTGTTTTGGCTCTTAAGTAATAGCAAACATGCTTTAGGTGTTTAATGTAAACTTTTCCGCTGTCGCATTCAATTGCCATATGCTCAGTATATGTAGACAAAACGAAAATGCTTAGTTGTAGACAAAACGTATATATACGGTAAAAATGTGTAGGTAGGGTTTTTCTGAAAAACATTTTCTTTTTCTTTTGTTCGAAATGATGTTTGCAGCTTGCTCCTGAAATAGGACGACGATTTTCCACTAAAGGAAAAATGTGCATGTCATTCGTTTACTATTGCCTCGCCAAACAGAGATTTACACGTCTTTAATACATCTACTAAAAATATAAAGGTATCTAGCAATCGTTAAAACTGTGTGTTATAAAAATTCGCGTGGAAATGTAAAGGTACGAAACGTTTCGTTCAGAAATATCGAAGCATTTGGTTTTCGGAAACTTAAACCGAAATGAGGCATTATCGTAGTCTGAATAAATCGAGATATTGCGCTTATGTGTAGGTAAACAAGATCTCATGCCGCGCTATTAGATTTGTTAAATCGCTTGCAGTACAACAGTGTATGAGCAATTCTCTTCAAAATGAAATGTAATATTTAACTTCGCGCCATTTGTAAAATCAAAATACCTTGTTGGAATGAGGGAGAATTCATTCATTTGTTTAAGAAATTGTCTCTTTTCCTTATTTATGTCAGCAGAACACTTAAAGTGGCCGTAAGATTTCCCGTAGTCAGACTCTGGACGATGTTATTTTTATCAATGGCCGCTGTTTAAACATCGCATTTCGTGCTGAAGAAAAACGCCGCATGGACTATGGAAGAGGTTTTGTAAACGATCTGATTAATAAATCTCTGACTGGTTGAATTGTGGGAAATTTTATTTACTTGCAGGGCTTAATATATTGCCAATAAAATTTTATTATGCATTGATATATAAAAATGTTGTTGAAAACACTAATTGGAACACTTCAGAATGTATGAATTTTCAGAGAGAAAATGTTTTATAATTTTCAGTTTGTTGTTAAAAACATTCAGGTGATTTGATATTATGGAACATGTGTGCATTGTAGGCACAAACATTGTACATAGTGTGTCTTAGGTTGGGTGATAATGTATCTTAAGTTTGAATAAAATTGTTATTATATATAAACGTACAGGCGTTGATAAAAGTAACAACTAAGACAATTTTGAAACTAAGTATTAACACAAATTCTCTGAAAATATCTTAGTCAATAGATCTAAAAATTGAACTCAGGAGAGTGGGTAAATTTCAAGGCAAAATAATTTAGGGTTTTGTAAAAGAAAAAAAAAAGGTTTTGTTTCAATCCCTCGAGAAAGGAAGTTTCACTTCAACGTTCTTAACACTTGAAAAATAATTTTAAGCGCTTAAATTAATTAAATAAGTTTAAAAAAGTTACATATACACAATATAAAATATGTAACTTTTCTATGGAGAAACTATACACTTATTTAATACAATGCTGATTCAGGGTATAGACAAAAGTTTCGATATTGGAAGGTGTCCAGTTCCTGGATCAAGTTCTTGAGGATGTTAGTCTCGGGACTTCAAAATCTATTCTACAATTTGTAGATGATGTAAAATTCACTCAATACTCATTTTCAGCCGGCTGTGAGCTGGAGCCAATTTGCGCCAAACGGTTGTTAAAATAGTTTGCAAAATGCCAACCGGTGATTGCAGATGGGGTCTGGGGACAGGTTTGTGAAGATAAGAACTGATTTTTACTGCAACCGTCGTAAAGAGGTCACTCTGGCTTTACTTCACATCGGGCATACACGCTTCTTCCATCAACGTCTTTTAAAGGGAGAAGATGCCCCGATGTGTGCCACATGTGGTGAACCATTAAATGTTTTACGTGTTTTATGTTTTTGTCCCAATTTTAACCAGCATCGTTCACATATTGTTAACCAAAATAATTTTACCCTTTGTGACATTTTATGTGATTCTTTTAATCATGAAATCATTTTTAACTTTTTGTCTAATGTTGGCTTTTCCTATATGATTTAAGTTTATTATTTTGTTTCATTTGTGACATTTGATACATTGCTTTCAATACATTTTTACCATTTTAGTTTTAATTTATTCTCATTGTAAAATCGAATGTGTGGTCCCACTTCGTTTGGCGCAGAATGATCCTCGCTGTCCTTGCGCCATAAAACTACAACCTACCAATATTTATTTGGCGCAGTATAGCCCAGATGCTCTTGCGCCATAAAAAAGCCAAACAATCAATCAATCAATCAAACCAATATTTACTGCACGATGGACTTTTCTTTTGATACCAAGTAATTAAATTGTCGATACCTTAATTTTCATTTTTAACGTTATATTTTTACCTTTGGATATTAGAATTTTGCAACGGTAATGTAATCAAGATAAAAGTACAATTCCTCTTCTCCTGGTATAACAACCTAATTCGTTGTAAATTTTTTACTTAGATTCGTATATAATCTCCATGTCTTTCATTTTAAAATTTAATAACAGTTATTTCAACATTTAATAACAGTTATTTCAACGCGTGCGTAAGTTACCTCACACCAATATAGTATGGAAACTCCTGAAGAAACTGTATATTGTGTTTTTTTAGGAATCAAGTACTATCAAATTTAACTTTAAAATAAATTGAATTTAAATACAGCCGATCCTCAATCAGTGGAACTAATTGGGACTTCATATCGGTTACAATAATAGAACATCCTACACTAAATATCAGCTGATACAACAAAATCCCTAATAAAAACATTAATTTTATATCAAAAGATTCGAAATTGATGGACTCTTATTCTTTAAAACACCCATATCATCTTTATGATAATACTGACGATCGCTTTCGCGCTGCCCCGAGCATTTCCGGTAATTAAAAGTTTTGGTATTTCTTTCGTTCTACTCCCCTCTAAATAGATTTCCAATTTTTTAATTCAATTATAAGCTTACTTAAATGTTACTTTTGCAATTTATTTTTATTGTACAGCAGAGCATCGATTATCGTAATCATTAAAAAGATCGTTTTTAGGGAAATTAGTTATCTCGCTATTTGTTTTGAACAAACTTTGTAGAAATTAAAAGTTGGTTTGATGAATATACAAAAGATACTTAAAATGCTTTTGTTTTTCTAATTGACGATAGTTATT
Organism: Dysdera silvatica; assembly: GCA_006491805.2. Lineage (NCBI taxonomy): Eukaryota > Metazoa > Arthropoda > Arachnida > Araneae > Dysderidae > Dysdera > Dysdera silvatica. The sequence goes on from QLNU02015360.1 coordinate 46,889,477, forward strand.
AATTATTATGTAGTTGTAAATTATAATCTAAATCATAAAGTATACACACTCAAAGAAGATAAATAGCGAAACAAGTAAGTCAGCATAAAATGCAAAAGAATGTGAAGGGTTGTCTATTTTCTCTACTGGAATGGCAAATTTTCTTAAATCGGTGATTATTCTTGTCAAATTTTTAGAAGAGCAACACTGTTTTCAACAAACATATTGAGTGTATATATGCCACGTGCTTGATACGTGAAATTATTTGTTTTTATACATGTGTAGGCTAAATTATAGAAATACGCGTTTTGATAATTTTTCATTTCGTTTGTCCCTTTGATTTCTGCCTCCGATTATTTTGCCCATGGCAAAATATTATTTTATCATTTGTTCCATAACTCCAATGTAGATGGCGCCAGGTGAGACGTTTTAAATCGCGCTACGAACTCTGATTATTAGTGAGGAGCGTGTGTGTTATTTATGAAAAACGCCAAGGAACTGTTGTAAAAAAAAAAAAAAAACTACTTTTGAAAAGCAGTTGGAAAAAAACCGGTGAGGTAAATAGAAAATTATATATATATATAGAGAGAAAATTATGTAGATAGTAGATGAATTCTCTATCAAATGTTGGTAATAATTATAATATCCAAGGTCGCCACTTGCGAAAATGCTTTAAAAAAGAAGAAAAAAAATTTTTTTTTCTTTATTCTAAAAACAAGTTTGGATTCTTACCTTCCAAGTCAAACAAAATTTTTGGCTGTACGTTAAATAGAACTATTTTTAAACCAATTTACTAATGTAATAAGTGAAATTAAATGCACTACAAACTTTTTACAAAAATGCGATTTTCTCAAAATGATATTTCCTGTCGCAAAAGGAACATGTTTTCAAAACTTATAATTTTTTATTAACTTATTATAAATATAATACATATACATAAACAATATCTATTAAACTTATAATTTCTTGAGTACGTAGTCTACATATAAGGATTCTACATACTGTCCATTTGCTAGAAGTTGACGTCCAAATTCCGTTAGCTAATATAGCAGACGGGTTGTTCCATTGCAGTAGAGGGAAGGGCGTCTTTCCGTAACTGGTTTTTCGCGCGCGAAAATCCCGACAGGGTCGAAACCCCGATAGGATCGAAATCCCGAAAAGCCAAAATTCCGATACGGTCACAATCTCGATAAATCAAAATCCCGACAAATTGGTAATTCTGAATTATTCTTAATAATATTTATTAAATATTTTAATTAAATATCAGGGGCGAACTAGGTCCACTCAAAGGGCGCATACCTTGGATTTTCGGAAGGCGCGAGTCAGTGCCGGATGAAGATCAGGAGCGAACAGACTTTTATTTTGGGGGGGGAGGATGAAGGACAGAATTTGCCATGGTCTTGGAATAACACCCTTCATTTATCATGAAAGTTGGAATTTTTTACAGTGAAAAAATATATTTTTGGGGTCATGATCCCTGTGATCACCCCTCCCTGTGTCTGCGATGAATTAAGGTTTGTATGGATCTTGGGCCGAAAGGATAAAATGCAGGGGCGGATTTAAGGGAGCGAAAATTAAATGAAAGTTTAACATTGAAAAGATACAAGGTAAAGGTCCAATGAGGTATCATTTTCAAAAATCAAGTCATTAATCGCCACCCTTGAATGACCTCTAAATCGGCCACTGATAAAATGGGCCCACTTGAATACACGACGGTGGGGGGGGGAGGGTTGATGGGAATCGTAATCGCCCAATTGCGATGAAATTTTATTTTTATATACAGTATATTAAAAATTAACAACTCCGTATACTCGTCTGTATATATACAAAATTTCATCGCAATTGGGTGGTTACAATTTCCATCACCCCCCCTCTTGCGTATTCCAGTGGGTCCATTTTATCAGGGGCTGAGTTAGAGGTCATTAAAGGGGGTGGTTAATGGCTTGATTTCTGGAAATGAAAATTTGTTGGACCTTTACCTTGTATCTTTTGAATGTTAAGTTTTCATTTGATTTTCGCCTCCCGAAATCCGACTCTGCATTTTATCCTTTCGGCCCAGGACCCATACAAACCTTAATTCAGCGCGGACACGGGGTAATCACATTGGTCATGACCCCAGAAATTATATTTTTCACTGTAAAAATTCCAACTTTCATGAAAAATGAAGGGTGTTATTCCAAGACCATTGCAAATTCTGTCCTTGACCCCGCCCCAAATAAAAATATGTGTTCGCCCCTGACCTTCATCCTACACGGACTCGCGCCTTCCGAAAATCCAATGTATGCCCCATTTGAGTGGACTTAGTCCGCCCCTGGTATTTAATTAAAATATTTAATAAATATTATTAAAATAATTCAGAATTATTGATTTGTCGGGATTCTGACCCTATCGGGATTTCGATTTGTCGGAACTTCGGCTTGTCGGGACTTCGGCTGTCAGGATTGTGTCCGGATCCCAAATTTTGTATATTTAACATAGGAATATATGAGTTGTAGCTCTGTAACCCCTCCTTTTGAACTTTCTGCGTACGCCTATGCATAAGATAATAAAATATTCGAAAAATAATTGATACGGTTTAACAATTAGTAATGAGCGAAAAAGTACCTTATTTAAAAATGTGACTGTAAATGCATAGCAGAATCAAGTAAATCAAATTTTTAATCAACGGCTAAGAGGGCTCAAACCCCCATGCCCCCCATATGGACGCCCATGACTGTATGATTAACAGAAACGTATTTTCACGAAAAGAAATTTTCTCACGCTAATTAAAAAATCAGTTCGTAAAAAACGCTGGAAAAAAGAGCAGTTAGCAGCTAGCTGTTTGAAAGGAGTAGATTAAAACGAACGGTTGGAAAAAACGGAAAACAGAAGTCGTTTGAGAAGAGCAGATAGCCTATTGGTACAAAGTAAGGCCCTTACAAAGGGGATCAATACAGGAGCTCTATAATATCGTAATATCATCATCTATAATTTTATATAATATGTGTAGTACAAATAAATATTGAAAACGAATGATTACGGGGAGAAAGTTTTCTGTTCCCGCAACTCAGTGCACGTTTTTTTTGCCAAAGCAGCAGTTGTTTAGCGCTACATATTAAATTGGCAATCATATCAACTAGCGATCCAGTCAATAACAGATTCACGTATATAATTCGTCTATATGTAATGTGTATAATTTTGTATGTATCAGGTAAAATCGCGGTCTTAGGCGCGGATCTAGGACCCCACGATTTTGGGGTTTATCGAAGAGTTACTAATTAATAGTTATTTTAACCCTGTTTATTTACAAACGTCCCAGACAATTTAATTACTAATAAATCTGAATATTGAAGATTATGAACTTCCATCCGGGCTGTTGCCAGACTGGAGCCAGGTGGTTCAATCCCCTTAAAATTTTTTTGGTTTTATTTTTATCTTTATCCCCCCCCAAAAATGTAGAATTTCTGTTTGTAAGTTTCAATTTTTTTTTTCGCACACGACAATGCAATGGAAATTATTCTATGACGTTAAAATGTAATCAAAACAGCGTTCCACGGCTAACCATGTGTACCTAATGTTTTAAACAAAGGTTTAGGTCTCAATCTAGTTTGCAGTAAGGAGAAGAGAAAATAAACTTAAGTACATATAAATTTTAGTATACCTCTACAAAAAATTTTCAGTGCAATATTTATGTTAAGACCTTTACTCGTTAATTTTAAATATGGATTAGTTATATTTCATTACTAATTATATATTCCATATTTTAAGTTTTGTCGAAAGCATACAGTACTAACAAGGGAACCCCTTTCGCTGTTCACTGCACTTAGAGATAAGACCTATAGGATATGATAGTGCTTGACTTCCTGATCACGAATATGTAATCATTTGTCTGCAAAAATGACATGGCAATTTTTTATGAATATTTGAAGTCCAAAAATGACATTTTTACGCCAGGTTTGATATTTTTTAATCGCACTGTATGTGAGCAAAAACAGGTTTGAAGTCGGTAAGATTATGAAGGATCATCGTATTTAACGGATAAAAATAAAAAATTATGTCTCAGCTAATCCAAACCGTGTAAAAAAATTAATATGAAAAATGAACTTTTAGCATAGATATTTGGCGAAATTGAGGACAATTTTGAAGGCTACTCCAGGTTTTCGTTCGAGGTAGTTATTTCGTATTATCGCAGCCCATGTCAAGTTTCTTTTACATTTCTTTTTCCAAAATATTATCTCATAAGGAAAAGAAGCACATGAATACATATAAGCATGCATACATGAGTATAAATAAATGAAATGAATGAATGAATATATGAGATGCGTGAATATATGAGTATGAATGGATATATGAGTATGAATAAATGAAATGTATGAATGAATGAATATATGAGTATTCATATACAAGATGTGTGAATATGTGAGTAAGAATAAATGAAATGTATGAATATATGAGATGTATTAATATATGAGTATGAATAAATGCATGAATATGTGAGTATGAATAAATGCATGAATATATGAGTATCTATATTTGATATGTATGACTAAATGAAATGTATGAATATATGAGTATATATGAGTGAACAAATGCATGAATATATGAGTATCCACATATGAGATGTATGAATATATGAGCATCCATATATGAGATATACGAATATATGTGTATGAATAAATGATGCGTATGAATAATGAAAAGTTGCTGTATTTATCCAACCTGGATGTGGTCATTGCATATCATATGCTGTTGCAACCATGGAATTTAAAAAAATTGTGAACAAAACTTAATAGTAGGCTATTTGAAAATGCATTTATTGTAATTAGAAAAAATGTGAACAAAATTTCGTGAAATGTATTTTATTTCATGAAGTTATGTAACCATAAATTGTGGATTAATTGTTGAATTATGCTCTTTATTTAAAAATGAGAAAAACTGTGTACATCTCAGGAATGTCGTAAAAGTGATACAATACAAAAAAATGAGTGAAGCAAAGCAATTGATCATAGTGGGAACATTTTAAGATTGATATATTTTTGCAATTATCTCGGCTACAGTTGTATTCAATTTCAAAAGAAATTTCCTCAACATTTTTGAATTTTCTGGAATTATGATTGCTATAACAGCACCTAAACAAAGCATATTGTAACGTAGGGCGATATTTTTTAAACTGTAATTGATTGTGGACCAAAAAATGCATTTTTATTATCTCATTTCCATGTCGTATGTCAATATCCATTTCATCGATTGCTATTTTATTGGTTATTTTTTTTTACAAACTTTATATTGTCTAAAGAAATAAACATCCAGCGATTGTATGAGGGATGTTTTGGGGGTATTTGCGAGGATATGCAATTTTCCGGAAAATCTTAATAAATGTTTGGCTCTATACTACCTGTCCATGAGTCTAGTAAAACACAGGAAGGAGGAGACATGATGGGTTTCATACAACATTCTACCCACTTTCTCATTTTGATTTTGTCCATTTTTTCCGACTTGGAGCATGTAATACATAAGTTTGGAGGTTGAAATAAATTCTTTTTGACATTCGGACCAAATTTTCCCGCAGCTTCTCTTAAACAAAGTAACATTTTCCCTGTCAGTTCCCCGTTCATTGATATTATTGTATGTGAATGTGCAAAATTTCTGCAGTTAGGGACTATGTGTACCATTGACATGACCTGGAGGATAGAAATGAAAGCAAGACATCAGTTGAGTTCCGCACCAGCCAATTCTAATCTTTAATGTTGAGCAAATCGTGATTTGGGATTCCCGTTAAGCCGACGATTCCACTGATTTCGAATAAATTTATTGAGAAAGAAGGTTTGTTATACGAAACACGGATAAATAATTATTCACTCCAGCATGCCCCTATTCAGGGGGGGGGGATCTTAGGGACCGATCCCCCCCCAAACAAAATTTTAATGGGACTTGGATATCCATACATGCAAGTAGATACAGGCGCAGAGTTTTATGGGCTCGTAGGCAGAGGCGGATTAAGCCTATCGGAGACCCATGGCGGTAAAAATTTCGAGGCCCTTAGGCCCAAGCCCAAAACAAAACAAAAACAAAAAGAGTTAGAAAGTCGGACCCCAAAACATTTTATTTCACAATTGTATTTAATGTGATAAAATAGTAAATTAATGTAAAAAAAAATCATTTCTTCTTCCTTCTTCAGATTTACTATCCGAAACGAATCTAGTGAAATCATAGCTGGTAACCACATTTGCAGCAATTATAACTGCAATTGTAGCTTTAAGAATAACTAAACTTAGCTTCTTTTTTTTTTGTTGTTGTTGTTGTTGTTGCTGGTCTTGCAATTTCACTGCTTAATTAAGCTATAATTTGGCTACTTTTTATCATAAATGGCTTTAAAATTTTGGACATTGAATATTTTTAGGGTGCTTTATTTCTTATTTTTATTGCACATTGTTTTGTAACCAATTTTATCTTTTATCGTTTACATCTTGATAAAACCATAGCATTGTACTTTTTCAAATGATCATGAATGGCATAAGCGTTAGCCTCAGTGTTTCCAAAAACACAAAATTGGCGCGCCACACTATTTGCTTCTTTTACCAAAACTTTCACAGCTTCATATATATGCAAGTGCACTCTTTGATATTCGACGTTGATGTGAAAGTGGGATTAAAAAGCATATCCTTACCTATATGTTTAAATGGGAATAGCGGGTGCGTACATTTTTCAGATTTATATCCAATCTTTATACACTTGTCAGGAGAGCGCCCAATGCAAGAAGAACCGGGTCCCCTTAATAGCTATAGTTTGCCCCAAGTTGTAGGATGACTCGACAAACTTTAAATGCGTTGTTTTTTTTTTTAATTAAATTTTTTTCAAATGTTACGATTTCAATTTCATATATCTTCAAAACCGTTTAAGATAAATATTAGAATTTCCAAGGGGTGTTGCTGATATGGTTTAATTTTTCTTCGCAGAATTTACATATATATATTACAACCTGTGATATGAATTTTAGTAACAACGGTTACAGAGCACAAGTTCGAAAAATGCCAATTTTGAAATGTTTCTATTTTCAATATTTTTTCTAAACAACTCACCAAAATTTCCTGAAGACGATCTTTTCTTCATATCCTTATTTACAATGTATTTTTATTTTGTCAAAAGTCAAATAATATCTTGAGTTAGATGCAAAAAAAAGGCTGGGCATTGGTATTTCGAGTTTTTTCACACATGTTGAATTAAAAGAAACAAACAAATTAACAAAAAGTAGTTTCGATTATATATTATGCTTACGATTATGCTGTAATTACTATAGAAAAAAATGGAAAGCATATCTTCAATTTTTTTTTTTTTGTAAACGGTACCGGACCCCCTTAAATAGTTTTAACTCATTTTAAATCTGAAAGCATCTTCACCTGATGCATTTAGTATCGGTGTTGTTAAAAATATTTTCGAAATAATCTCTACATTAGGAAAAGTTCCACTCTCTTTATACACTTCGAACTATTATTCAATAGCATTTCTGGCTATTTATTTATCGACACTTCTGATAATTTATTTATCAGCTTCTTACACTCTTATTATTTCTCATTTTTTAACAATATATATTAATATTCCTTGAAAATGTTCTTGCAAACTTCCTTTATCATTTATAACTTTTTAATATCACTTGAGATATTATATCGGGCTTCCAAACATAAATTTTTCCTTCTTTGAATTTATATAATTCTTCTTCTCATACCTTCTGCAAAAATATATTGAACAGTACTTACGATTCTATTGTGGATTCTTTACGTCCTGGCATGTATATACAAACGATAAATGCGTCCAGTAATACGATAATCCAGTAATACGAGATCTCATAAAAAGATCATACTGCCACCGTAGTCCGGGGTTTGGTTCCCCAGCCATAAGAGGCCCGGATTCCCTCGGAAAACAAACCCGGCGCAGCATGACCATTGTAGTCTTTGAGCCGTAAAACCACAAAACAAACAAACAAAACCAGTAATACGCAAAAACTTTCTTTCCCTTTTAAATTTATTTATTCTATAATAAGGATTATTTCTTCAAAATAATAATAAGACTAATATTTCAAAGGGAATTTCAGAAAAATTAATACAGTCGGAGCAGGACATAAACATCCTCTCCTCCTCGAAGATTTATCCAGATGACAGATTTTCGCGCGGAAATATTATTTAAACAACGACGATGTTTTCTCCTCGTCCAATTACCTTTTAGCATTCTCGCGCTCAAGTATACATATATATATACGGATGAGCACTAAGGCTCGTGCCTAGAGGTTAAAGCAAAGTCGTTTTTCTCTCCTCATCAGCTTTTTATAAGACAAATGCCGTTATTGAGAACAGGGTTTCCGACATTATAATTTAATTATATTATATTTAATTCTCATTTCACTTGTTTAACGGTACATGACGAAACTACAGTTATGACAATAGCATTAAATCGTACCGCACTCATTTTTGAATAATTGTGATTTTTAATTAGCCATAATTTAATAAAAGAACGTGTCTTACTGATATTCGTAGAATACGTGCATAATATTAAATATTGCATCTTCTGCTTTTTGTGTTGTGGAAGTTTATAACTAGAAATCTCTTGAGCTCGGGGCCCCTTGAAGATTCGGGGCCACTGGCGGCCGCCAGGTTCCCCAGTCGCTTAATCTGCCACTGCTCGTAGAGCTCGAGATCCAGAAAGCCCCGTTCATACGCCACTGACAGCGACAAGAAAATTATAAACGATAACATTTAATGTATTTTAAATACGCATTGGGTCTTTCCACCCGTCAACTAAGTTCTACGTGGCTTTTTTATTTACTGTTGCCCTTGAGACCATGGCCCTCCCCACCCTAGTCTAGAACCGCCACTGCCCCCATAGCTAAGGTCCCGCGCCAGTGGCGTATTAAGTGACTGGCGGACCTGGCGGCCGCCAGGGGCCCCCAATCTCTAAAGGGCCTCCGAGCGCGAGAGATTCCTAGTTAAAAACTACCACAACACAAAAAGTGGAAGATGCACTACTTAATATTATTCACGTATTTTACGTATATAAGTACAAAACGTTCTTTTTTTTAAATTAAAGTTAATTAAAAATCATATTAGTTCAAACATGCCCTGGCGCACCTACCTTGGGGGCCCGCGCACCCCTTGGGCTAACAAAGTGGAAAATTATTACGCCAACGGAAATTCTTTTTTTTAAGCAGTAAAATTGAAAGTAGACGATCCCAAGTATTAAGTAGTAAAATTGAAAGTAATGACGATCCCAGCAACATTTCCCTGAACTCTGTGACATTGATGAGACTGCTGTTGAGGAAAGCAACAGCAGTGAGTTGGGGCAGTCTTCAAACGCTTACCAGAAGGTAAAGGTAGTCCAAAACAGTTGAAATAGAAATTCTGACTGCAGATATTTTTAATTATGTCAAGAAATCTAACCTCACCGATGAAAATAGGATAACAGTGTTTAAAAGTCTTTGGGAACCATATGCAAATTGCAATTTTCCCACGACCGTCACAAGTGCTGTATAAAGTCAAGGAAAATCTCACCACAGTCGGAAGTTCTGCTCTTCTGAACTGAGTAAGCATAACTTACCCAAAGGGAGAAGACAGTGCCTATAGAAAATTTTGTGTGTTCTCTTTTCACCCCATGAAGTCGGTTTAAGATCGACACAAGCCACAGATCTACTTGTTTCAAAAGAATTTAATAATTGGAAGAAGACCTTGGAGAAGTTCAGCCAACATTAGAACTTTTCTCTATCATAAGGATTCAGTTCACAAAGCCGATGAGTTTTTGAAGGTCACAAAAGGAAAAAAGGCTTCCGTAGATCAAGTATTGGACAGAGGGCAAGCAAAAGTAAGTTTTGCACAATAGGATTATTTTTAAATCTATTACTAAAACAGTGATCTTTTGTGGAAAACAAAAGCTGGCCATTGTAAAATTGTACAAAAAAATCCACCATTTTTAATCATTTAAGTATATTGCACTGTCAAATTAGTAGTAATTTAATAATGATAAATGAACACAAAAAGCAATGGTAATTGATATGTATGTGCCATGTATAATTAAATAGACGACAGTAGAATTAAATGAAATAAAACTGTAATGGCGGAAACCCTGTTCTCAACAACACCATTTTTCTTATAAGAAGTTGAGAAGAACAACTTTGATTTAACTGCTAAGCACACGCCTTAATACTTACCTTGTATGTA
>QLNU02015360.1:46904964-46931150 GCA_006491805.2 Dysdera silvatica
AATCGGATAATTTTGTCTGGTTAGTTGTTGAAGTTTGTTTAAGTTTTGAGTAAATCTATCCATCGAGTTCCTAGTCCCCATTGCAATTTCATTTGAACACCCCCGTGCAATAATGAAATATAGATCACGCAACACCAAAGCCTCTCCTATTTCTAAATATAGGTTCATTTTTTATTAACCAAATGAACATTTGCACTTTGTAGCACACCCATCAGGTATAGATGCGTGCGCGAGTGATTGTGTTCTGCTACTTTTCCGTCGATTCACAACGTAAAGTTTGTTTTGTCCTAGCTTCCTGATTACTTTATCTCCATTTTCGTGTTTTGGTTTGGCGTTGCGATTTCCATATGTATGACGCAATTTCGGAAATAAGTTTGTTTTTTTCGGATTGGAGTGTAATGCCATACTTCTACCTTTACGACGTTGAGGCTAGGGTGTGCAGAGGTGAACACACATTTGATCATGAAAATTGGTATCTCCCACACATATCTGATTTCGTTATGAGTACCGTTAACGCTGTAAGAAATGGCATTGTGCAGTGATACGATCATCATGTCTAACATGATTATATCCATTCAATAATTTGGTGGAAAAATAGAATAAATCCCAACGAAAACATCTTTTTTTTTTTTTTTTCTATTACCCTGTAACAATGGACGAATGAAAGTGAGATCTCGTGCAATTCTTAAAATATCCTTTTTAGGTTTTATAATGTGTATGCTAGTTTTCTGTGCTAATCAAAAGTAGGATGAAAATTATGTATTATTTCCCTAAAATCTTGATCTGCAGTGAAAATTTTTTAATGTTGAAAACGCATTTTTTTTTTTCCGATTCCAAACGTATTTCTTGAGATACTCCTGTTTTCAAACGTTCGTACCCCACTTCCATTTTTATCAATTATTGCTCCATTTGTGAGAGTAAAAATTAAGAATCGTAAGTCAGAGTTATGTATTTTTTCCCGGCGAATCCAAATCTGCAATAGAAAATGGAGGTTCACATTTAAGACCCCTCCCCACCTCCGGAGGGTGGGGGAGGGGAGTCAATTTTGGCATTATTACATAGCTTTTTTAAAAACGTAAATCCCGTCTTTTTTATTTTTCGATCCAAGGAACATTTCTCGAGATATTCTACCGTTCTGGGACCCGTTGGATACCTCGTATATATATAATGTGTGTGTGGGTATATATATAGTTTTTTTAATACACACACTACTCCGATATTGCTGTTCAATGAGTTCATTATTTTGATCCTTTGGTAAAAAGAAGTCGTTTTTTTTTTTTAAAGAATTGATCTTTGGGCGCTATGGTGAATAAATACCGTTTATTCTCTGGCTTAGAAATTGTGTAAAGAGAAGTTCATTTTTTTGCAGTCAACTGTAGGCAAAGTTCTACCTCAAATGATATGTAAAGTTTTGAAGAAAATGAAATCAAAAATTATAGTCCATTCCGTGGAAGGAAACGCAGTTCGGACAAGTAGTCAATACGATCGAAAAATTCCAAAAATATCCAATCAGAAAATCGGCCGGAAATGACAAAAAAGGAGTAGATTGAAGAGGAGGAGCCAGGTCGGTCTCCGCCTAACCGCGAGGAAGTTCCAGTCAGCGTTTGTTCATCCAAATTACGGTTACAAAGATGAAAAACAAATGCAAAGTGAGTTACGAAGTCAGTAAAACTTCTTTCCAATCAAACAGTTGCACAATCCAGGTGGTCTCTATCAAAAATTCAAGTAAAGCACTAAAGAGAGTCCAAATTCGTTCCGAAAAATCGTATCCAAATCCAAGGGTTAGTTATTTTTTCTTACCATTTGATGTGGCTGAACACTTTCAACGGAGTTTTCTTCAATTTTTAAGTTGAAATCAAATTTATTTTTCAGTAATTTTTTCTTGAAGTAGCACATTTTCAGCTGTGGAAAAGAAATCATTCGTTTCTGAATTAATCTGATGACGTAGCACTACGCAGAATAAATAACAAATTGAAAAAAAAGTTTATAAGCGTAGTTAAAATTTTATTCGATTTTCATTAAAATTTTATTGTTTTGAGGACGGCCGAAACGCGTTGAAATTTGTCGAATAAAATTTCTACTACGCTTTTAAACGTTGTTTTCTCTATTTGTTGCTTGTTTCTGAATTGAAAACCTTGGGTTCCTTTAGCGACAAAAATTTTTCAGGTCCATGATTGGATAGTCTTAACAGCGTTGAAATAGTTCCTGAATTCTTTAAAGAATCAAGGGATTCAAAATAATGGTTAATGATGTTTTCCTCATCTAGATTCCAGTCGTTCACTGATGGAGGTTTTCCATTTCTTTAACATCCAGGTCAATTTCCGTGTCCATTGGAGTTAATTTGTAGATAAGGTCATCATAATCAATTTTTTCCAAAAGTTCGGTAGGAATAGGGTATTTTCCCCTAATTTCCTTATCCAGTTTCTTTTGAATAAATTCCTCGAATCGATTCTGTGGACGAGGTAGAAAATCTTCCATCCACTGCAATCGTTAGACTTTTATTGGAAATTCAACTTGCCGCATTAAAAAAAAAAAAAAAATCCTAATTTCGGTTTTAATGCCGATGTCAATATCCGGTTATTCTTTAAAAGTATTCAAATATAGAAAATATTAAATATTTTGAAGGATGCAAAGAATCCAAATTTGTATAAAGACAGCCTTAGGCTTTCAATTTCATAAACTCATGTTTGTAAAAATTGCAACACCATGAAGGAATCACTTGATTGAGCTGAAACTTTCAGGAAATGCAAATTAGGGTATGCTATTCAAATGATTAGAATTTCAGAGTCATCGCGCATGCGTGGGCTGAGCAGCGCCCTCTGAACTGCTGATGGATCCGCATAAATAGAGGGCTGTAGCGGGGCGTGTATGGTTATCTGCTAGTGGTAAACGTTACATGAGACGTCACTATGCCTCTACGACGAAAGAGGGCGACATTTCAGCAAGTTACGGAGTTTGAACGGGGACGAATGATCGGCCTTCGTGAAGGAGGGTTTTCTTATCGTGCAATAGCAGCTCGTATGGGGCGTAACAGCAGCACAGTGATGCGAGTGTGGAAGCAGTGGGTTCAAGAGAACCAGACAACTCGGAAATCCGGGAGTGGACGCCGAAAGGTGACGTCAGCACGGGATGATAGACACCTGGTCCGCATGGCGGTGACGGACCGTTTTGCTTCATCTGGACAGTTGGCAGAACGTTGGTGCACTGCTACAGGTGTATCATTGTGTGCTTCATCAATTCGTCGGCGTCTACTGCACCGTGGACTGCGTGCAAGAGTTCCTTTATACAGGATCCCCCTGACGCAAAACCATCGGCGCCTGCGGCTACAATGGGCTCATGGACATAGAGACTGGCGTGCTGATTGGCAACAAGTGGTGTTTTCTGATGAATCCCGCTTTAATTTGGGGTACAGTGATGGCCGCATCCGTGTTAGACGCTATACCGGTGAACGCCACCTTCCGGAGTGCGTTATCCAACGTCATAGTGGACGAACCCCCAGCGTTATGGTCTGGGGTTCGATTGCGTATCATGGACGATCTCAGCTGCTACGAATTGTGGGTAATCTTAACAGCAACCGGTACATCAATGAAGTTCTGGAGCCCGAAGTTGTTCCCTTCCTTCAAGGCATTCCCGGAGCTGTATTTCAACAGGACAATGCCTGCCTATTCGCCGGATATGTCGCCGATTGAACATGTGTGGGATTTCGTTGGTCGGCGTCTCGCTCGTGATCCTCGTCCCATAGCTACTACAGATGAATTTTGGGGTCGCATACAAGCAATCTGGAATGCTCTTCCTCAGGCACACATTCAACATCTGTTTGATTCCATGCCACGTCGTATAGCATCACTTATTGCAGCGCGTGGTGGCTTCACCAAATACTGATTTTCGACATGTAATATTGTTTTTTTGCTTTGTAATTTTAATCGTTTATTTGTATCAACACAGGTCGTTTGTACATTAAATTTCATTCAATTCGGACGAGTCCTTCATGGTGTTGCAATTTTTACAAATGTGAGTATAGAAAAAAAGATAAACATACTAAGAGATGAGTTAAACATGGGAAGATAATGTGTGGTAATATATTTTTATACTTTTTTATCTTGAACTTGTTTCTAAACGTATGTACACTATTTTATTCTAAATTTATTTACAGAAGTGACTTTTTGTGACCTCAAGGAATTCTTATATAAGAACTCTCGCCATCTAATTGGGTTGTTGAACCGCTATAGCCAATACTCAATCCTTTGCATAGTAAAATGTCATCGTTATAAAAACTGTTGACGTTATACTTGGTCATTGTTAAGTTATATGTTTAACACTTCCACCGTGACGGACGAGATATCTCGTCTTCCAAGGTCATTTGCTGTGCGCTAGAGACGACATAACCCTTCCTCTACACTATGTTTTTCTGTATTGTTGTAGTGCATCCAGTGACTTATTTATTAACTTTTCAGCGCATCCCAGTCCATATTATTATGTTTTCACAAGATTTCTACAAGATGGTGCTAATCGCACAATTTTTAGAGCTTTGGCGCAATTTTCGTATCCGCACAACTTGTTGCGTTTGTCGTACGTTTGACATACTTTTTATGTATTTTGAAAAGAAAAATGAGTAAACGAAAGTTTCTTTCAATTGACGAGGCAATAAAATATCTCAGTTTATCTAACGAAGAGCTTGTTGACGCCATCGACTCAGATAGGGAAATCAGTTGTAAACTTAGCGACTGTGTTTCCGATTCAAGCACCAAAGATGAAAGTCATGATGTCGAAGAAATTGCAGAAGGAGATGAAGCAAATATGAAATCACTTCACTGTGCCTCAGGCTTGAATATTAATGTTGATAGAATAGAAAGTATTTCAGAAAATAGTGAAAGTGAAACTGATGATTCTCAAATAGCTTCAACATCATATGAATGGTGTAAAGTTGGCGCGAATTACGCGCCGACTAATGATATTATTTTTCAGGGCAGAAGTGGCATAATGAATCCGGAATGTAATATAAAAAATAATAATAAATAATATGAAAGTGAAATAAAAAAGTTTTAAAGGAATTTGCGTTTTGTTTTAACTTTGGCGCTAGAGGGGATTTCTTAGCGCAAGTGGTAGGACGAAGGCGCGTCATAGCCGCGATGAATGTGTTAACATATAAAAGGATAGGAAGCCAAACTGCCGTCCTAGTGATTCCGTCGTTATATGCAGCTGGTCATTATGGACTATTTCTTCTGCACCAGAAAAGTTCCACACACTTCTGTTTCGAGTTTTACGTGAGTACACGTGAAATCCTTTCCTCTTTATACTCTTAGGGGTGGTTAAAAAAAATTGCTTCGGTGGCGATGTAGAACGCTACTGTATTAGGTAAAGGTATCATTGTTTGAAGTTCTTATTAAGCCGTCAGTCCTGACACAAATGACTTATCGCGCAGTCTCTGGAATGCAAGAAATATAAACAAATTATTTGCCAAAAGTGTGACTGTTTTAGAATAGCAAATTTCATTAATAATAAGGAAATGAGCAAACTTCATTAATAATAAGAGACTGAGCAAACTACATTAATGATAAGAAACTGAGCAAACTACATTAATGATAAGAGACTGAGCAAATTCATTAATAATAAGGAAATGAGAAAACTTCATTAATAATAAGAGAGCGAGCAAACTTCATTAATGAGAGAATGAGTATCTTCATTAATAACAAAATAATAAAAGGATGATTTCCTTTTACTTCGAACACGAAAATCGCATTTACAGTTTTGTGATTGAACATTAAATACTTCACTCGGATTAGACAGCGTGTTATAAATGAGGGCGGAATACAAAAGTCAAAGACCGTTTTGTTGAATTTGGTCTAAGCTATAATGCGATGAAATAAATGTAAAACCATTGTTCCTACGATTTCCTTTATATAAGATGAAAAGGCCCATAGCTAGATATTTGTTACAGGGTGAAAGCTCTTGGAAGTAACAATGGGGGCTCGAAAAGCTATATGGCTTAAAATTCGTGAATATTTTGATGTATTTTATTAATATATTTAATAATACCAAATATATAAGGAGAGTAATATATTTAAAATTAATAAATAAATTTCTTAAAATAAATTTTGCATTGAAAACTTATAAATTTTAGTATACCTCTCTATAATTTCGAACTAGCTTTATTATAATGTAGATGAAGACTTAAAACTTTATTTAAAAAAAATGTGCACGCAAGATCTACGGTATAAACTTATTTTGAATACATTCTTAACATCAAAAAAAAATTTCATACAAAAAAAAAAATTTAGAATAAAATTCTACAATATTTTATTTTGAGAAACAATACTTTCAGAGGAGGGGGACTAAATTTCCAGGGAGGGGCCTCAGCACGGCTACGGCTGTGTAGGTGAGAATTATTAAATGGTTATTTATTTTTGTAAACTACTATTTACGTATAGGAAGAGGAGACGGAAATGTTAGAGTTTTCGAATTGAACTTCACGTTTATTAAATAAACAAATCAATAAATAGTACAGTGCATATATTGACTGTTTATATGACTGCACCAGGAAAGAATAAATAAAGGTGTATTATTATTATTAAAATATTATATTACTGTGCGGAGAGCATATATGTCTATGCGCGACGCGACGTTTACTTTCTGCTATAGCTGGAAATTTCACTGTCCGCGCACTTAAGGTCCTACCAGTGTAAGGGAATTAAATCTTTAACGAACTAAAGGAATTCTGTCAGTCAAGGTGAGATTTTTTTACCTTTACTTATAGTACTGAAATGCTTCCACTGATGCTTCTATAAATGGCAAACCCTTGCCCTGTGACGTCAGTCGGAGCAGTGACGTATTAGGCGGTAGTCATGGAAACGAGTACGTCCTACCTCGAAACGCTGACGGTACCCTATTGCGTAATGTTTTTGGTTTTTATGACAATTTTTGTAATAATGTGCCAGGAATGTGCCTTAGTGGTGTCTTCCTCGAAGCTTACGGCGTGTTTAATATTGATTACGCTCTCTCTCTCTTGAAAATGAAAAGGTTTTTCTTGAATACCCAGTTTACTATTGCTAAAACGCATTAGTATTTTATGATGGTTCTTATGCAAAGAGAGAGAGAAGGCGCGATTTTTCGTTTCTGATTTAATGTTCCGTGCACCATCTCATGCAACTGCGCAAACTATCATAAAGTTGATCTTCAATAAGCTATGCTATAAAACTGCGCGCCCACATAATGTGAATCCACTTTTCAAACTTCAAGTATTTTTTCCTTCCTCATTCTCGTATGCATTTATTTATTGTGTAAATTCGTATTTTATGGGCAGCTTTGGCACTGCATGCGGTAATGCACAGATGTCGATGTAACGTATTTTGATGGACTCGCTTTAATGCCTAACACCTTCTGGGACTTCAAAAGGTTCGATATATATATATATATATATATCATCATATTCAACCATTATCTATCCACTGCTGGATGGTCTCTCGAAATGCTTTACACACAAGTCCATCCTGAGCAATTGGCTTCCATGTCACCCTAACCTGTTTTCTTATTTCATCCGCCCATATAGTTTGAGGGCATTTTCTAGGTCTTCGGTGATCTTTAGGAATCCGGTTAAGAATTTCAGTCGGCCATCGTTAATCAGTTCTTGCAATATGCCCAGTCTATTGTGGGGGGCTATGATATTGGGTAGGTGTATCAGTTTTTCTGGCACTTCAGTATATATGAATCAGCAATTTCTAGCTCGATCTGCAAAATTATTGAACATGACTTTAGTTTTTTTGTAGGTTCACCTTGAGTCCACAACTTCTCTACTTTTAGATCTAACTCTATCAAAACGTGAAGCGTAAGGTTCTTCAAGCTTCGACTGTAGATGTTCAGAAAAGCCTTCACAAAATTTATCAAAATGTTTTGAATCCAGCAAAGCTATGAATTTAAAATATTTTTGAGACTCAAACCTCACTTTTGTTTGAGCCATTGGAGTGTCCAGAATTTTATTAAAAATCCGTAGGTATTTGGAACGATCGCCATCATTATTCTATCGGTTTAGTCTTTGTTCATTTTCTTCATCTTTATAATGACTTCTGGTTTCTGTCCATAGTTGATCAAAATCTTTACCTCTATTTTATTTTAAAAATGTCACGTTTTTATAATCACGATTTTATTAATGTCACGGTGCCATCCTCTCCTTTTAATGCAATGATGTGTTTCTTCCCAACAGATAAACTTCCTTTAACAACCCTAAGGCTCTTGTTGCTTTCAATGGCCTTCCTTACTAACTCACAATTGAATTTTCTTATATCTTCTTTCATGTTTTTGCGCAAAATTTGGATGGGAGGAAATTTGAGGTTCAATATTTTGTGCATGTGTGGGATTTTTGTATATGTGCGAGCTGCATGTACGCGGGTTCGACTGTATTGATTTGTCCTTTCGGTGTTTATATATATAGCTTGTACAAAGGCTTTCAAGTTATTAATTGAAACGAGATCCAAACGCTGAGCGGCGTCGTCTGAGAAGTTAGTAAGAAAAGAAATGCATCTTCTTTTATGTGAACCTCGCTTTTTCATTTTCATTGACAGGCTCGTCTAATCAGTTAGTATTGATAACTTTTCTTGTAGACCATATAGTATATATGTATATGTGCGTAATCATAATTAACGCAATTTGCTTTGAATAGCAAAGAAACGTTAAGAAATTGGAATTTATAAAAAAAACTAGAAAGGAAGGCTATATAAAAGGGAAGGGTAAAATTTATATTAGACAACAGTGTCTAAATGAGCACTGGTGATGTTAGAGTTCTTACAAACCCTCTGGTCTTGTATTTCATTCCCACCTATAAAAAATCAGACGCGTTTCGTCGCCTTTGCCAAAATTGCAAAATGTAAGAGTATCGTACCATAGAGTTCGCATGTAAAAGAGGTGGGGGGTATAATTATTTGCAAAGATAGCAGTAGATTTATTTGGCTTAAGTAACAAATCCTTCAAAGATAATTTATTGAGAGATATTCGCAATATATTCTAAAAACAATTACTTATCCCCGTGAAGATAATTAGTGAGTGGGGGGAACCGCGCAAACGTCTCGTTACGTTTACTTTCCATTGTCTATTATTATGAATAAAATTAATAGATTGTTCGTGTTTGTGTAATTGATCGTGTGTTGTGCAAAGAATACCTGCATCTTGGCTATTCTCTTACGTATTGCGAATTTGCAATTTTTACAATATAGACTACCAGTAAAAACTGAGGTAAATGATACCTCACTACTTATTGGCTCGTATTTACATGTCAAATCTGTAAATACATTGGGGTTTGGAATTTACTTTAGGCAGTTGGTATTGTGTCAGATATCTGGTTATGCTAATCACGGGACTGGCAAAGCTAAAAAATGCCAAACTAAAACTAAATTTTTATCATTTTTTAAGCAATTTAAAGAAAGTGATACGGAGGGTCACATTTCCTGTTGTTTTATATTTTGCAATATTTACTTATCGATTATAGCCCATTTGCGGACATCCCAGATGCGTAAAAGCCAAAATCTCTCCCACTTGCGTACAAAGAGGGAGGGAAATAAAAAGCACAATGGGGGATGAAGTAAATAGAAAATCAGAGCTTGGCGATTTAGTGCCTGTTTTACTGAGTGAAATGTGTCTCTATTTCAGGTGTTCATTGGAATACCTGTTCAATAAAACCCAAAAGTAAAGAATCTGCTGCATAACACAATTATGATTCAGAATGGTTTTGATTTTTTTTTTTAAACGTTACAATTTAAAAAGTGCCTTGCGGTGGCGCAGTGTGGTAACGCGTTCTCCTATTGCGCGGCTAATCCGGGTTCGACTCCCAGCAGTGCAAAAAGAACGCTTACTCAGAGATCTCATAAAGATCGCACTGCTCACTGTAGTCCGGGGTTTGGTTCCCTAGGCCTTAAGAGGTTCGGATTCCTCGGAAAATAGTAGGTCCCGGCGCAGCATGACCACTGTAGTCTTTGAGCCGTAAAACAAGAAAGAAAGAACAATTTAAAAAGTGCGGAAAACGTTTCCTAACTGTTAGCTTAATGCGCATATAACTTCCAGTAAGTTCACTAAGTAAATAAGTAAACTGTATAATAAGTAAATTATATAATAATACAGTAAGTTAACTATATAATCATTAGAAAATAAAGAAGATGTACTTTTAAACACACCAGAAATAAGCTGCCAGTCCGAGGCCTGTATAAAAGTATGACGGAAAGTAATTGTGAAAATTTTCGTTCATACAAAAACTTACACAGTATAGAAGTAAAAGATTATATTTGTGCCGCCAAATGGTAGTAACCATAACTATGAGCTCATTCTCTCACCCTGTACGCATCTGAAACAAATTTTGACATGTATGCATCTGGGATGTACGCAAATAGGATGACACTTACTCATCATTGTTATTCTTTGTTGCTTTCACTTTATGATAATCTTTTTCCTCTTGGTTCTTTTTTTTTTATGATGATAGTTCAGTTGTTGGGTAGACGCCGTTATCTACGTCTTCAGCCTGGAGAACGAAGCTTCCTTCAATGCTGTATACAACTACTATACAAAAATGTCGTATTACAGAAGTCCAGGGGAGGTTCCGTTAATTCTCGTAGGAACTCAAGGTATGTGTTCTATTTTGTATTAAAAAAAAGAAAGAAAGAAATACCGTATTCCCGCACGTCAGGCGGCATACCGCATAATTCGAGGAACATTAGAGATTTTAGAACTTGACTGGCTAATGGTATCTGGCATGCCAGATAAAGTAAGGGAGTTGCCGGTTTTTGATTTCTGCTTACCACACGATAAATTCACATTAAAAGATAACGCATATTACTGAATATTTTAACGAAAAGCACACACAACTCCAAGTTTGAAACATGTCGTAGTACGGGGTTTTCCGTTATAAGTCAAATCTCGCTTTTATCCGACATGCCGCCTAATGAAGGTGAATGCAGTATACAAGGCTCGACAAATCGCTGCAACCGTACTCGCCTGACAAGAACGGTACTCAACTGCAAAAATCTGGTCGCCAATGACAAGCTGATGAATTTCTCGAGACTTGACAGTTTATATATTGTATAAATCACTATTATTTTGAGTTTATGAAAATCGATTTTGCATACTAAAATAACATTTTCACTTATAAAAGTATCTTGAGTTCTTCGTTAATTATAGTTTGAAATTGAGGGAAGAAAAAAATGCCTTGAAATTGTTTTATATTTTTCATATCTGTAGTTTCACACTTTTGTGTCTATGGGGAGTTTCTACATTATACTCACTTATGGAGCCAGTTCTCTCTCGACTCTCTACAATTTTTCGTTTTTTATCGTCGATATATGAGTTACACTCGCACTTTGGATAAATATGATCTTTTGCCATATTTCCACGTGTCTTTTTAGTCATTTAAATCAATTGTTACGTAATTTTTCTGGTAATGTTTCTGTTAATGATATGGCTCCTGGTTTTACTGCGTTTATGTGGAAAGTACATCGCTTAGATTACTACTAGACATTATCTTAGTCGCCCTTGTTCCATAAGACGCATACAAACACATTAGAATACGACCGGGCTTGCAGTTTGTGAAGCAGGAGTTTCCCATTAAAAAAATCACGTGCTGAATGAAAACTGATATTAAAATTGTGAGTCATAAAACTGTGTACTTATATTATCCAGAGGTTAATGTGTTCACAAGTAGAAGGATATTTTATGTCCAGTGAACAATATATAATGTATATGTCTCGTCATCATCATCATCAAGTGCCTTCTCCAAATCGGAGGTTGGCTACCAAAATGGATCACATTTTCCTGTCTCTGCTGGCATGGATAATGTCTTCCGTGCGTAGCCTAGCCCAAGCCTTTAAGTTATTCATCCATCCTCCTCTTTTTCTGCCTCTAGGTCTCTTCCCCATGATGTTTTCCTCCAGTACCAATTGAGGTAGTTTGTATTTTTCTCCCCTCACCATGTGGCCACAATAATCTAACTTTCTTCTCAGAATTGAAGTGATGATAGTTTTTCTTTTTTTGTGTTGGATCTGTTCAGCACTTCCTGATTGGAGATCTTGTCGGTCCATTTATTTTCAATATACTTACAATAATATAATTCTAATAATAATAATATTCTTATAAGTTAAGTCTAATAAGGGTAAATTAAGTCGCAGCGATTTATACATTTAGTTTAACTAGGATCCAACAACAGCAAGTTACTCTGGATCCAGTGCAAGAAGTCTATGATCTTAACGGTTTATTTTCTGAAGCAACAACATTTAAACTGCGTTTGTAAAAATCGGAACGCGTGTTTGAAACCAATCGTAATTTCTTACTATGTTTATGGACTAGGAAATTTGTGAAACAGTGTCCAAATACGGGTGTCTATTCTTCGTTTCAAAAAAGGTTTTTTTTTTCCACAATGCATTAAATGTAACTATTGCATCTCTTTTTGGTATTCGACTTAATGGGAGAAAGATGTTTTTAAATTTCTCAAGGTATTTAAAATTAATAAAACCATATCTTAAAGCTACTTTTGTCTCTCTCTTCTTTTTTTCCCGAAAAAATTATTAGCGGAAAACCCCATTTAGTAATCAAGAAGAATATCGCGATTGCATAAACGTAATTGGACTTGGAATTACAATAGACTCCCGCTAATCCGGGACCCTAGCGTAAAAGGGGCGGGGCTACACTTCCATGTGACGTCAGGAGCGAGATATTTAATAAGAACCTCTCAGTATTTTTATGCACACACTCTCTAATCTTCTAATCTGGTGCCCTCTCTAATTCTGCCCTCCTCTATGCAAGGAATGGTCAGATCAGCGAGAGTCTACTGTATTCTGGTGAAATCTAAACGAAGATTTATATCCTTGGGATTAATTCTACATTAGCTTTGAGTGCTGCGTGTTCGGCGTATTTAATGGCGCAAGGATACTTAAGATCATGCTGTGTCAAGGCATATAGTTTTCTGAAGAATCCGATGCTTTTTGGCTTATAGAACCAAACCCTGAAATACAGATTGGTAAAAAAAAGGTGGGGGCACACGCCTTTTGGATTCGAACCTTTTGTTTTCCTCACAACAAACAAACCTGTTAGCTATACCGCCACCATACGACTGATTTGAATGAACGAAAACAAATTTGAGATGGGAAGTGGTGACGGTTATTGTTTAATTTCTTTATATTCTGAAAAGCAATTCTTCGATGACATTTTCTAAAAGCGTCCTTCACCTAATTGGACGGCCTGATTAAGTCATAAATCCTTTTAGCTGTGGAAGAAAAGAAGAATCATACAATGTGTTTTTAAAAGTAGTTAATAATAATAAGTTAAATATTAGTAACCATAAGTAGAAATGGTAAATAAATTAGATATTAGGAACAGTAGTTCGTAATAGTATAAATTTTTATCTCGAGTAATTAACAGAGAATAGTTTATGCGTAAATATATACACACTACTTTTACTAAAACTAAACTATTACTTTTCTAAATAGTTACAGTTTCAAACTAAATTTTTGCTGATGGTGTGAGGCTTAGCTCATCTGTTTTTCACCTGCTTCTCTCGTTCGGATCCTACAGAAAAACACAAAATGTCCAGTGACGTTAGGAGATAGCAATATGCCCGCGGCAACTTGGTCTATAGGTCTAATGTCTTTTTTCCCCCTCATATTTTTATATACGGTACTATCGGTCACATATTGCATTAGGTAAAAGATAGACCCACAAAATGGAACGTGGGCTGTGGTTAAGATAATTTTGTTCCACCTACGTAGGAAACGCTTTCAGTTCGACTGATAGATAGGAGTTACGTTGAGTCACTCACTGTATTAATGTGAAATATTTTTATTAAGGACATGTCTTATGTTTGTATAATTTAGTTTAAATTATGTAGTACCTAAAACAAGCGGACAATTTCTAAATACATGTTGCCTTTTCTCCTAGTTTAAAATTAAATTTCAGATTCTGTTGTATCGACTTTTATTATGTTCTCTTGTCTAAATTTCTGTTTTACTCTGTGGCATGAATTTCTATTTTACTCTATGGCGTAAATTTCTATTATATTATATTGTATAAATATTCGGATCAATATTATTCGAAACTTATGAAATTGGACTTCGCTTTCTTCTGCTAACAAACTTTTGTTTTATTTGTTGTCTCTTTGGTATATTGTATAGTGATGGGAATGAAAACGCCAAACTGTTTTCTGGCAAACAACGAATAAACTGTTTTTTTAACAACTGGCCAAATCGGTTGTAGGATCGCTTATGGTTGCTGTAGTCGCCAAAAGCGACGTTTTTCAGGACATGTTTACAAACAGGCGGCGTTCAGTTTCGGCGAATGAAACTTATTAACGTTACAAGACCAGAAGCCGTTTTCTGTGTGCTAGCCGTTCTTTTTAAACTGTTTTTTCCCCAAATTTGTTTTTTACGTTTTTTAACCAGGGCGAGTGCCAGCCTATAGAGCCCGTTGCTCGTGATTTTTTTTTTTCCGTCAGAAACCGTTTTTGTGAGTTGTGTGTCGTCTGTCCCATCCCAACTGGCCTATAACGTAGGCTTGTGACATAAGATTTACAGTACAAACAGTTTTATATATACCGAGATTTATGACAGCGGCCTCCAATATTTCTCTTTTATACAGCTCATGGCCTGTATCCGGAGTTTAAAGGATTATTGGCAATTATATTTCAAATATGTGACATTAAAGTTATTCAGTAAGAAAATTGTGTTTAAATCAATGAAAATTGTGTTTAAATCAATGAAAATTATGTGCTCCACCTTCTGCTATTATGAAGACATTACGTAGCTTTCTGTTTTATTGTTGATTTGCTGCTGTTCTTTTTTTTTTTTATATTGCAAACAGTGCCGTTCGTACACTAGCTTTCGTACAAATAGACATTTACCTTTGTGAAATAGAAAAGTCGTCAGTTTTTATGGCACCTTTTGCTGCGGTATTATTTGAGAGGAGCACATCCACCACTTTTTTCTTTCAACTACCATTCTTGATATGAACAGAGTGATCTCTAATGTACGCTGTTACTGAAAAGAACTCGACAGAAACAAAAACTCTGGGCTTTCTTTCATCTTATGGCCTTCTTTTTATGTTTTGCTGTCTGTTTCTCTAACTTTTTATTGTCGTGTCCGTTTCGGTCGTTCCAAAGAAGAAATGTTTCCTAAAAATCGCTTGTTTTGTCATTTGTTACGCTGGAGTTTTGCCAACGTGGAGAGTACCTTTCCACTTCTTCTGTATTGGTGCGCCGACGAGGTACCTTAACCTGTCTCTGTTGCTATAGAAAGGTCTATTTTAATGCTGTTTTAATATCGATGTGTAGTAGTGTCCTGGGTTTGTACTTGTAGTTATGACGATCAAATTGATTCTTTCTTTTGTCTCTCTCTCTTTCAATAGCCTCTACAAGGATATAATACAATAAGCGCTATTTTCCAATTTATAGTCTCAGGTTTGACCGGCGATTTAATAACGGTCGTGGTTTTGAGGTCATTTCATTCCATGTCAGTAAACTTGACATATATCGAAGTCTCCCGTCAATGTAGATGTGTAATATAAAGTGGGAGGAAGTTCAGTGCCATATTTAGTTACCGAAAATTGAAATGGAAATCTAGTTAAAATTTAATTCCATAAATTACACTTTAGTTTTCTATTCAAAGGCTATAAAAATGAAATAGCGTACCAGAAATCTATAAGAAGGAAATAATCAGTATGACAGAAAACTATGAAAATTAAATTTTCAGCATATATATGCTGGGAATCTATGAGAATGGAATAAGCAGTACATATATTGCAGGAACCTACAGGAATGAATGCATCAGCATGTCAGAAATTTATGAAAATGAAATAGTCAGTATGCAATAATCTGTATGCCAGAAACCTACAAGAATGAATCAATCGGTATGCCATGAATCTACAAAAAGGAATGATCGGTATGCCAGAAATCTATGAAAATGAAATAGTCAGTAATGGCAGGAATCTACAGAAATGAAATTAGTCAGTATACCAGGAACCTATACGAATGAAATAATCAGTATACCAGGAATCTATAAGACTGAAGTAGTCAGTATGCCACGCACCTATATGAATAAAATGGTTAGTAAGCGAGGAATCTATGTGAACGAAATAGTATGTTACCTTTCATGTTCATATGCTACGATCAGTTTATCTGAATAATCTTCGAAATGGAGTTCATTTCTTATCCATTTTCAATGTGAAGTGTAGGTCATATTTTAAGTTGGTATTTTGTATTACTGATTAAAAACTGGTTATATTATTCATATACTTCAGCTAATAAAAACTGATTTTAATAAGATATAATCAGTTTACAATTTAATTATATAATTAAATTGTAAACTGATTATATCTTACTAAATTGGTTGCTATAATATTATAACTAATGTAACGTAATTATTAATTTAAGTGATAATTTGTTTGTAATTGAGTTATCGATTAAATTGGCAACGAAACGCCATGTTAGACTAATTCAGCTTTTAGTAAGTCTGAAAATCTAAATGATTAAATTATAGACAATTTCAATTAATTTGTGAATTAATTGCGCTTGAGCAGCATTGCCCTTTATATATATACACACACAGATAGGTCACTTTTAATATGAGTTTCAATTGCATGAAATTTGTTATATGAGTTTCAATGGCACGAAATTTGTTTTAGTGCTAATTATAATTAAGATTAGATCACGCCGAAGAACTCAAGAAAGACAAAAAAAGGCTAGCGCATCGGTAAGGCGTGTGTATCTAGTGATTGCTGCTAAGTGCATTTTTTGGAACGCGATCTCGACTTTTAAGTTTTTTTATGTAATATGTTTTTAGTAGATCTCTCTGAAATATCTTTTCAGACATAGGACTTCCTATGTGAAATACATTTAGCACTTCGATAATGAGATCGTAAAAATAGCACAGGAAACCATGTGAAAGTAGTAGATCAAAATTATTTATGCTAAGTTTTTCCACCTGCCTCTTCCCATTCTATTTCAAACACTGGTCCTCTATGCAGAATTTAGGATAGGACGGGAACGTGGTTAACTTATTTCTCTAAATTTCGAGACTGAGTGGGTTCTCTGCAATTCCAGTTGTATTTTTTGCGCTCAACATGTTAGTTTAAGATCTGTAAATGGCCACAGCTGGGGTGAATCAAGTAAGTATATGTTTTGGTGGAGATGTTTTCCTTCCGTTTCCGTTAGCTTTAGCGAACAACGCTGCGTTGTTCCAAATTTCTGAAAATTTTGTAACTAGTTTCCAGAAATATCTCTCCCGCAAATTTTGCGAACTATTTAGCACGCTTTTTCATATCGGTTACTTTACATATAAGCCTATAGGCACATTTGACGACGTCACTCAATTGAAAATGTTACAAATTGATCTCGTTTCCACTTACTGTTCCACCATATCATGCCCTCCTTAAGTAATGAATTTCTGTAATGTGCTATGTTAAAAGCTAAATGTTAGCCCAAAAGCGTAGATAAGGCCCCATCCAAAGACATGGTAGTGACAGAGTTGGCCAAGTCTCTACGCTGTTTGTCGATGACAGATAGTCCATCCCTCTTCCCTTGCTATTGTATTTGCACTTGAGTAATGTTTTGCTTTGAGAAAAAATATACAAAATGGTACAACAAACCAACTTAAAATGTAATTTCTCAAAGAATGGACAACGCCCTTTGAACAGGACTCACAAGAATGGATGAAATCGAGTTCTTGACGCTCATGTTGAAGAATGCCTCTGGTCTATTTCTCCATAGTTTTCAACGACGTTAATTGGTTTGGTGTTTTTATCTGGATATCCTTGTTTCACAGCTGATACAATTATTTACATTAGTTATGTAAAGTATCATAATTAATTGCTGATTTGACTGGATTAATTAATTATACATATATTTGTGGAGATGGGGTTTATTTCAATATTTATGTTAACCTACTGTATAAAACTATCTAAGCGGCATTTAGAAAAACTCAACAAATTAATAATCAAAGTTGCCGTGTTCGACCAGCCAGAAAATAAAATCATTTAGTAACGTTTCAGCAGCAGTAGGAACGCCAAAGGGGTTGGTCGGAACTCCGCCTATACACAGGTACTTTTAAATCTCGTAGATTCCGAATCGTGACCTATTACTGGGTCACACGCAGATACTGGAAAGGTCTCCTTCCAGTAATAAGTATAGAAAGCCACCCTTAAAAAATTGGATTTTTCTCAAAGAAAACAAAAGACGGGCGACCTGATTCCTGCAAAGGAAAGGGAGGAGATAACGTGGTTTTCTTTAGTATTGTACTTCGATCTTCATTTTCTAGGAACAGAGATAGGATAAATGTGTGGAGTTTTTTTAGAAATGGATGTAACTTCTGCGTTTAAAACACAGTAGCTAGGTTCTCATAAAAGCTCGTTTAGTCCAAACCAAGCCGCCCGGAAAAAAAACACCAACGCAAGAGGTGAGTTGGGATCAAAACGCTAACGAAAGTGACTTTTATAAGTAATTTTATGTTTAATAACCATTGGAAGCTTCAATTTTTATTAAAAATAGAATCAACTGAAATCCCGTTTTACAAACTATCGCATCGCAGATCACGGACGTTCTCCGTCGTTGCTAAGCCCAATGAAACGAGAACATTTTCTGCGTTACGGAATACTTTTTTCGGTGGCCTCTAAAGTTTTTATGTCTTCTATTTTCTTTAAAATATCAGTAACCTGAGCTTGTTTTCATTCGATTGGAAAATTCTGTTGTGCTGGCTTTTACCTTTAAGTTTTCTTTTGGGTCATTGCATTTCAAATCGCCCAAAATAAAATTTTCGTTGCCCTCATTGTCACAGATTTTTGTTAAATATTTTTGTCAACAAGTACACTGAAGTGCCAGAAAAATTGGTACACCTACCTAATATCGTGCAGCCCCCCTCCGTGCGCATGCCAAAGTGCCGCAACACGACGTGGCATGGACTCGACTAATGTCTGAAGGTATCCTGGAGACAATTCACACCAGGAATCCTGCAGGGCAGTCCACAAATCCATAGGAGTGCGAGGTGTTGGAGATCTCTTCTGAACAGCACGTTGCAAGGCATCCCAGATATGCTCGATAATGTTCATGTCTGGCGATTTAGGTGGCCAATGGAAGTGTCTAAAGTCAGAAGAGTGTTCCTGGAGCCACTCGGTAGCAACTCTTGATGTGTGGGGTGTCGCATTATCATGCTGAAATTGTCCAAGTCCGTCGGAATGCACAATGGACATGAATGGGTGTAGGTGATCGGACATGATGCTTACGTACCTGTCACCTGTCAGAGTTGTCTCTAGACGTATCAGGGGTCCCATATCACGCCAACTGCACACGCCCCATACCATCACAGAAGCTCCACCAGCTTGAACAGTCCCCTGTTGACATGTAGGGTCCATGGATTCATGAGGTTGTCTCCATACCCGTACACGTCCATCCGCCTGATGCAATTGGAAACGAGACTCGTCAGACCAGGCAACGTGTTTCCAGTCATCAACAGTCCAATGGCGGTGTTGGCGGACCCAGACGAGGCGTAAAGCTTTGTGCCGTGCAGTCAACAATGGTACACGAGTGGACCTTCGGCTCCGAAAGCCCATATCAATGATGGTTCGTTGAACAGTTCGCACGCTGACACTTGTTGATGCCCCAGCATTGAAATCCGCGGCAATTTGAGGAAGTGTTGCACGTCTATCTCGTTTAACGATTCTCGTCAGTCGTCGAATGTCCCGTTCTTTCAAGGTCTTTTTCCGGCCGCACCGCTGTCGGAGATTTGATGTTTTACCGGATTCCTGATATTCACGGTATACCCGTGAAATGGTCGTACGCGAAAATCCAAATTTTGTCGCTATCTCGGAGATGCTATGTCCCATCTCTCTTGTGCCGACTATAACGCCACGTTCAAAATCACTTAAATCTTGATAACCTGCCATTGTAGCGGCAAGAACCGATCTAACCAGAGCCATATATAGGGAGAATTCGGTCATGTATTGTTGTCGAGCTCAGGCTGCTTGATTGGTTAACTGGCGGGTACGGACAGACAGCGGCCATTATGGCTCAATTATCGCTCGCTCTCAGCACTATGTGTGGTTGCATACTCTTGGCTGGTACAGATAACGAGTGTTTTAATATTCAATATAATCGGAGGCTATTCATTGTGAAAAATGGTTATTTGTTGCACTGTAAATTGTAAGAATCGAAGTGGTCAAGGAGTAAAATTATTTCACATTCCAAATGGAAAAAATGATCAAGAACGGCGCAAAATTTGGTTAGCCAAAATAAAACAAAAAGATTTTAACTTCGTGAAAAGTACCTGTTTGTGTGAAGTAAGGTTGTTTTTTTTTGTTTTTTGTTGTTTTTTTTGGTAGTAAAAAATGTGCCACATGCTTTGTAATGTTTTGTTCACATCTGAGAGTATTACGATATGAGATAATATCGGGAATAAGTTTGACCCGTAATTTAACCATGTAAAATAAAAGTGTCAATGCCTATCATTAATGTTTTAAATAACTTTTTAGTTTCACATTAATGTTTTTAAAATAATGGCAGCTTTAAATTGCGTGGATTATCCGTATTTTATCAATAATAAAAAAAAATGTTTATCTACGCATTTACAATTTTAAGTACAAATTTAAAAGCTTTTATATCAGTTATTAATTTTTAAATATTAATGTTTTTTCATAAAATAACTGCAAACTTGAAATTGCATGCGTAGTCAATTTATTTTATCTGTAATAAAAAAATATATTTATCCATGCATTGAATAATTTTATTATTATCATTAATTTGTCACATACATTATTTCTGTTTTATTACATGGTGATTTTTATATCCTTGTTTTTAATAACTAATGAAAAATATATTTTACGACGAAATAAAAAGCGAACCACGTATTTTCAATCATAAAACTAGTGGTTTCCTAAACTTTTTACAACATTGGAAGGGATCTTATGGAATTTGTATTACTTTATATGAAAATAAATGATTTCGTTATACAGCACTGCTGTGCTTTACTTTTTGAACTTTCCAGGAATATGTCTTGGTCGTATAGCAAGGTATGGGTCTATAATATACTCCATATTGTTGTTCAAATTTTGTTATGCTTTTCTGTATGACGTTGAATAATAGTAAATAATATAATAATGAGTAATTAAATAAAATAACTAATAAGAAATTAAATAAAGTCGATAATAAGTTTAAAAAAGTAAAAATATAATAAGTAAATTTAAAGTGAAGTAAACTATAAATAAATTAGTAGTTCAGTAGTTAAAAATAGTTATAAAACAATAATAAATAGTTAAACGATTTAAAATAAAAGTTACAATAATGCTTTCTTTTAACTGCCA
This sequence comes from Dysdera silvatica, assembly GCA_006491805.2. Lineage (NCBI taxonomy): Eukaryota > Metazoa > Arthropoda > Arachnida > Araneae > Dysderidae > Dysdera > Dysdera silvatica. The sequence goes on from QLNU02015360.1 coordinate 46,926,268, forward strand.
GCCTTTGAGGAAATTGACAGTTATCCACCTAAAGGTTAAGTCCTTTTAAAGAAACCTCAAAATTATCACATCTAAACGTAATTTGAAAAATACTGAGCGAGAATTTACATGTTTTTAAATGCCCGTGTGGAGAAAAAAAATTTTTTTTTCGCAACCCTATATAAAAGCTTATACGCGCTAATTTAAAATTCTTTTATGTCTTATTTTAAAGGTCAAATGCAACATTTGCTCGAAAAATGTAACACTACTCTTCATTTCGTTTTAAGACTAAAAAATACGCCGATTATAGCAAATGCAACACTGTAACGTTGTTCTGAACGAGGAGCGGGATTGAGCGAAAATGGCGCCATGCACTTCCTGTGACAGAACTCACTCTATATATGGCTCTGCCTAGGTCCTATCCTTCGCCATAAATCGTTATCTGTCTGTTTTCCTCTACACAAAGGCAACAAACAACTGCGTCGGTGGACAAAAGGACGAGCAGACCATAGCTCGCATCTGTCCTAAAAAGCCTCTTCTCACCAGGAGAACGACAGCCATTGTTAGAGCAAGTTTATCAGGCAGCCGCTAGGGGGCGATATATAACTGCAATAAAGTGACTTACGAAGCAAAGGCTCATACACTAATTGGCTATACCGTCAGTGATGGCGTTAGCAGGCATCCTTCATACCACTTTTACTCATGAAATATTTTCTAATAATGGTGAAAGACCCTTCTTCTATGAAAGGGGAATACGGGATAAGCCCTATATCATAAAACAACGTCAACAAAACACTTTATCTTTCGAAAAATACAGTGCCGGTCAAACAGTGGTCAGTTTCTTCGCCTTGATGTCATTTCGAGAGTCTTTATGTATGTTTCTACTTGTTACGTCCTAGGACTGCCCAATGGTTCATTCGGAATGGGCCTGAAGGCTTAACTTGACCTCTGACACTGGAGACAGTTACACACAGGTAAGCTAACTGCGAATCAAACTTAATCTAGTGCGCTTAGAGGCGGTCATGACCACGGGCGCCGCTAGCGGGGGACCCATTCCCCCCAATGTTGGTGTTAGGGTTCCATATCTCCATTCAATTTCAAACAAAATGCCTTCTACTGGCACATTGCCTGCCCCCCCCAAATATTTTCATGCCGTCGGCGCCAATGGTCATGACTACAAGGGCACAATCGCTAACAGAGGTAAAAATATGTGTCCTTTACTAGGAGTTCGTCTTAAATGGATTCACATCTGTCCACGCACGGCCTCTACATCCTCCGAGGAATTCGTACCTCACAAGTCCTAGGGAACCGACTCATGGGCGTAAGTGAGCAATACATTCACCCCTCCGAGTGGAATTGCGTTACTACTTATAGGCGTAGAGCCATATGCACCCGTGGAGCCTGAGCTCCCACCCCCACACCCCCCCAAAAATATTACACGTCAAAATCCACAAAATCTTGTTAATCTGAACTAATTGGGACAAAGAATTGTTCGGATTAACAGAAATCCTTATTATAAGCAATAATTGTTTGAGATGCGTGTGTGTGTTTAAAGCGTGCTCGCGGAGGGCGACGGGAAATTTCCCTGCCTTTATGGGCAATTTCAATGGGTTGGCAACACATACTGCGTTATTTGTTTACGTCTTATTTAAATGACTGCACCTATGGGAACGTGGATCTTTGTGTGCTATGTATGTATGGTCGACATCCCAATACGCTCTCCCCCTCCCCAATACGCCTTGGCGGTTGGTTACGCTGTCTGAGCGTCCTGTCTGGGATTACAATGCCGCCTTCGGTGGCCACCCTTCCCAATCTCTACTACAACTACAATTTACGTCTTGTTAGTCGGCAAGGTTCTTTTCATGACGACAAGCGAGATAGACCGATTTTATGGGAAAGCCAAGTAATTAATTACTATAAGTATATGCGGTATAACATGGTATTTTTTTTAATCATATTTGTAAGCTGAATCAAATAAAATTTCTTTGAAAAATAAAATAAAAAAGGGAGTACCGGACTTTCCTTGGTTCCAATTAACGAGACTACTATATATTGTAATGTATATAATGCGTGTTCCAGTCCCCTAATATAATTTTGCAAATCCTATGTTACTATTACCACTGCATAGTTTAATAACTGATTAATATCCCCATTTATGGTCAGTGAAGCACCCTGTATTTGTTAATACCCATCCCTCTCCTCTATGCCTTTCTTATTTTTTATTCTTAAATTTTAAAATTAAAATCCAGCTAGACTAAGTCCCTCAAAAGTCCGAACTTTTATTGAATAGGGGTGATACAGAATAGGAGACCTCTAGTTTTTATAGACAGCCTATGGGGTTCCGTAAAAGTGTTTATAGCGCAAACATCCTTTACAATATTACGAAGAAGGGTTCCACACAGGAAAATTCTACAGAAGAGCGCCAATATTGCCCAGTATAAAAATTACGACGCAATAAAGCTGTACGGAGATGAGACAATACTGATGTGTACGGGAGACAACATTAAGAGTGGGCCTCTTGTTTATCTAGAGCGCGACCATTTATTCAGCGTAAGTCCGATATGAACCGAATCAAAACAAGTCCGAATATATAGCCCACCGTAGGAAAAACAATCCCTATTCTCTTGAAACAAACAAAATGGGGAGGTGGATGCCACACCAGCGAGGAAAACCTTGGTAGCCTCCTGACAGAACTTCTAAGTCAGCCTGAAATGGGACCCAGAAGCCACCAGGGAGCGTAGGTCAAGCGGCAGTCTCTGCTAAAAGCAGAACCGTGTTACGGTACTCTAGGGTCTGAGTGGCTTTTGCGGGGTTTTTGTTTTGAGAGCGTTCTTCTTCTTTCACCCGATGACGGGATACCGCGGGAACTACTTCATTTGCCGGGCAGTGGGAAGGAGGAAACACTGGAATAGTGTCATTTATCCCTACGTTGGGTTTACCACGTATCTTGACACCCACTAATGATCGGTATACGACCCTGTCAGAGTTTATAGGGGTTACACGGTTCTTTATCTGACGGGATGCGCACGGATGTGTCGATCACAAATAAGATTTAAAGGGAGATTAGGGAAAAACAACAGCTCTGGCTGAAGAATTTGCAAAGTCAAGGATATAGTCATCTGAACACAACGTAGCCATCAGTGGCAACACTCGGGGAATTTTGCGATGGTGACATGTAGGATTTGGGGATTTCTCCCCACCCCTTCCAGTAAAAGACTTACGTAAGAGAGAATATTCCCTATTATTCTGAAAATGACGAAGTTTGGTATTATTTCTGAAGATTGTTACATTCTATTATTAATACATGAGAACTGATTCAGCGGCATAAGTTTTTCAAAACATTTTATTAATAAATCATGGTTTCTTTATATATTTTCAGTATTTAAATGTATTCGTAGTTTTAAGAACTTTCGCATTTAGGCAGTTACAACTCTCTAAACACTTCCTTAATTTGAAGGCAATATCTTTGAAATTCCACATTCAGATAGAAAGACGTCGGGACGCCGCGAACCAGTTAGGCACCAACCTGCAAGCTACAGATATGATAATCCATAGATTCCTATGGTTTTAGACCTTATCATAGAAATGTTTTCAATGTTGTATAATTCGGTACTTTGTACCAAACATTTTATTATCACCAACCTAATGGGGCAAGGCGCCCCCCTTTTGACTACCGCTCGTCTGCTTGCCCTGGCAAGGCGTATCTACGACATTTCGTGTTGAAAAACAAGTTTTTACAAGGAATCATATCTAGAAAGTAATTTTGCTACGATGTACCACATTCAGAAAGCAGTGTTTTTATGCAGATTACCATTTAGAAAGCAGTGTTTTTCTATGCAGATTACCATTTAGAAAGCAGTGTTTTATGTAGATTACCATTTAGAAGGCAGTGTTTTCTATGCAGATTACTATTTGGAAAGCAGTGTTTTTATGCAGATTACCATTTTAGTAAGCAGTATTTTTATGCAGATTACCATTTAGACAGCAATGTTTTTATGCAGATTACCATTTAGAAAGTAGTGTTTATATGCAGATTATCGTTTAGAAAGCAGTGTTTTTCTATGCAGATTACCATTTAGAAAGCAGTAATTTTATGCGGATTACCATTTAGACAGCAATGTTTTTACGCAGACTGCCATTTCGAAAGCAGTGATTTTATGCAGATTATCATTTAGAAAGCGATGTTTCAACAAACTTTATATTGAGTAAAACATCGCTCTCAGCATTCAAGCGTACAGATATGCATGAATTTAAAAAGAATATGCATAGTCAGAGAGCTGGAGAGTTCAGGAGAGCACATTTGAGTACTCAGAAACACACTAAAAGGAGTGCCGATTGTTTCCAGAAGCGGATCTTTAAAGTCGTATGTTATTTGACCATATTATTCTCGAGTACAAACCGACCAGCTCAATCAGTGAGGTACGTAATTACCATTGCTACTGAATTTCAGGACAAGCAGACGGAGAGGACGGTGGAATCGTCCCTCTCTCGGGTAGGAGATAATAAAATTCAGGAACCCGGCAGGGTTTCGCAAGTTCTGTGACTTCTGATTGAGTTAACCAAGTCGAAGAAGAAACAACGTATACCAGGAACATTCTTCTACGTTAATGGCATTAGGGACCAGTTTCCCACGCAAGGGGCGAAGACCGATACGCATAAAGAAAACCAAAACTTATATTCATTAGATGTCCCCACCTCACTCGCCCCGTTCGGCAGGTACTGGGTTAACTTAGACTCACGATTCGTGAGAAGGAGAAGATACTTTTATCCGAAAGAGGAGATTAAAAATTAAATATTCACGTCAGCACCCTTGCGTGTTTCGCCGCTTCCTTTGTTTGTTCCGAGAAGAGGGGAGGCAAATAGACTTGAGCTGCCAATGGGATTAATGCCAAGCCTTTGAATTT
>QLNU02015360.1:46931250-46975373 GCA_006491805.2 Dysdera silvatica
ATGAAATTTGTATTACTTTATATGAAAATAAATGATTCGTTATACACCCTTGTGTTTTACTTTTTGAACTTTTCAGGAACATATCTTGGTCGTATATCAAGGTATGGGTCTATAATATACTCTATATTGTTACTCAAACTTTGTTGTGCTTTCTTGTTCGATATTGAATAATAGTAAATAATATAATAATGGGTAATTAAATAAAGTAGATAAGTTTTAAAAAAAAGGTAAAAATACAATAAATTTAAAGCGTAGTAAATTATAAATAAGTTAGTAGTACAATAGTTAAAAATATTTATAAAGCAATAATAAATAGTTAAACAATTTAAAACAAAAGTTACAATAATACTTTCTTTTAACTACCAGCCTTTGAGGAAATTGACAGTTATCCACCTGAAGGTAAGTGCTTTTTAAGAAACCTCAAAATTATCACTTCTAAACGCAATTTGAAAAATACTGAGAGATTATTTACATGTTTATAAATGCCCTTGTGGAGAAAAAAAAATTCGCAACCCTATATAAAAGCCTTTACGCGCTAATTTAAAGTCCTTTTATGTCTTATTTTAAAGGTAAAATACAACATTTTCTCTAAAAATGTAATATTTTTCTTCATTCCGTTTTGAAACTAAAAATTACTCCGATTATAGCAAATGCAACAGTGTAACGTTGTTCTGAACGAGGAGTGGGATTGCGCGAAAATGGCGCCATGCACTTCCTGTGACCAAACTCTCTCTATATATATATATGGCTCTGGATCTAACAGCTTTGCCAGACATCTCTTGTCTTATATAGGCGCTGCCGACCGCATCGCGTTACGCTGATTGGTTGCAAAGCTCCGTTATTTGCATACGCACGCCTGTACCAGTTTTTCTGGCACTTCAGTGTATATTATGAAAAACGGTTAATTTTTTTTTTCAAAATTTTTAGATCAAAACTGAGGTCAGGGGTATACTTCGAAATTTGGCGCAATGTAACAAAATGACACCAACTGATAAGATGGTTTTTAAGTTGTAATTACTGTAACTTTGTTATTTATGAGCCATTTTGGTGTCATTTGAAACACAAAAGTGCAGGCCATAAGGTGTAATTCTTAAAATGCTGGAAATTTACATGTAATATTTACAAATGTGCAATAAAAATTTTTTTTCATCGCCAAATTTATGCAAATTTCAGGAACTTTTTGCAGCAAAAGGTGAGGTCTCACTACCTTGAATTTTTTTTATATAATACTAATAATTAGTTTTTTTCACCATAAAAAAAATTAGGAGTTTGCTTTTCCTGGTTGAACAATAAAAAAATGAGCAGTGAAAATAAAATTTAATTTTTTGTTGTCCTACCAGGGGGAAAAAAAAACAAACACCCTACTCTTCTTCTTCTTTTTTTCCTTAAAAAAAAAACTAAATGTCAGCATTATGTAAAAAAAACTCAAGGTACTGAGAATTGACACTTTACTGCAATAAATTCCTGAAATTTGAATAAATTTGGCAATCAAAAAAATTTTTATTGCACAGTTGTAAAGGTTACATGTCAATTTTTAGCATTTTAAGAAATTATATCTTACAGCTTGCACTTTTGTGTTTCAAACGACACTAAACTGAACAAAATTGGTTCCTAAATAATAAAGTTACAGAATTAAAAACTTTATGTTGTCAATAAACATATGTATGTAATGCACATACATATATCTAAAATCATGTTCAATAATTTTGTAGAGGAAACAAAAATACAAGTTGACAACATTGAGCTAGAAATTGCTGATTCATATATTTACCTTGGCCAGCTGATTTCAATGGATGGCAACATTATGAAAGAACTCAACAGACGTATTAAACTTGGCTGGAGTGCATTTGGAAGAAACAGTTTTATCCTGAAGGGGAAATTGCCTTTGTGTCTAAAAAGAAAGGTCTTCAACCAGTGTGTATTGCCAGTCCTCTCATGGCGAATCAGAGCAGCTGTCACAGCACCGGATTCGTCGTTATCAACTATCCAACGTGTGGCCCGCACACATGTGTCCAACATGACCCTCTGCAGACGACTGAGAGAGCGGAATTTACGCTCGCGCCGACCGTTACGCCGCTTACCTCTCACGCCTTTACACCGTCAAGTCCGATTACAGTGGTGCCGGGCTCGATCAACTTGGAACTGCGCTGACTGAGGTCCCGTTTCCAACTGTGTCCTGACGACAACCGCAGACGTGTCTGGAGACGTCCAGGGCAGCGTGGGGATCCTGCCCTTACTATCGCACGCCACACATGCCCACAACAGGGCGTTATGGTCTGGGGTGCCATCTCCTTTGATAGCCGGACCCCTTTGGTGGTCATTTCTGGCACACTTACAGCACAGCGGTACGTAGACGACATTCTACGACCGGTTGTGTTACCGTTCCTTTTGCGACACCCTGGACTTACGTTTCAACAAGACAATGCCCGGCCGCACACGGCACGTGTTGCTATGAATTGTCTTCAAGCTTGCCCAACACTTCCTTGGCAAGCTAGATCTCCTGATCTCTCTCCCATAGAGCACATTTGGGACGCTATGGGAAGGCGATTGCAACCATCCCGGAATGTTGACGATTTAGCCCGACAGTTGGAGACAATTTGGCAAGAAATTCCGCAGGACACCATCCGGGATCTTTATCAGTCTATGCCACGCCGGGTGACAGCTTGCATCCAGGCCAGAGGTGGACCAACGCCTTATTGACTTCCTCCCTTTGTAACGGTCAAACTCTGCAATAAATCATTCAATTGTTCTGAAATTTTAATCGTTTCTTTTTCTATGTATGTTCTTCACATCCACCAATTTTTATTGCAATCGGACAACTACTTCTTGGTGCGTCGATTTTTTTTGTTATAGGGGGTACATGTATGTGGTGTAGTAAGTAAATCGTGAGTATGTAAATGTGACATAAGTAAGAAAAGTTGTGATGGACATGTATTTCCTGTAGAACATTTGCAATCAGCCGAAGTCTTGTACGGAATATTGCAAAATATTCTGCTTTTGGTCGCACTTCTAAACATACACTTTAAGAAGCATTCGTCTTGGGTAGCCTAAAAGTTTTGCCGGCTCGCAGATAAATTTCGCGCCGACTTGAACAAGTGCTGGACTCGCAGCTTCAGAGAATTGATCCCGAGTGATCTAAAGGGGATTTTAATAATCCTTATGTGTATCTCTCTGTATTATATTATTAGCGCATGAAGTTCTGGAAAAGTTCCAGAATTTTTTCGAGGTAGTTATTCTCTCCTTAATTATGAAATGCCGTTTGTTATCGCACGCTCATTTCACGAAAAAGCGAACATTGGATTGAAGCTTGTTCGAATGTTCTTTCATATTCGAAGGAACTGGTACTTTCGGAATTAATGTTCGAAAAGAGACCTACAGCGAATTTGAAAATTGAAGCTCTGAATCATTGCATGGGAGTTAGATCTGGTTATGAAGCATACAGCGAGTTGAAATAGGTATGGCGCTAATGCAGTATTGAGCGAGAGGATTATAAAAAATGTTTTTTGACAGTTTTGGCGGTTTCCACTCTGGGTAATATTTGCCGCGAATCATTCGTGTAAGGAAGAGAAAATAACTTTTTATAGTTTTCGTGCTTCCTGGGAATTTCCGAAATTTCTTTAAAATGGTTACCCGATGCAAATTCTCTTCGTATTTCGTGTAAAATTATGTTCTCAACCATTTATTGCGTCGTTGTTTATGACTTCAAAGTGCTTGGAATAAAATGAAATGTTTTACAAAATTAGAGGGGACATATGTATTGCATTACCTGCTCGTGACTTCCCTGCTGTAGTGATTTGCTAACTTGAAAGTAAAACTGATTATAATTTTGCGCCTTTCATTTGGCAATTCTTTGTTTCAACTAATATATTACAGATTATATTGCATTACCCTGTTTCATTTAATGTATTGCAGACTTAATATATGAAATAATGGTCTAATCAGGTCTGGGTCAGTGAGCTGTCCGATATTTGTGAAGCTTCGCTTTTCTGAACTTTTCCTGTTCATAACTCACACGGGGGATTAACAGGTTGTTGTAAAAGAAAAGTGGGGTTAAAGGTAAATCTATTCGAACTCTTGTGAAAGATTTATTAGTTTAGTTGAAATGAACGCTATTTTTTTTATCAAAATGCGAATACCCACTTTTGATTCACTTCCTGACAGTAACGAATTTCTTTCAGGAAAATACGTTGAACCCATTTCCAAACGTGGCGTGAGAATTATATAACGAATCATGGAGCGTCTTTAAATAACATAACACTAATAAGTGACATTACGGAAATAGCGAAATTTCTACTTTGCTTTCCGCTACGTTGTGTACCAACTTATGATGATGATAAAGTGACAGTTACATTTATGCGAGGATTTTTTTGAAATATTGTAAATTAACTCTAATAGACGTTGCTGATTCAGATAAGGCTTGGTTGTTTAGGTGTGTGTTGGTACTCTGAGGTAGGGCTTAATTTCTAACAAAAAAAAAGTGCAGGAGCCCTAATATTATGATAAATCGATTAAAAAATCGAATGGCTGCAAAAGAATCGATAAATCATATCAATTGTTTATGTCCATTTTTCTGGACAACAAAGTTCATGCCTTTAATCACAAATTCATTACTTTTTCATGACAGTGTCTATTTAGGGGTTCTGGCTAATATTTAAATAATCGCCAAAAATGAAGAAGTACCGGAGCCAGGCTCCGTTTGGCTCCCGCCCAATTTAAGCCCTGCTCGGAGGTCACCAACTGTTAATTAATTCTGCCTCACGAAACCATATGAACATTTTTAGGAGCCGTTTTCTCAGACTATGAAAGACTGAAGCAACATGGTCTTTTCTGTCCTTTCACCGTAAAATCACAAACAAATCCACAAATCCTTAACGAATGAATCAGTTATCTGCCGCTTTAAAGTTAAATGGATCTTGGAGCTTTTTCATTCTTTTAAGTGCACAATTTTTTTTTTTTTTTCTAAAGTCATCATGATGGTTTTCTGCAGAATGTATTCGACACAAATGACGCCTTTTCTTCATTGTTAATTGCTAAAGAAACCAAGAGGTGATCTTTAAAAACGAACTTTTCACAAACGCAGTTTGTTATGAGTTGAAACGACGTTTACAATTGTTTCTGAAGAAGGTAGGTCGTTGTCTTTTATCCCTATCGAAACAATTGTAAACGCCGTTCCAATTCGTAATACACTACGTTTGTGAAAATTACGTTTTTAAATATATTATTGCGCAGTGCATAGCTCATCCTTTCATAGGCAAGAGGTGATCATTGATTCACGTATGGTGCGTTGAGCTACTTTCTTTTCTCTACGCTCAAAATTAACGTTGAAATTATTGTTGTCTCTAGAAAAGTAACCGTTAAGAATTAACAAAATTATTGCAAAATTATGATCTTAACCGTATATGTTAATATAATACCGCAATTATAACCATACTTCTAACTTATAATAAAATTGGATGGTGTGAAAAAACTGCATTAGAATTGGAAAAACAAACTATATATATGCACACACACACACACATTCGTTTAACCCTATTGAGCAATTATATTTCGTTAAAAAAAACATTGAAATTTAAGATTACCTAATTTTAGTTTTCTCTTTCTAAAAAAATACCTTCTGTTGTGGCTCCCTTTTATTTGACTGGTTGTGATAAATGCTCACTATGTATGCAAAATAAAATATTACAGAAAACTTGCCTCTTTTTCTTCACTGGAATATTGCGCGGCGAGAGGAGATGTGAAGATACTGCTGTATTGTGTCCATTTATAGTTTCCGGAACAGTGAGTAGTTTTTGGATGTAAAACGGATAAAAAAGGTTTCCATTTTTTGCGATTGATTTTTGTTCATTTGGATGTATTATTGAAGGCACAACATAAAGTGAAAAAAAGAGAAAGGATATTGGTAGAATTAAGTGACTCAAAATTTAACGAGCAGTTGAAATTAAAACATGCGTACATACAGACATAGAGATAGTGTTAGTTAGTTTATATATATTTATAAAGAATTTGACTGCGTAAATAAAATACATACAATAACAAAAAATATTTTCTAATGTATTCTATCTGATAGCCCTGTTTTTGAATTATCATATTACATCTAGATTTCTACGATAATAGGACTTTTCGTAAAGTCACAAACGGGATTTTCTCCAATTCCTCCTCCACATCTTTCCACAGTCCATCCAAGGTAGTGGGTCGGCGTTTTGAAAGAGATTGTTTTAAAAGTCCAAATGCACAATAAGCCATCGGTGCTACATCTGGAGACTGGGTAGGAATATGGCTAATTGGTGTTGACTTTATTTTATATAAATCGAACACTACGCAGATTAAATCAAACAACAATGTCAATCAATCAACGTTTATTGGCGTAGTGATACCAATTGGTATTGACTTCATTCCAGTTTCTTGTCTCATTTTTTCTAGAAATGCGGTTGTACTTTTGGAGGTGTGGCTGCTCGCTTTGTCCTGATGGAGTTACAGACTTCGAAAGTCCGTAGGGTACAGTTTTGGAATATCTTTTTTAAAAATAGGGATCAAAACATTGTTTTGATAGTAAGTAGAATTGATTTTTGCAGTTTTTCAACTTTTCTTATTTTTAATTTTCCGTTATAAGAGATGCCAGCGATAACCATAAATCAACGGCGAAACGATATCACACCGTACGTGGTGTGCCTGGTAGTGAAAGAGTTAAGCAGCAATAGTGATGTTAGAGTGCACAGCTCAAATCGTAATGTGTTAGTGTGAAATGCAAGATTCATATTGCAGGTTTAAAAATGCGGGGGTATTCGGCCGGAGCTCAGTTGTGAGGCTTTCCCCCATTACTTCAGTTACTGTACCAGAAAAAGCGAATTATGATTTTGTACTTTTGTGTGCTACGATTTTATCGATTCATAAAGTCATTCCAAATGCAATAACTTAAGTAATGTGTGCCCAAATATAAATTAATAAACAGAAAATATTCCACAAATCGCAATGCTTCTCGTTTCTGAGCTTTCTCAATATCGAAAATCACCACTTATAATGATGTGGTTAGAGGAAATGTATCGTTATCATTTATTCTAAATATTAAGCTTTGTTGGGCTAATTTCGATACATACACGAGTGATGTGAAAGTTATGTCAGAAGTTTGCTTCTTTTGACATGTATGCCGTCTATGATACAATAGAAGTCTAAAGTTTTAAAAAAAAAGGTATATACACTCTATAACAAAAAAATCGATGCACCAAGAAGGAGTTGTCCGATTGTAATGAAATTTCGTATGCAAAGACATTTTGACCGAACATGCAAATGATTAAAATTTGGTGTCCAATGAATGAATAGCGGGAACTCCAGCGCATCGGAACTGCGCATTCAGCAGGTGTATATAAGGAGCGATTCTCAATATGTGGTCAAAATTTCTGTTGCATTTTGACTGCGGATATCTTACGTCGACTGTAACAATGCCTCGCCGAAAGATTCGTGCTCATTACGAGCATATGTCAGAGTTTGAAAGAGGTCGTGCTATCGGATTGAAAGAGGCTGGTTGGACGAATCGAAGAATCGCTGGACATGTGGGTCGAAGCGATGCGGCGATTGGACGGTGCTGGCAAGAGTGGGTCAACAACGGCAGATGTCAGCGTCGGGACGGCAGCGGTCGACCTAGGGCCACAACAGAACGGGAAGACAGAGCGATTGTCACAGCACCGGATTCGTCGTTATCAACTATCCAACGTGAAGCCTGCACACATGTGTCCAACATTACCCTCTGCAGACGACTGAGAGAGCGGAATTTACGCTCGCGCAGACCGTTACGCCGCTTACCTCTCACGCCTTTACACCGTCAAGTCCGATTACAGTGGTGCCGGGCTCGATCAACTTGGAACTGCGCTGACTGGGGACGTATAGTCTTTAGTGACGAGTCCCGTTTCCAACTGTGTCCTGACGACAACCGCAGACGTCCAGGGCAGCGTGGGGATCCTGCCCTTACTATCGCACGCCACACATGCCCACAACAGGACGTTATGGTCTGGGGTGCCATCTCCTTTGATAGAAAGACCCCTTTGGTGGTCATTTCTGGCACATTTACATCACAGCGGTACGTAGACGACATTCTATGGCCGGTTGTGTTACCGTTCCTTTTGCAACACCCTGGACTTACGTTTCAACAAGACAATGCCCGGTCGCACACGGCACGTGTTGCTATGAATTGTCCTGCAAGCTTGCCCAACCCTTTCTTGGCAAGCTAGGTTTCCGGGTCTCTCTCCCATAGAGAACATTTGGGACGCTATGGGAAGGCGATTGCAACCATCCCGGAATGTTGACGATTTAGCCCGACAGTTGGAGACAATTTGGCAAGAAATTTCGCAGGACACCATCCGGGATCTTTATCAGTCTATGCCACGTCGGGTGACAGCTTGCATCCAGGCCAGAGGTGCAACCAACGCCTTATTGACTTCTTCCCTTTATAATGGTCGAACTCTGCAATAAATCATTCACTTGTTTTGAAATTTTAATCGTTTCATTTTCTATGTATGTTCTTCACATCCACCAATTTTTATCGTAATCGAACAACTCCTTGGTGCGTCGATTTTTTTTTTTTTTGCTATGGAGTGTATATATATATATATACACACACACACGCGAAAGGATCATGCTTGGTTTATAATTATAAAATAACAAAATAACGTTTCCAGTTACACGCTCTTCTTTATAGCATGCTAAATGAATCCTTTAGGACCCCCCCCTTATTTCTTAAATTCAGTGCCTAAAGTTCGACTTTATTAAACCAAGTGGATATGATTGGCATGCAACGGTTACGTCTGATACGCTGCTATTTAAAACCGACGGTCGAATCACGATCTCAGATCGAAGCTTTTTTCGCTGTGGGTGGGGTATCCAGGCTTAGTGGCGCCAACAGACGCCACTCTGCGGGAATAAGTCGTTCCTATCACGCACAGGTAAAATACGTTCGCCACACTTACCTGCGACGGAGGGATGTCAGCACGCTGACTGCGGTAAGATATAGTTTTCGATACTTTTCCAGTCTGTAATAATATGTGAAATGAGATCTACCTATATGTAATATAGTTTATAAATATAACTATAATAAGAGCACATACGCTGTAGAATGCCATTAATATGCTAGTAAGATTAATAGGCGTGAGATTTCATAAATACGTAGCAGGTCACGTGATATTTAGCGGCGGTAAAAATTTGTTTTGTAATTTTTAAAAGTCCAAGTGTTGGCCCCCCCCCTTTATAATACGTTTTATATTATATGAATATTGTTTATATATTATGCGTTAACAGGTGAAAAATCGAAGTCTTATCTGTTTTTCTATTTTTGTTCTTGTCTCCCAAACGACTTCAGATTTTTTTTTTTTTTTTTTTGTAATATTATCTGTATAATCTAAATATTTTTTAAATGTACCGTGAGACTCCAATTTTATGTTTCCGTAAAAAAATATGTTATCCCCTTCGAACATCCTTTTTTCGTAATCCCATATATGGAATTAATTACTATTTTTATAAAATGGCATTCTTGCTTCGTGCGTTCTCTCTCTCTCCCCTTTTTTTTTCCTTTGTTATCTCTAGAATAAGGCAAGACCACCAGGGGCGGACTCAGCCACCGGCCAACCTGCTCCCGGGCCGATGCGCCCTCATGGGCTATAGGACTCGCACTCGCCCTCTGATAATCCAAGGTATGCGCCCTTTGAGAGGACCCAGTCCGCCCCTGAGGACCACCATGTCGGTGTGATTATTTCTGTCTTTAGCAGGCCAAATTTTATTGCTTAAAAATGGTGAATATATATGTAAGCAAACTTTCATTTCATTTCCTTCTTTTAGTAGCGTGTTTGGTAACTCATAGTAGGGTCCATTAACGGTTTATTGATCATATAAATTATCATTTATGATAATGTGAGACGAACGATTTATATGTTACTATGCATAATTCAGGAACTGTATAGAGAAAACTAATATAAAATCAATTGTGTAAAATTTTCATTGCAAGGAAAAGGAATTATTCTTTGTGAGCAAACAATTATTTTAAAAATGCGTTATTGATGTGGTACTTACTAGCACTTCATTCAGATTTTGCTGTTAAAGGGAAATTTCTATGAATTTTTATTATTGAAGAATTTTGTAGCTATGTTAGATTCTCTTCTGATAAATATCCTTTTCATTTTTCTCTGTTATTTGGTTGCAGTTTTTTATTTATTTATTTTCTATTTTTTTGAATTCAGCCGTTTCAGTTATTTCTTTGTCTTATCTTGCATTTTTATTATCTTCATTTCTATTACAACGAACTGCAACTTTTGACGTCTTGCGTATATACTTCATCGAATGATAAATGTTTCCTTTCATAGAAAAATATGCATTTTGAGTACTTTTCTCCTTATTTGATAAGTTTAGGGAATTTTGAGAATTTCGCAAATCCCTTCGTGATCTTCTGCGTTATCCCATTATTTCTTATTTTACAAGTTTAACCCGAGAAAGGGTTTTTGCTCTAGGGATTTTCGCAGATTTTGTTAGGTTTGCCTATATAATAGACAGAACTGAGATTTCTTTAACTCTATATTATGTATAACTCAAATAGCACAATGATGGCATAAAAACGTTGGGAAGGTGTCTCGATCCGATCATTTGACATATTCCGGCGTCGTTATGACGTCCTGACATCAAGCTGTACCTTTTGCTTAAAAGAGTCCGCCCTAGTTGGAAAAAGATTTATTCTCAATCTCCACAGGACTGGGTAGATTGTCTACTTTGTGAATCTATAACGTGACATGTTTAATTTTAATGTGTTTTATAAAATGTTAAAATTAAATATCGTAAAATGATGACACACGTTGGTTTTTGATCTGATATTGCAACAATGTAAAACATTACGAGTCGTGAAAACGTCTCTTTATACCCGCGACGAGATCACGACCAAAATATAGTGTTGCGTGATACATGGAACACTTTCAATCGCGGTTATACCATGAAGCGTAGCGATGATTGCGTGTACGATGATAGTTCAAACCTATAGGGGGTCGTTCAAGTAGTAGGAAACACCTTTGGGGGAAAAGCGTTGAGATTTTTTTTTTTTTTTGACAATGGAGAAGGAGGGATCTGAACCGTGCTTACGTAAGACACAGAAAACAATAAAACTAGCGCATAGTCAGGAAGTTATAACCACCCTGGCAGAACTGCAATACTCGAATGTATGGTACGCTGCGTGTAGAAGATATAAAATACATGTAGTCAGTATAATACAATTAAATAATACAGTTGAATATTTTACATCATAATACAGTTGAATATTTTACATCATAATACAGTTGAATATTTTACATCATAATACAGTTAAATATTTAATTATTTAAACCAGTGGCTGGCTGTCAACCTTTTTCTACTCGTGGGCGACCTTCTAGATTCCCCGTGGCCCCTCTGACATTTTTAAAGTATAGTAACTGTATTATTTTTAATAAATGTATTTTATCAAATCAACTTTTTATTTATCCACTATTGGTTTACAACATCAGAAATATTAATACGCAGTAAAAATGTGAAAATATACTTTATAATAAAATATTATTATTGTTACTTATAGTTTAATAATATAATAATATATATATGTACTTTAATAATATGTATAATATATATATGTACTTTAATAATATGTATAATATATATATGTACTTTAATAATATATAATATATATATGTACTTTAATAATATGTATAATATATATATGTACTTTAATAATATATAATATATATATGTACTTTAATAATATGTATATATATATATATGTAATTTAATAATATGTATACTATATGTAATTTAATAATATGTATACTATATATATGTACTTCAATAATAGGCTAAATGTATAATATATATATAAATGTATGTATATAGTTTTTATGATAATAGTAACCAAAAATTATAGGTTGGTTGTAGTTTTATGGCGCAAGGACAGCAATGGTCATTCTGCGCCAATCAAGGTGACAAAAAAATTATAGAGCCAAAATTTTACGTAAGCATGAAATGGGGGTGGGGGTCAGGCATTTGCTTATTTTTTCTTACAAGGGGGAGTATGAAATGACCAGAAATCTGCGTAAGCCTCAGTTACATTGGGCGGGTTTACTGTTTGTTTGGATGTTTTATGGCGCAAGAGCATCTGGGCTATACTGCGCCAAACATGGTAAAATCAAAGACTGTTGTAAGCGAGTTTACTGCCTCCTCACTGGCAAATTTGCACACGGCTGCTAAACTCGCTCAGTATAATAAAGTTGTCTAGCTAACTTGCTGCTCACTCGGCTAGTGCTGGTGAAGTTGAGGAGTGAGCTGCTTTATACGCTACTCGCCCATGTTTCTTGAATTTAATTTGCTGAAACAAACCCTCGAGAGGGGGGTGAGCCAGTTTAAAAAAAAAATTGATGTTAGTAGTCGTCTACCGAGCACCTCTGCTACGCATTTTTACTGAGCGAGTTTTACAAGCTGTATGTAATCACGACTTGCTGAGCGAATTGCAACTCGCTTACACGCTGACTACAAGCCAGCGAGGAGCATGTAAATTCTCCCAATGTAAACGAGGCTTTACGTAATACTTGAACGGCTCCTAGTCGTCGATATACTTTCTTCTTTTTACTTTATTTCAACCTTTCGTCGACAATTTCTAAATATCTTAAGCGGTTTTCTCCCTCTAATGCCCCGATGTGGCTCAACTGTTCCTCCCACATTCATTAGATTTACTTGTGTACTTTAAATTCCTGTACTCGGGTACCTGTGTAAATATAATACAAAAACTTTATTCTCGAAAAATTATGTTACAGCTTTGTACAATAAGCACACTAAAGAATTATGATATTCAGTGATTCGCCTGAGAAGCAATGGGTAAAGACTGTAAGGTTTGACAAAACCCGTGCTGCCCAAGGGCAGAATGACGTGTTGATGTTAGTGGAAAAGAAAATTAAGGATAAGTAAAGTAAAATGAAGAGAAGTGGGGTAAAAGAATGAGGGAAAGTTACCTCAAATCTAATAATGTCTACGGAGAGGTTTTTCAAATGAGAATAGTTCTCAGACGTTGCATATCTGGAAGCAAGAGGTTCCATACCCGAGGGCCTCAACGCAACCAATGCGCGCTAAACTTAATATTTGTTCGGGAATAATATCGACCCGAGGATTTTAAAAAGGAAAGAAAATGCATTAAAAGCGAATTTTTTAAAATATAATTCCAATATACAGTTTATCCTAATATAGGCAATGCAATGGTTGCTCTTTTATCTGAGCAATCAATTTCAAAATTCGGGACTGTTTGTTAAAACCAACCTTACCTTATCCTCAACGTTTACTCTATTTCTTGCCTTTGTTTTGATCTGAAAAAGTGTCGAAAATCCACTTCCGTAAGGATATGTAGAGGCAAATAGAAGAGTAAAACTCGAAAAGTAAGAATGGGGACATTTGGATATGAGCTATACATATCACACAAAAACCGTGTGTTTAAAATTTCTGAAGCATCCTCCACGGTGGAGATTTTGTATGCCACTTACTTTCATTTATCCAAAATCGATATTACCACCATTTGTAGAATATTACAATATAGCCATGCTGAAATACAGAAGTGTTGAAAACCTTCTGTATGAAGTTTTCTTTAAAAATACGGTGGAGCCTGGTAAATTGACCACTTTAATAATGTGACCGCTTTTTATAAGAGAGAACTGGTAGGGACTTAGTCTTGCGTATACCAAAGTCTGTCGCGTGTAGTGACCACCTGTCTATGATGACCCTTGCTGTCCAGTCCCAACGATGATCGCATTAGGCAGGTTCTACTATAATTTCAACTAGCAATAGATGCGGCGACCACTACCCCCAAATAAACCCAGTTTGCGACCTCTTTGGGGGTCGAGGGCCTCCAGGTTGAGGACCACTGGATTAGAGATATTAGATTAAATATTATCGTATTTTGGAGTTAACGTTACACTGATCGCTTAATCTGGGCTAATTGGGCAATATTCGGCCGTAAATTATAAAATATGTAAATTTGATGCCACCTTGCTAATCACTGGATTTGTGTTGTATTTCTGTCTTTTTGGAGGTAGTCTCGAATTCTCAACATACACTCTTGTTTCTTTGCAGCAATACATATGGTGTCTTTGCAGCAATACATATGGTTTCTTTACAGCAATACATATAGTTTCTTTGCAGCAATACATATAGTTTCTTTGCAGCAATACATGTGGTTTCTTTGCAGCAATACATGCTTTATTTTCAGCAATACGTATGGTTTCTTTGCAGCAATACATATGGTTTCTTTCTTATTTCATCCTTATTCTTGATTTTAACAGTTGACCACACATGAAGCCCAGTTGTGGCGCAGTGTGGTAACGCGTTCGCCTAGTACGCCGTTAATCCGGGTTCGACTCCCAACAGTGTACAAAGAACGCTTACTCAGAGATCTCATAAAAAGATCGCACTGCTCACTGTAGTCCGGGGTTTGGTTCCCTAGGCCTTAAGAGGTTTGGATTCCTCGGAAATTTGTAGGTCCAGAGGTTCGGATTCCTCGGAAAACAGTAGGTCCCGGCGCAGCATGACCATTGTAGTCTTTGAGCCGTAAAACCACAAAACAAACAAACATTAGTTACACATTAATAAACGTAAGTTGTATGGGTATAGAAGATAATTTAAGGAACCGAACGGGACCCCTATTCCTTCATTATACCAATGATAAGACCATCTATTAAATCCACATTGTTGTCCTAAAACAGGGTAAGAGTAAAAAAAAAGCGAGAGGCATCATATCCACTATGGTACCTGGTACCCTGTATTTTATTTCTATATCCACTATGCTTTCGCAGAAGAGAGAATCAGCGTGGGACAATCCTCAATAAATCCGAAACTGAAAAGTTACTGGATTTGAAACTGGGTTTTAAATTCCCAAACGGACTTCAAATTTCATTTGTACAAAGCCTTTTATTGTTTTAAACTTGCATTTCTTTTCGCACACGACTTGGCGCTGGAAATGCAGCTGCATTGAAAATTGAATTGTTGAAGTGCAAATTGCTTTAGTTCCCGTTTTTCTCGTGAGCAAATTCAGTTTTTATAGCTGAATTTCCCTTTTATATCTTACCAAAATTTATAACCATTTTATATTTATCCATACGTGTGTCGCTAATGCTTTAAATGTTTGTGTTGCGATTAATTAATTAATTTTTCTTTTTTTACGATTTAAAACCCTTTTGAAGTCGTCTTATAAAAAGAGAAAAATATTTTAAATGCTTCAAAATATTTAATTATAGATAAATTTCTGCTATGTAGGATGGCATGTTGTCACTTTTCTATGGTTTATATAAACTAATATTTCCATAAGTTGCGCCGAATATTTATCAAATATTTACAAGAAATGTCAAACATGATCACTTACATTAAGTAGTGGCAATTTAATTTTCATTAGATAGTTAGTGCCCATGTTACATGGAATCTTGGGTCACTAACGTTATGTATTGTACGAAACCTGAACATTAATTAAAAAAAACTTTTTATGTGAATCAAAATGATTTTATTTTAGAAACAAGACGTGTGTGAAGCCATATACACACATAAAATTATATTATGTGGCATCTCCAAACATTTTTGGCTGGTCACACAAATGCTCTTGAACTGTATTAAAAAATTGGACCTTTATATGCATAAAATAAGTGGTGTTTGATAACGGCATCATTTTGAATGTATTGCATGAAATTTTGCTTTACACATAAAATGCATTTTCTGAAGAATACGAAGCATTTTATGACATGAAAATACATGTACTGGCTCGTGCAAAGTAGTTATAAATAAACGACAGTACACGCGTATTTAAAGCAGTAGCCGAGCATCCAAGGCTTATAAATGTTTGAATCTTCTAAAGAGTTCATCTTTGTGAAAACATCTTTATATAAATAACCTGTAAGAAGTTTAGTGACACATAAAAAATTCCCCTTCACATCAAATCATCTTCAAGTGATATGTGTTATTAACGATTTGTTTCAATTACTTGTGCAGTATTGAAATAATAAATGCATGTTTTTAACTTCAGAAGGCCTTGAAAAAAATCATCGGTTTATTGAATTCTCTCTCTCTCTCTCCCCTGGCTATATTGCATCAAAATATTCAGGCACGAACGCCATGCATATAAGTGGCGACTACTTTGCTGTAAAAGGAAAAGGAAACTTACGAGAAACCTTTGAGAAAATAGTAATATAAATAAAAATCTTACTGTTGTTTGACTATTCTTGAGGAAGCTGCATCATTGGACGCTAAATCGCATTTTATGGCATATTACCTTTGCATACATGATCGATGCCATTCACCTGGAAATATAAGACAGCAGGAGAAAGTAAGATGGGTTTTAAAGTCGACTGACTAGACAGTTAAATCGCATTCGAAGATCTGGGGGCTTCTGACTTTTTATTCATTTCGTTGAACGGGAACGATGTTTATCTTTGTAGTTCACGAGAATTTCTGTCGAATGCAAACAACGAATTGCCCTTCAAAATCTTTTTAGAACCTTGCCGAGAATATCGTAATGCGATTCGCCGAAAGGCTTAAGAAACGTACACGTGGAACGAGTAAAACGACAAAGTTCTAAGTTCTTGTTGATTTCGAACCTTTAAAAAAAAAAAATAATAAATAAATAAATCTTCAATGTTATTGAATATTAGAACGTTGAAAATGTATTCATTATCACTGAAAATTTTTTCGTTGCAGTTTTTTTTTTGTTTTTTAAACGTACGCACGCGATATTCTTTCATACGCTGAGCTGGTGTTTTAATTGATTTGTCCGTAGATGTACTTGAATCATTGATACTTTCAGAGCATAATTTTCTTTTAGTTCCTTGTCAATGAGTAACCATATTATAGCCTCTGATGAATAGCTCAGCGAGTTCACTTGAATAAATATTAGACTGTATTCAATAGTTTATTTAAGAATAACATAACATCAAGATTCTGGCATAACAAACAATAAGTTCGTTGGTGAATAAAGAATAACGTTCGAATTTAAACGGAATAGAAAAACTACGTGCGTACCCGTCAAAACTTGAATGAATACTAATAAACAAAAAGAGAAAAAGCTTCCTCTGGCATTTCGTGCCTTTCGGGTTACCATGACAACCAAAATTAAAAAGTAAAGAATTAAGCACAATTGACATTTCTTCATGTAGCTATTATTGATTCCACCAGAATATAATAATAATAATTTTATTTCCGTGCTTATACAATCGCTCTCAATTGATTCCAATTCAACATTTATAAAGGGTTGACTTATTGGAGACATGCTTGGCATGGTAGGAAATACGTAAAAACATACGTTAATTCCTGTATTCCGAAGGTTACACCTGTAGTTAATTTGCTGTAATCAAAATATGTGTTTTTACAAGAGATTTAAATCTAAAAATATTTCTGCAATCCTGTAATGACTCCGGCCGCCGGTTCCAGTATATAATACCATAAAAATTTATGTTTTTTTCTTCCATTCTAGTCCTTATTTTAATAGGTTCATATTTCCCCATTGGTCTTATAGTTTTAACATTTACTCTTTCTTTTCAAATTATTGTATTTTGTATGTTTACCCATTTGCTTTTGTTCATATATTACTTTCAAAATATTTAATTCATGTGTTTCAACATACCAAGTATTCTATATTTATTTTTTATTTCTTCTCTTTGCTGATTTGATATATTTGTTGTAATTGTAAGTGCTCTATCCATAATTGACTGTACTATCTTATTTTTACTAGTTCCCATATTTCCCCAAACACAATTTACATATATTTAATGACTGTTTACTAATGCATAATAAAGGTTTATTGAGATATCCACTGGTATTTTGTCTATGGTATAGAGTGATATATAGTGGCATGTATACTATATATAATGATATATATATATATATATATATATATATATATATATATATATATATATTGTTGTATGTAGCAGCAACAATTATTTTTCATTGGTTTTAGCACCAAATAATTATATTCTTGATAGAACTACAATAAAGTGGCAACAACAGCTTCCTACCTTTATTAAGATATAATGATAAAATGTGACGAAATATAAAGTAACGCTTTTTCTAATTGACCTCCGTAAAAACGTTTTCAACTTTAAAAGTACGTTTATTCTATTTATAATTTGCGAATTACTCATAGAAGCTTTAACACTGGTTTCAGTATTTTAGTTCTGACTTCATTTTGTATACTTGGATAAAATACTGATTAAGTGTGCCGGCCTTGGATTGGACCCTGGTTTGATCGTTGACAAACTTTGGTGTTTGGAGATGTATCCTGATCCGAAATTTGAATCCTCAGTCCTATCTCTCATTTTTTGCTACGAATGACGTAGACTCCGAAACTCAAAAACTAACCAGTTTACATTCAGTCGTATTGTCTGTCGAGCTAACATTATAGCTATTCAAAAATACTTGTTTCACATTTGTGGGGTTTTGTTTTTCTCATGAAAGATAACAAGTTTCTAGTAATTGTGTGGGATCTGCAGTGACAGCGCGCTCGGCTAGCGTGCCATTAATCCGGGTTTGACTCCCAACGATCTAAAAAAAGAAGAAGAAAAGAAGGCTTACCAGCTCACTGTAATCCTGGAGTTGGATCCCTTGGTCTTAAAAAGGTTCGGATCCCTCGGAAAATCGTAGGTCCCACCGCAACATATCCTTTGCTATCCTTGAATCGAAAAAAAACCCCGCGAACAAAGAAATAATAATTACAAAATACGCAATAAAAATTTTAGCTTCTTATTTTCGCTGATATTTATTGTCTATTAGCGCATGTATATTTATTAGAATGTATTTACCTAATAAACGAATGTAAAATGCGACGATTTCGTTCAAACCCTTTTATTAACTCTTCCACCGGCATTAATTTTTGTAACGAAATAATACAGAGTTTCATCCGGAGGTTCTATAATAAACAGTTATTTCGACGCTGTCGTAAGGTTTTAAAAACACTTAAAGCGGACAATCCCACATCCTTCTTTGATCTATTTCCTAACATTGCTTAACATAGCTTGTCCGTAGAAATTTCCAACAAAACAATACAGAGTTTCACCAGGAGATTCCATAACAAACAGTTATTTCGACACTGGCGTAAGGTTTAAAATTCTCTCGATTTTAGAAATAATTAAAATCTCTTTTAGTCGATATTTCTCTTAATCGAAAATTCTCTTAATTCTAGAAATAATTAAAATCTCTTTCAGTCTATGTTTAGTTCCTCAAAGAGGGTCATTTTGCCCTCAAAGGGTGTTATTTTAAATTGCAGATTATGCTTATTAATATTCAAGAGCTTTTGACTGTACTGTAATCTACTCAAAATCAACTCAACGGGGATTTTGAGGAACAGAAAGAAGATTCTCAAGATTGATTTTTTTTTTTTCATTTTAAAAATCGGACTTATGTAAAATGTACCCCGTCCGCTCTTGCATCGATATTTACAAAGCTTATGATTTATTATCCAAGTTTTTTTTTTTTAAATAAAGTAGTCATATATATTTGCTCATTTCTCGGAGAGAAATCGTTGAATGACAGTTGTCATGTCGCCTAAGTAAGCGAGTGAGAAATTACTCTCAAATGGTTTGTTGCTCATCGCCTTGACGCTTATTGCCTCTCACCTATCTTTATTCGCACCGCTTCGAGAATTGGCTTTGGTTTGGCATCGAAAGATTTATTGTTTATCCGCGGCCTCGAACGCATTTGTCAAAATGCAATTTCCGAAGCATTTTATGCGAAATGTTCTAATTTTTCTTTTATGTGAAAGTGGAAGAGGACGAAAGAGTGTAAGATGTGAATTATGCTGAATATTTCTTCGTATAAAATATAGTAAAACCTCTTAATGGCGGACACCTTGGACAAGTATCTACTCGTTATTTGTGAAGCGTTGAGGGATAAGAAGCATCGGGACCGGGAATTGTGCAAAAGTATCTGTTAAATAACGGTGTCCGCCATTCGGGAGTGTCCGTTAAGAAACCTTTACTGTATACATGTACTTGCGGATTACTATTTTCATAAATACTTGTAATATATAGGTATAAATTGTATAAACCAACCGAGTTTCGACTATTAATTATTGTCGTGAACGTCTGATACTATCACGGTGTTTCACAGTCACCTCGCCGATAATCATTTTCCCTTATCCTTGGAATGAGGTACTTTTGTAATTACTACAGATTTTCACTTTGTAATGAGTATCACGGATGTTATTTTGTATCGAGGTAAACGAGATGGATCATTTGCTTCTAACTGGTGGCCAACACCATCGTACAGCCACCTGCGCACTTTCTTTCTCTCTCTCTCTCTCCTTCTAATCAAGCTGAGTTCTCGTTTTATGGTTTTCGAAATTGTAGAAGTCAGCAGTCATGACACTTCCCAGAGAAAACGATCACCCAGCTTCCAAGAAGAGAGCCAGTGGTCAAGCGTCAATGATCTTTGACCATTTCCCCGAGTCTATTTTTGGCGCTTTTCTCCCAAGACGTAGATTAGTGTTATTGTGGATGGAAGGAAATGGTGTTTGCGGCAGTCGGAGATTATAGGAATCTATTTTTCTCCTCTTTCGAACACGGGGTGTACGAAAGATGACATTAACAACTCTTGATATTATCGTTAACTTTGATGATACTTGTCTTAAATTTGTGTATTATATGCGAAATATTTGCGATACGTTTTGTAACGTACTTACTTCATTTTTAGTCCGTGCATTATATATGTTTTTTTTTTGTTTCTCCCCCCCCCGTTTAGTTTCCGGTCTGTTTTTCAAAAAGATTTCTTTCGTTGGACTTCATTTAATAACTAGACATTTCCCCTTGCTAGTCTGTTTTTGTGTATTATTGACACCAAGCATGCAGAGAAATCTGACGCGTAGGCGTTACAAAGTCCATTGTTCAAATTATTTTTTCGTTGACGTTTTCGATGGCAAAACTTCGGAACTCTATTCAGTTCATGTTTTTTTTTTTATTGGTCGGTTCTTCAAAGCAAACAATTGGTTGCAAATTTAAAAGAAAACCCATATCGTATCATCCGAAAATAAACTATCAAAAGTTTACTTTCTTCCTGCGTTCAAGATTTGAGTTGCGTTTTAGAATTCTTTAAAATACATTTCTTTGTTGTTGTCTCTGGAGCATTTATTCCGAAAAATATGTCTATTTAAAGAATATTTACTTTCGTTCTTTTCACGCACTTGTCTATTTTTATTTCTGAATCTATTCAAGTTCCCAAATGTTTTTAAACCTAGATTTTCCAATGATGATATGAAGACGACCAGCGTCTGCTGCAAATTATACATATACCTCTTAAAACGAACAACACCTTAACGCAATTAATTCCACATTGCTTGTATTCATAGTCCCCACTCCCTCGTAACAATTAATTATTCATGTGTACCTAAACAATATATGCTGACTTATTCTTTTCTTTTTGGAACTGAACAACTAAAATCTTTTCTATCTGAAGCCATTAACTACTTTCTTGTACGATAATAGTATATTGAGTGGGTCCTTTAAGAGCAGTCTGAAAGCAGTCTTTCCCTTTCTTGTATATGTATTAAATTTCCTCCTACCAGACTGAGGGTACCGCGACCGTGTCTGGTTAATCAGAAAATTGAGCTGTTCATAGGAGATGTGGGGTCAGATTGAACTATTATAATGGAAACGTCTTTATTTTTAAATGAAATATTATTTAAACAAGATATGCAGCAGTAAAATATTGTTTCACTGTTATAAAACCACCTCTGAATAGCTCAGCCGGTTCAACCGGCTTCCTTTAAATGTATGTTTGTGGTTTTACGGCTCAAGGTCTGCAATGGTCATGCTGCGCCGGGACCTACTGTTTTCCGAGGAATCCGAATCTCTTAAAGCCTAAGGAACCAAACCCTTGACTACAGTGAGCAGCAGTACAAGCTTTATGAGACTTTTGAGTAAACGTTCTTTGCACCGTTGGGAGTCGAACACGAGTTAACTGCGCACTAAATGAACACATTATCACATTGCGCCACCGCAGAACTTCCTTTAAATGAAAAGGGGCAGTTGAAGGGGCGGCCGATTACAGCTAAACCCGTTGGTAAGGCGTCTACTATATATAGTAAAATGCACACGCTTGAGTGAAGATTTCTTCCCATTTATTGAGCAGAAGAAATTTTACCCGTTTATTGAACAGGAGAAATTCTTCCCATTTATTGAACAGAAGAAATTTTTCCCATTTATTGAACAGGAGAAATCCTTCCCATTTATTGAACAGGAGAAATTCTTCTCATTTATTGAACCGAAGAAATTCTTCTCATTTATTGAACGGAAGAAATTCTTCCAATTTATTAAACAGAAGAAAATTCTTAAGTTCATTTATAACTTTCCTACAATTCCTACAATTTTATCTGATTTCTTTATTATCTGAGGCAGATGCGTTTTTAAAATGATACTTAACTGACATTTTTTAAATGACGGTCCTGTTTCAAAGTTGTCATTCCTTTATCTTTCGTCAAATTTTCTCGTAGTTACCTTCGTTATTACTTCGCTGAGATGGTAGTTATTTTCGGGTATGTGGGGTACGACTTGTAAAGCGGGCTATGCCTACTTCCTGTCGCCGATGACCTTTAAAAGTAATTAGGCTTTTTATTATTCTTAAAGCGTAATTAATTTTACCAAGTAGCACAATGTCGCTTGTTGAAATAGAAATTCTCTCCGACTTGGTCAAAATCGGTCCCAATTAGTGCCTTGTAGCTCGTATAGTAGCAATCTGAATAATTGCCTCACTTGCTCTTTCTCTCTCTCTCTATACTTCGGGCCTCGCGCGCCCTGTGTTTCCGAAATTGAATCTGAAGCAATTTGGCATCGCTTGCTCGGAGCAATGCGGACAATTCGACTTCCAATTGTGACAGTGTGAATTGGCTTTGTTAGGCTGACGTGGCGGAAACAAATTTTATTTAGTATGCTTTTGCCTTCTAAAATGTCTCGCTAAATACCAAACGACTAAAAATTCTTGGATTTTTCATTTTTGCCGACGAAGCCACTTGATTTCCACCCACTTTAGATATTCCATTAAGCAGAGTGTTTGAGGCCATAAATCGTAACTCCTCTTAAACACCTGCTGTTTTTACCTGAGATTTATGACGCATTTTGCTGAATATTTCGATCAAGGGACACATCCCAGCTGCTTGTGCCATTGCGTTATGTATCTATATTGAACAAGTAATGTCGCGCCGCGTTCATGTTAGGGTTACTTTGTCCCGTATTATTTGGTATTAAGGTCCGTTCCGTGATTAAAATGCATACTAACTGTCGCAATTTTCAATTTAGCGTTTTTCTTTCTTATTCACCAACGACAGCAGAGGACGTCTCTGCATGTTTTTATGTACTAACTCATCAAAGAGATAGCAAAACCACATCGACAATTCATAAATAAAATATGGAAAAATTCTCGTTCCCAAATTCGAGTATGATTTCAACTTAAAATTACCCGAGTCAACACGGACTTCATCCTTCCCGTTGTCACACTTTCTCGAATGCAGCCACGAATTATCAAAAAATTAAAGTCCTCTTCATTAAATTCGTAAAAATACGTCAAAAATATATCGAAGCAACAAGATTGTAAAAAGCGATTTATGTAATACGTTACTCATCTGGAGGAGAGCCATGCACCAAGCTATAGCTTTCTGCCCTCCTCAATTTCTAAGCTAATCATCAGTCAACATTTGTCAAATATTAGCTTTCTTAAAGGCAGCTTCATTATTTTAAATTTGAAAGTTTTGAACTTCTTGGAAGTTTAATGCTTAAAACGTGTAACACCTTTAAATCATTTTTAAGTAGCATTAGGAACAGTAAGAATGTTCATCTAATTTTTAATGCTGATCATTTTATTAATTATTGCTATATCACGTAAACAGGATTTATTTACGTTCTGAAACACTTCGAATTATTCAGCAGTTATATACGCCCGGATGCAGAAAACGAGAGCAAACGCTTAGGCTCATGTATTTTTCTAAAAGACAAAAACTGAGTTCCAAAGTAGAAAATCTTGAAGTATCAAGCATCAAATAATAATAATAATAATAATAAAAGCATCGGATGATATTATTTTATTAAATAATAAAAAAATAAACTGAACTCAAAATTTATGGAAGCGGATATTAAAGAAAATTTGAAATGGAACCGACATAAAACAAATATATATAAAAAAATTAGGAGAGGAGCAGCCATAATGGCAAGAATAAATAATTTCATACCTTATAATATAGAAGTCAACTTATATTATTCATTAATTTATAGTCACTTAAATTATGGAAATAGTGCATGAGGATATATTAATAAAGAGCAAGAAATAAATTTAAATCGATTATAAACGGTTTTAAAACATTACTTAAACTTACAAATAAATTATTACATGAAATAAAAATTGAAAATAATATAGTGATTATAAAGGAAATACGTAAATTTAAAATACTGAACATGATCCATGAAACAATAAAATTAAATAAATACCGAGAGGGAGACAATACAAATCGAAAAGAAATTAAATCCAAAAAGTACGAGAAAAGGAGGAGGAATAAATAAAAAAAAAAATATGCAACAACTAAAATGAGAACACACAATATAAATTACCATGGGTTAAAATTATGGAATGAATTGCTGGAGAAAATAAAAGTAGGCAAAACCAAAAGTGAATTTGAAAAAAAGACTAAAAATATAAATTATTAAAAGATCAGGATATGGGATAGGGAGATTAATCATATCTAACAGGGATGGACGATTTAACTTTCAGTTTTTATCTGCCCCTTCCATGCCACATGTGTTGATAAAGGATAGGTATTGTATGTGATTGTATTTATTTTAATAATATATGTGCGCATGGAAAATAAAATTATTTGTATTGTATTGAAAGGTGAGAATGAAGGTAACATGACTTCATCCACAAAAAACGCAACAGAAATCCTCAAAGACACTGGTGAAATTTCCAACGGAAAAATAAAGCTACCAGAGAAAGAAACAGCAAATTGAGTTGCACCAATATAAGTTTCAATTGCAGTGTGGAAGGAGGATGCCAAAAATGGCCCATGGGCGTTCCACAACAAATCAAATGCCATTCGACGCGTCTCACAGAGTAGATGAAATATGTCAATGGACACAAAGCTGTCAGATCATACAGTCATGAGTTAGAGGTCATAAAAGGTCATTCTGTGAGGAGAATCTCCAATGTTATTAGGATTTTGTCTATCGGTGTTCCACAAGAAATCAGATGTCATTCGATGCATCTCGCCGAGTAGATAAAAAATGTCAATAGACACAAAGCTGTCAGATCATGCGGTCACGAGTTAGAGGTCATAGAAGGTCACCCTATGAGGAGGATCTCCAGTTAGGTAGAGGCCGGCTATCGCCAAGTTGGCCCTCTTCCTTATTGACCTGTAACTCGTGACTGCATGATCTGACAGCTTTGCGCCCATTGACATTTTTTTATATACTCAATAAGACACGCCGAATGGCATCTGATTTATTGTGAACGCTGATAGACAAAATCTGATAACTCCTGTTGGGGCTATCTAATCGCATCTGTTGAAGGCCAAAATCCCATAGACTTCTGGCATCGTCCTTTGTATAATTCGAACAGCTCCCCCAAGTCCAATGAATCTAAAATTAATTATTTACAACTGTTCAAATTCGAATTATTGAAACATTCGTTCTAGGTTTACGATTCCTTCAGCTTTGGATTGATCAAGTTCGATTGTGTAACAAAAATTGGGAGAGAAAATGCAACTGGCTGTTTTTTTACAAATCACGCCGTTGAGCATTTTATGAGAATTGCAAGGTTTTTCTCTGAAAAACGGTATAAATACGCTGAACAGAAAACAGTATTCTCATTTTCGTTCCTTTCAATGACTTCCGGGAAGCTACTAGAAAAACGGGCAAGCTTGGAAAATATAATAACTCTACAAACTATCCAAATAGCCTTTCAATAAAGAAAAATCACATGCAAGGAATGCATAGAAAGACAGTCGTCGGAACCTTTCTGTCAAATAGCAGAAAGTGATGCAAAAATATTCTCCTCTTGCCTAAATTTAAGCTTTGATCCTTTGTGAAATGACATTCGCTCAGTTAAAGATGTAACAAAAATATAAAAGGAAAATACGTTTCAAATACGTTCGTAGGGGATTAAATGTTCGTCGTCCGTGGCTCAGTTGGTAGAGCTCCTGCCCGAATTGTAGAAGGTCATGGATTCGTGCCCCACCGAACACAAAAATCATTTCTTTTCTTTACGAACGTTTCACCATCTAACCACGCCATAACATCGGCGTTAATATTACTACGCCTAAAAAACGTTGATAAAAATTGTTTCTTTAAAAAAAAATAAAAAATAATAATAATAATAATAAAGGGCCCTGATTTTCAACAAGAATCTGATGCATTCAGTTTTGGTGCCGACTAATGGACATTATCTAAGAAACTATGTAGCATTCCCGTATCAGTTGCTAGTGCTGAGCGTTCCTTCAGCACAATGAATTGTTTAATTGTAAAACCGAATGGGACAAGTATCAATTCAAGCCTGCTTAAAGATTAGTAAAGAATTGTTCATTTTAACGGGGATTTAAGAAACAGTTTGTGTTAAAAGTAATTCACATTAAACGGGTTCTACTTCACTTCAAAAATCCAGCTTACTAAATTGGTTTACGCCAGTGTATGTGTGTGTGGTTCCTAATATACTGTAAGGTCGTTCTTTTTTAATTCATTTCAATTCATACAGTATGGGGTTTGACTTCCTTGTTTTCCAACGTTTTTTCTGAATTCTAAAAAGATTTCCCCCCCGCATGTGCTAAAATGTAATTTTCCACACTAAGAAATAGAACCTTCAGACAGTATCAGCGATAGTACTATTAATCTATTTCCAAAGTAGTATTCCACCACATTCAATCTTTGACCGATGATCGTAAATGTTTTGCTCGTTAAATAGTGCCATTATGCTGGTACAGAACAATCGCATTTCTGTATATGAACACGTATCGATATTTGTCTAATGCCCGTATTTTTTCATCGAAGGTATCGTTCGTGTATGTTCGGTGCATGGAACCCTTCTCCTGTGTTAAATCCTTCCTTCGGGATGGCTGCTTTGCCCCCACTGCGTATATCTAAACCTTATCTTTGGCCTGCGGAAAGTTTTTATAAATGAATATCGTACTATTTGCCTTTACCCTTTAGTTCAACCCTATGATGATAAGCTGTGTGTTATATCTTTGGCTTTGTTCCCTCCTTTGCTGACGACAAAATGCAAGGTGAGTCTATCTCAGTGCCTGGAAAGGAATCGATGTCTGGCTGTTAGCCGTCTGCCTACTGCAAATTATTCCTCACCCCCTACCTATCCTTCTCAGTGGCGCACTTATATTGATCGGTCACGTGAATTTCTCGCTTCCCCTTTTCCTCATCTCTCCCTGGGTTTCCGGGGCTGCCCTACATCGTGTGGAGGAAGACTGTGCTATTCGGTTTTGCTTGGGCCGCCGTGCCGAGGTTCTCGTGTATTCGTATTCGTCCGCGTCGTCTGGTTTCATTCTCGCAATGGATTAGATTTTGGTAGGGCCAGGTGATCTGCTGCAGTCGAGCAGTCACCTGTTTCTGGTAGCCTACTTACTTAGCTCGGACCTCCCGCATCACAGGTACGTCAACATGTCGCTCTCACAAATCATTCATTCCCTATTTGCGGCTCTTTAGGCTCCCCTTGCAGGGTCGTGAGCGGGTAATGTTTGGGTAGTTGTGATTGCGGATGCATGCGGCGCGGACCTGTCGCATGCTGTTTGTTATTATGATGTTACGTTTATCGCTATACGGCGTTGTATATAATGCGCAGATAGTTGTGAAAAAAATTGTGCTTGATGGAGCATTTTTTTTTTTTTTCTATAAAAGTTTTAAGTAGTAAAAAGGAAAAATTTTGTCATGTTTCTCCGGTTTATACAGGCGTTAGATTAATGAATTTGAAATTAGGCTGTAATTGTTCCGCTAATGAATCAGTATAATTTATGTATTTAGTATATTTATAAAGTCAAAATAATTCCCGCTAAATTCAGTTTCAACTTTTTAACTATTTGTACAAAAGCAAAATATTCAACTTTTTAACTATTTGTACAAAAGCAAAATATTCACTTGACGAGTTTACGGTTTATATTGTGTTTATCTCTATAGTACATCTGATATAGAATCAGCACATAGAGTCCCATTTTAAGCTTCTTCTTTTTTTTTTTTTTTTCAAAAGGTAGTCAATTAAATAAGAGGTTTCGTGTACAAAGAGGAATATAGCTGCAATTCTTAAGCAATGGATTCTTATGAAACTATAATATTTACTTATGTAAATGTTTTTTGTCTTTTATCTCCGTTATTTAAGTATGATAATGCATCAAAGATGTCTTACTTGGCATTTCTGTGTTGCGTCTTCCGCGATTTACTACTGCGCGTGTGGGTATGTAATAGTTTTGCAAAATGCATATTTTTTTTTTTCGTCTTTTAATCCATAATTATTGTTCTAACAGAAATTTACTAGAGACAGCAGATGCCTTCTCAGCTATCTAAATCTCCTCTTGAAAGATGAGTTTCTGTATCGTTTTTCCCTCTGTAAACTTGCGTCAAATTTCATGAAAGGAACAATTTTGGCCGAAATAGATCTCTTCAGAATATATTCATGATCCGTGAAACAGAGAATGTAAATAGATACTTATCCTTGTTTTAAATGATAATGTGATATGCAGTTCTCTCTGTAGAGTTTCAACTGCTCGGCGTATTCGAATGTTATTTGTAAAATAGAGGATATGTCGTGAATCATTATATTTATATATACTGCATTTGCATATATCTATAATATTTACCTTTAATGCAAAGGTTAAACACACGTTCGGGTAAAATAACATGCGAAATATCTCACTCTAAGAGTGATCTTTTCTTTTCATCATTTTTATTATTTTACCAGTGCTTAACCTTATAGGCATGTCAATTTCCTCCTCGGTGCTTTTCTTATTTTATTCCAATTATTAACTTTTCTAAGCGTAGTATTAATTATAGGAATAATTTATTAAAATATTCTGGGAAGTAATCATAGAAGCTCGCCTTGTGGGTAGCAAATCGAAATACTCAATAAATGTCCGTTATATTTTCAAAGATTTGTGCTCGGTAGGGGATGGAATAGAGATATAACGGGTAAAGTTTAAAAAAAAGATTCTCGATTTGATATGACTCCTCAGAAGTTGCATAATGTAACTTTAAATTGAATCGGTCATTTTGAAAAGGGGTAAACTCCATATTAAAACAATAAAACATAACCCCTTTTCAAAATTGAGTCAATATTTCTATGCTCCTTGTACGTTCTTCGTCGGAAACATAGTTGCTTAATTCATTAAGTATTGTTATGCCAGCCTTTAGGCGTAGAAGCAAGGCCGGCCTTACGGGGATAGGGAAGGAGCCTCCAATCGAAAAATCAAGTCCCCAGTTGGAAAAATCCGGTTAAACTCGGGGAAAAAAAAAATATGGATAATTAATTCTTTGGGTAGTTGGAAATTCATGCAATTTCAATTGCCAACTTGGCGAAAATTTAGATTTTCTCGGGGTGGGGTGCAATGGTTTTTTGTTTTTTTTTAATTGTATCTCTTAAAGACTTAAATAGTGACAATTATTTCATCCGCTTCTTTTATTTCTAAAGTCCCATTTTCAATATGGATCAAACAATGTTCAAGTGGTCCAAGTTCGGCAACCTTCTCCTGTGCATTAGTGTTGTCATTTGTTGACCTTTTAGAGCAGGACCCGGTTTACTAAAAGTGCAACGTCCATTTTCGACTTTCAGGACTGATCCATTTTTTGAAACCTTTGTGTTATTATTATATCACATCACTTTGAACGCTATTGTGAGGGACGTACCAGTTAAGTACAAAATACTGTACAACGTAAGATATTATTACCCTTCACAGGGATAACACAATTGCCAAATAATGGTCAACACAGAAAGCCTCCGGGGCGAGATTTTTGTGAGTTTTCGTGGGGGAATTTATTATACAATAATTTTTGCCACCCACGTATTAATTAGCTCAAACTAGAGCTTGTGTAATTTTGGAGAAAAAGAGACGCTTTCCCCATCCTGGATTCGAACCAGGGTCCCTCCGTTTAGCCCGGAGTGTCTTGGACCGCTAGACGAATGAGGACAGGAAACAACGCTCTCTTTCTCCGTATATAAGGATGTAAGATATTATTACCCTTCTCAGGCCCTTTACTTTCTCTTACCCTTATCACCCTTTTCTCCTAAAACAAAACAAAAACAAAAAAGAAAACTTCAGTTTCAGCTATTTATACGTGGGTGCTGAAAATTATTGTATAATACTGTACAATGTAAATGCGTTGTCGAATTCTTGTAACTTTGTATTGCGAGAAGAAATAATACCCAGGACACGTTTAATTACATTTTATTCCTTCCTGTTTACATTTTAATTAGCTGCAATTTATAATTTTGAAATGATGATGTACCTTATGATTGTATATGTACAGTGAAACCCTTCATTAGCGGACACTCGCCGAACAGAAAATTTTGTGAGGAGTCATTCTGATGTAGCTAAAACATTACATTTCAATCGTTTAAATACTTTTGAAAATTGTGTATTTTTGAGCACATAGGACACGTTTAAAGTAACGAACGTAAGCATTTATTAAATGTAACAAGTAAATTTACAACAAAAACGTTAAATATTAAAATGTATTTACCTTGGAAAAAAAAATTGATTCATAGTTGTTTGGCGGCTTTTACTCACCAATTCTTCTCCTTAGAAATGTATTTTTAATTGTGCGATTAAATCCATAGTTTCTCCATCGTTACGCTTACAGAAGCTGTGTGGTAGTCGAGTAAACAATAATAATAAATATGAACTGCCATAATTATGTATTGCTCATTAGTTTTGCTCAGTGTATCACTATATGGTTTAGTTATTATCAAAGTCTTTATTAAGCATTAATGAGTTGACCCCGCAAATCCGAGTCAATTGTCACTCTTTGTTAACCTGTTAACTGGGTATGACGACATTTTTCGTCATGCCCGGAAGACTACCAAAATGTCTCCCCCCCAAAAAAAAAGTCCCCAGTGTGAAACGAGTTTCACAAAATTTTATTCACAGGTTAATGGGAGGAAAAATTCTCCTTAGCTCTTATACTGTTTATCCTTAGTTTCCCGTTCTGAGAAACGCCTCAAGTGAATTCTGAAGTTCAAACGTATTTTGCCCTGTCCGTACAGGGGTTCTAGTTTAATGAAATGGATTATAAAAACAGAGTCTGCATTCGTATCTGAGAATAACCGCTAAACAAGGCTTTGAAAAACATTATTGTGAAACAGTTTTTGCCAAGGAAATTTATCTGCCCTTAATAGCGGGGTATCCGTTACGAGGGGTTTGACTGTATTATAATTAATGTCAAAAGGGCAACCTTTTAACGTTGGGTGATTACTGTTCGAATACACCGTCGCTTACTCCCGCAGGTCTAATTAAGTGGGAAGTTCTGTCGTTGCTTGATTGGCTTAATCCAATTGCATCATAAAATAAACATGGAGCGCCACCTACACATGCCTTATACGACACTAATCATTGTATTAACAACCCACTCTTCTTTATCATCCCCTTGAGTTTTGCTAAAGCAGTAGTCCCAAGTGCTGACGTAATTAATTATTAAGGTTTACGGTTTTTTCGTAAGCTCATGTACAGTATTTTGTATACAGTGTATTCCCATCATTGAGAAATATCTAAAGTACCCTAAAGCTCTCTCTGACATAGCTGTACGGCGTCGTCATGGTAGCTCATGTGTAACGTTCAGCATACCCGGATTTCAATTAAAATTGTGCCGACCGCTCGCCATTTTTTTCTGCTGATCAGTAGGTCGGAGTTCGCTTTCATCGGAAAACTGGGGGTTCCTGGCACAGTATGACCTTAGAAGTACTTGCGCCATAAGACAGAGGCCCTTTGAAAGTTTTATCATCGTCATTCTCACTGTACTATGGTTTATTACTTCATTGTTGCATACCTGTAAAATATGCAAAGGACATTTATTACCTTTGAATACCCTTCTGGTCTCTGTCGTGCCTCTTCTTTCATAATACTTCTTGCGTCTCGACCTTCTATTATAAAAGTGGCAGCGTAATTTATGTGGTGTTTAAGTTGTGGTATAATATTCTTCTTATAGCTCAAAAAGGAGCCATCTTTGCGTGTAGCTTGCCTTGGTGGGGAAAAGACAACCAAAATTACTGCCATCATTAATTTTAAGAGTTATTGTGTCTGTTAAAAGAGCGGTAGCGTCACGGTTAATAAATGGTCTTCAGATAGGAGTGTAGTAAGTAGGGTCTGGACTTGGTTTCCTGTTAATAATAATATGGCATTTCAGTGTATCTTACGGTGGAGTAGGGGTATCGCATTTATCTGGCCGGTAACCCCGGTTCATTTTCACTGGTATTGTAGAACACGTGCCTTTTTTTTTTTCTGTCCATCGGGGTCCTGACTTCGGTTCTCTAGGTAATAGAGGTTCAAATTCTAGGAAAGCTGTTGGTCCCGGCATCCCATAACCTTGACTACCCTTGAAACGCAAAACGAAATTATAAAATTTCAGTTTTGTGTTATAAAAAACAAAAACTCGCAAATTTATGAAAATCCGACCAAGTGCGTTGAAGTTCTTAGAAGAAAGAATGTGTGAAATACTAGAGCATATGCCTAAAACGGTATAATTCGTTAAAATATAACGAACTTTTCCTCCACATGCGAAGAGAATGGAATAGATTCCGAACCTAATTTCACCCCAGTAAAATAATAATAATAATAAAAAGTGCTGATAGAAACATTGATGATTATCTTCAATGGGAAATAAGATTGCCGCTGCATGGTCAACAACTTGTAGATGAATCAAATTTATTCCCGGGCACCGATGAAACCGCGTATGTATTCGACATAGATGATATACGGAACTGTATTCATCCATCAAAATGCTTTGAAAGGTCATGATTACTGCGTTGGAAGTTTGCACCAACGTCCTTCACCTCTTGCAGACAATGCTGCGTTCACTTTGCGTCCTCCGATGCAAATATGTCTCGTAAAGCGAGTTGTTAATTGAAATGAAAGTGGTGTGCTGGACTAATGGAAAACGGACGCTATAATTGTTAGGAATTGAAGTGAGTGCAATATTAACGACATAGCTTCCGAGCTAGATATTGCTGATCGTACAATGATGTGAGGTATTATTCTTGTTAGATTACTAAGTAACTTGCGCGGTATTACAATTCGTTTTTCACTTGAATTTCTGGAATCGTGCGTACTCACCGTATAGGACAAATTCGCTGGAAGATATCGCGGAAATCGAATAGGTAGGAAAAAGTGATTTTTGGATTATCTTGTATCGTTCTATTCCTTGTATAAGTTTTTATTTAATCTACATGTGTAATTTTTGTTTTAGTTACACTTCGGTTTAAAATAAAAAAATTAAGACAATTTTATTTATTTATTTTTTTACTACATCGAATCACTACAATAGAAAGGGAAAAAGAGAGAATGCGCTAATAGAAACGGTAATGATTATTTTCAAAGGAATATCGATTACCGCTGCATGGGCAACGTTACTTCTGAAAGAGAAGTCTGTAATAAAAATACTCTGAATTATAGCCAATATTGGTTATAAGGAACTAACAATAATTCCAATTTAAAATTTTGCAAAATTGTTAAATGGGCTCAATTTGACTTCAATTTTCAGGAAAACCTCTTTAGTAAGGATGCACTAGCAACTGAGGAACTGGAGGCCAGTTTTGCACCCACCGGCTGCGCTCAAATCACCAGATTAAGCCGGTCTATCTTGAAGTTAGTAGACGTGGTTTGAAGGGCACGTTAAAGGGGCTATCCCGTCTCCGAACAGCCATTGTGAAGTGTTAAGACGAAACTCAAAAGAAAAAAATACCACGAGTAGAAGGCATGTGACTGATAATATAAAATTGCAACGCTTCTCTCCGTATATGTCCCGAGAAGAATAGTCTTACGTTAGCGAACTGAATTAATAAACTCACCATTTGTAGATTTACTTACTGCTATTTAATTTCCAAAACTGGCCTTTTTCGATTTACTTCTGCACATGAAAGAGCTCGGAACTGCTATCGTACAGAAAATATTCCTAGTAAGCAGATATCAATGATATTAAAACAATATATAAAATTCAGCGAGGGTATTTTATCTTCAAATCGGAATTATTGTCGAAAGCCATTTCTTATGTCAAAGTAAATTATTGCAGTGAAGTTCACGCATATGATGCCCCTGCTTCATTAGGCTCGTCTTGAAAATCAACGTTTTTCTTCCAACAATCGATTTCACTACAAATTCGTACAATTATTCGAGTTTTTTTAATTCCCCTAATGTAATAGCAGGTGTTGATCTGCTATGTAAATATTGGAAAAATCAAACGTTGACGCTTTTAATTTAAGAGGATTATTATTTTTTTATTAATAGTTAGCTTGAGTAAATATGAATGGAGTGGTAAAATAGATTGAGTACACATCGCTTCCGCGATCATAAAACGTCCCTCGATGGGAAAGCTGGAAAAGGAACCGCGAAAGCAGAAATTGACAGCAATTGGAGAGCGTTGTCAGCTTATTACGAAATAATCTCTTTCAGAAACTGACGAAAGGGCTGAGGGACAGTGAGGCCCGATTATTATTTACGTCGCTTAATATTTAATAAGCGAGATAATTGTACTTTTGATCCTGGTGGGGGTGACACACTTGACACAATAGCCTATTGTTAAAAAACACGATCTAACTTTTATGACATATAATGTCTATTTCGTTATTTATTCAGTGCCAGTTTCAGACGAAAGAAACTTTTCGATGTAGCGATACATTTTGTTTTTGCTTTGCTTTTCCCCCTTTTATATTCGTAGACCACAATGATTTTCGCTTTATTTTTTGTTCGCCATCTCTCGCCCTCTTCTTCTCCTCCTCCTCCCCCTTTTCTTATTTTTTATCACTTTATGAAAATGCTCGAGGCAAAGTGGAAAATATGCTTTCTTCTTTTCTGCCCTTTTTGGAAGCTTGGGATTTTATTTTTCTATTTTTGTCTGCCTTTTCTTGGAGCTTGTTTATCTTTTAGAGTAATGAAAAAAGGGTGTAGGGTGGTCCACTTTATAATGGATGAAACGCACCCCGTGGATTTAATGTTGATTGTTACAACGTTTTCAGCTTATTTGTAGTAATTTAATTTAAAACTGCTTTTGTTTAATTGTAGTTTTTTGTTGTTTAAAAAGTTAATTACAACTCCAGCTGCTAATTAGCGTACTGGTGTTTATAAGAATTGCGGATAGCAAATGTAAACATTCGCATGTTATTCCAGTACGATGTTTTCCACCACGCTTGACAAGTTGTTGAAATGTCACATTCGTTGAAACGTTGCTGCGGATAAATTTAAATAAACAATGAAATAGAGCAGCCCGTTTTCAAGGCTTAGAAAAAATTCGCCCGTTATTTCAACGTGCGCCGTCATGCAGAATTAAACCTGACGACCCGCGAAAATCGCGAAAGCCGCCGTTAGAGGGTAATATCAAAATCAGGTAGTCATTTTTTGTATTTCGTTATCGAAACGAAGTTAAGATCTATCTACTCTATTCTGGGTGGGCATTTTGTTCTCACGTGGTAAGTCATTAAAAATCGTCGTAGCTGAAAACATATATATATATATATATATTTATATATATAAAAGTTAAAACAATTTATATACAAAAGACCGAAATGCAGAACAAGTCTCTTTCGACTTTACCAAACCAAAAAACGCCGGTGCCCAAGAAATAAACAATTTCTGTAAGATAGCCTGTAGAGCGTCTTTCTGCGGAAAGTACACAGCACAATTTAAAATAATGTGCTCAACATTATCTTCGCCGTCACCACAACTGCAAAATTCACTTGAAGAGATTTATTGGTTCCAAATTTCGTTGTTATCGGTTTTCTGTAAAATTATGCTATTGCGTGCTTTCTCAAACCATCAGGAAAATTTTCCCTGAAATGGAATCGAGTCCTGTTAAACATGGAAGATGTAAAGTCACTAATGGTTCTTGCTTTGATGAGAAAAATTATATTTCCTTTGTCCTTTATACGCTGCCAGGTTATTGTGTAATTAAAAGGAATTGTGAAAAATTGTAAAACTTCTGGTCTGAGTTTTGTCAAACTGTCTTTTCTGTAGATGATGCTATTTTCTTAAGGTTTTGTTGATGGATGCCCACGTGGACGGTTGCTATAACATTCTGTATTTAGCTTGTTTCTCGTTCTGTTGGTAGCGTTTAGAGTTCGACTGACTTATTATCATTGGATTTTGATAGCCAATTTTGTGTGTTCAACATTTTTCGAATAACGGTCTGCATTAAAATTATTGCTATATTTCGGTAACAGGAATCGTCACGTTCGTATGTATTTAATGCAGTGTGTAATTGCGTTGCAGTCGGGCGGATAATTGGCGTCTATTTATCTTTCATTTAAGTTTAGTTACGTTAGTTCTTCCCAGGCGTGGGGCTTTAGTTCCCTGAGACCCCCTTCATACGCCACTGCCTCTTTCTGAGTACAAAATTAAGAGGTAATCCAAAACTTACCAACAAGTTTTTTTCACTAATCGGATCTTCTGGAAAAAAAAAAAATCAACAAAACAATTAAAACTTACCGTTTGTATTTTTCTTTATATTATATACAATTATGGTTTTAATGTATTTGTATATTAATTTTGATACGTATATCAATTCTTGTGTCTATATATCAATTCTAATATATCTGTCTATCAATTCTAATATATCTGTGTATTAAAACTTGCCGGTTTCTTTTTATTCCTAAACTAATGAAGTAGGGAATGGACGTTTGTTTTCGGTAATTTCCCTAAATGACCTCATATATCGTTTTTGGCGGAAGTAATGAAAAAAATGGGAGGAGTTATTTCCGTGCTAATTTTATTCTAATTATTAAAGGCGCATAATTTCCTCCAAACAGATTTCCCCCCTCTTCCGTATCATTCATCCCCAAGCCCACTTTTCTGCCTCCGCTGCAAATTGATCGTGCTGATATGATAAAGGAGGGTTGGAGCATATGCTTTAGCAACGAAAGAGCGAATCAAAGCTCTTTTGTATCTGTCAGCGAAAAAGCTCTGACCCCTTTAAACGAAAAAAGGCCATTTTACTAAGAAGTCTTTAAAGACCTTCGCGACCAAGATCGACCTTGAGAGCTTCGATCTCCCAAAAATCAATAAACGTTCAACCCGGCAACTTTACATTTCCGCAATTCTTGCATCAATACGCCTGCAAACCATTTGCCCGTATTGTTTTATAGCGTCTTAAAATAAAGTCATGTATGATTTTATTAATCAGGAATATGCAGGGCATTCTGGTTCTAACGGGGCATGCCCTGTTAAAAAAACAAACTCAATTATAGGGTCTTACCAAACAGTGTTAATTATCTATTAGGCACAACCTTGAAACAGGCCGCCAGCTGCCGTTATCGTGAGAGGGCTGCTTTGTAATTACGAAAACCATGCAGATACGTTTTCGATGCTCTCCCCCTTAATTACAAGTCATCTAAATCGTGCGTATCTTCAAATATTCCACAAACTTTATTTAAATAACAAGAACAATGAATGTTTACGGTGATGCTGTAACAACATGTAGCAACTGTTGTATGGTTAACGTCAGATACAGCGTAACAATTTTTAGCTAACCATTCTGCGCCCATAAGGTGAGGGATCGACTCTGGTATAACTGATAGGATGTTTGCCCCTCCCCGTCTTTACATGCTTTTCTCGCACCCTGACCTTTGCATTGATCGGCATTACTCCACTTCTAATGTAAGTTAACTTGTGTGCGTATTTACATTTTAAAATTGTTTTTTTTTGTTTTTTTTCTTTTATCGGTATGGTTGTTTGATTACGAACTGCTAGAAAAATGCGCAAATAAATTTTATATACGCAAAAATAAACTGAAATAATAAAGTACCGCGTTATTAATTGAGAAAAAGATACCTATACATTTTATTTGAAGGTGTAAGAAGGGTTATGGAGAATAGAGGGAGAGGGACGCAATAAACTTTACATACTTCTGAAATGTTCGATGTAAAATGTCCGTTTTGAACTTGCGCGCTATACATTTATCATTTGATCTTTTAAACCACTTTCAGGTTCGGCGATTTTCCCAAACCCTTTGAAGCCTTTTACTACGTTACTTTTCCCCAAGTTCTGAGTGGGAAAAACAGTTCTCCAGATATTTAAGAACTGTTGCTAAAACTAAATGTGTTAAACCTAAAAACTAAGCATACTAAATCTTGAAGCACTCAAGGTGCGTTTCAGCAAAGGACTTCAAGAAGAGAAAAGATGGAATCTTTTTAATGGTTTTGGTCAGTGGCCTATCTCGTCGAAGAAAACTTGCTCACGCATTCTGAAGTTATGAAGGAAGTACTTTGTTACATCCTGTGATAAAAAGGTCTTCGCCTGTAATGGTGTTTCGACGAACGGAAATGTACAGAAAGGAATTGAATATATGGGAATAAAGCTTTGGAATGAATTACCAAATAATCTTAACAATATAAAATTGTTTAAAAAGAAATTAATTGTATACTTATTAAACGGAGTTTGTGCGCCAGCGGATTAATAGGGTCCTCAACCGGTTAAATTTTATAATTTAAACTGGGGACCCATCACGGGGAAATGCAAATTGTATTGTCTGTTCTAAACTGTGTGAAATTTATTATACTTAAATTGAAATTCAAGACTGTATGCAATATGTAACCCTTGTGATAAATAAACATTATTATTATTATTGCTCAATTAATACTTATAATGCTATTAAACTTACTTTAACCACCAGTGTCAAGAGGCAACACTCGTTTGTTTACCTTTAGGGAAATCGGGATTTGAATCACAATGATGCCAGAAACTTTTCCCTTTTTCCCTATCCATGTTCCTTAGTCTTGTAAGCAATTTTTTTTAAAGAAAAAACAGCTGAAGTTGGCTTAAACTTTCGCCCAATTCATAGCTAACGGCGAACTTTCTGTAATTCAGAGTTTTCCAAGTCGCTGGTTTGAATTAAGGACGTTGACTAACGTTTTTGCATGTCGGGTAACATGAAAATATTTATAAAAAATATTGTGAACATTTTTGTATATTGAGAAGCTATCGACTATTTATGAGGGTAAAGGGGGTCGTGGGTCAAAAGTCTGAGAACCCCTTCTACATCATGACGAAAAGCCACTTCCATTTTTTAATGACCATCAAATTACCAGCTGATAATTATGTCTCATTTTAGTTTTTTCTTAGTTAATACACATTCTGATTTCTTTTATTTAGGGGACGATTTCATTTAGTATAACCAAACTAATTAAAAAAAATGCAATCACAATCCCGGGAATGGCGAACTTAGAACCCTACGTAATAACTTAAAGTTACTTCCATTGTAAATAACCATCAAACTACCAGCCACCTAATGTCTCGTAACTTTATTTTTTATCGGTTAATAATTTTCTGATTTCTTGTATTTGGAGAATATTTTCATTTAACAGATCCAAACTGGGTAAAAAAAAAAAAAAAAGACATTCCTAGAATCGGAATCGAACTCAGGACTCTATATAGCAGGGTTTTTCAAACTGTGTGTCGTGGGTTTCGGTCAAGGGCATCGAAACATGACACGTTATATGAAAATATTTATAACATGTGTTTTAAATAGTCTTGTATGTTTCAGAGCCGTCGACAATTTATGAGATGTGAAGGTAGTCGTAAGTGGGAAAAGTTCGACACCCCCTGCTCTGCGCCAA
The DNA here is from genome assembly GCA_006491805.2 of Dysdera silvatica. Taxonomy (NCBI): domain Eukaryota; kingdom Metazoa; phylum Arthropoda; class Arachnida; order Araneae; family Dysderidae; genus Dysdera; species Dysdera silvatica. The sequence goes on from QLNU02015360.1 coordinate 46,971,034, forward strand.
TAAATAATTCAGTGTGCACACCCGATTTACTTAAATATTTTTAAACATGATTAAAAAATTGAAATGGTAGATTTTTATATTTAGATAAGCTATTTAATTATGAAGTACATCCAAGAAAAAGCATTCTGTAGTATTGGGTTTCTTTAATTCAAAGTTTCTTATGAAACTTTTATGCAGAAACTAAGAACTTTTTCTTTCGAGTCTAATTTTTCTTCGATCATCCAAGAATGTGAAAAGGATTAAAAAAAAAAGTTTCCCGTGGGCCTTTTCATCCCATTGTTCTTCAATTAAATCACTAAAAAGGCAATTTTCGCATGTGTCTTTGATAACTTGTCATTCAAACATACGTGATTGTTTTTTGCTTTGTCCCTGTGAAATATGCGGAATATTTTAGAAATGAAAAGGACGAACTGACACGCAGGAAAAATACCACGTTTGCAAATGAAACCCCTGATGAACGCTTTCCCGCGAAGTTCCTTGATTTACCGAGAAGTTCCTTTGAAGGGGCGCGCATCTCTTTCTATGGTGAGGATCATTTTTTCCGGAAAATTCCGCGTTTTCATTCACTTTTTGCTGTAAGAGGGAAAAAAAGATGTTTACTTAGTATATTTTTATATCATTAAGAAGCTTCCTTTTATCCCCTCTGTATAAAAATTGGCTCTTGATTATAAAATGCATTACCTCATCCATATATTCTCTCTCCTATACCCATCCCCCTCTGATCACTTTTTGAAAAGGAAATTAACTTCACTGGAGCATTTTATCGTTTGATTTGATGAACGGTAATTGTTTTAAAAATGTGGAAACTAGGGCAGGGAGTTAAATCGGCTTCTAAAGTCAATTTCGATCTCGAGAGTTCGGGATTAGAAACTTCGATCCCGGGATTGTTGCCAAATATTCCGTAGCTTTCGCCCAATCAATTTAAAAGCAAAACAAGACACCGGGATTCTGCCCAAGAGAAATTGCCTCCTGACAAAAGTCAGCTTGTTCATTAGTCACTAATGATGTGCCTTATTTCGAAAAAAGTAATTATGAAAAAATGTTGATATGGGGGAACGTGAACTCTTTACGCATTACTTACAGTTGTTTGGTTATCTTCAGAAATATATGTAGGTTATTTATCAGTTTCTATTAAATGTACGAACTATTTTTTCATACATAAAGTTACCTTTTGTATACAAAATGCCACGGTATGTAATTTACCAGTTTGTTATATATTAAGTGTAATTTATAAAACACGTTTTTTGATATGAGGAAGTTGCGAGTTATTTCGTAATCATATGCAAATATGATTCTTGGAAATATAAGATATGGGTATTGTGTAATAATACAACTCCATTTTGTAATTCACATGTGCAAGTTATTTTTTTTAACATGGAGGGGGCAGTTTTTTGTCTTCTCTCAATTTGAATTACATTGTGCGATACCCCTTAGAAAGGGAGGATAATTGCAACGAAGGTTTATAAGTGGTATTGAGTTTCTTTTATATGGTATAGATTTTGGACGTGCTTTTTTTTATGTGTTTTTGTCCTTTGTTTTATATTAATTATTGTTATATGTATATCAAAGTTTCTTTGAAAAAATATTTTTTGAAATAACCGGGAAAAATTCGTTCAAAACATTACAAATGTTAAAGTATGATTATTGGCGTACTATGCAAAATCCAAATTACTAATAAAAATACAAATTACAACATATTTATTTCATATAAAGTGTTTCTTTGTCTTCTATACGCAATAAATACGCTGTAATTTGTATTTTTATTAGTGACGTTAGAAATGTCCTTCTGAGTGGTTTGCGTTGTTAACCTAAAAGCCTTTTTATCTGTTCATTTGTTGAATAAATGTGAAATTCCGTGTGTTTTGTCGAAATATTCAATGAAGGCATAAACGATTTTTAAAGTTTAATGGAGATTGATTCCGATTCAGTTTAATCACTAAACCTCAAATTTTATTCATATGACTTGAAAACCATGGGGGAAATCTCAGCTACAGTTATATAAAATTAAACGAATATATAAAACGGTTATATAACTAGCAGGTGTATGGGACAGAAAGCGCTTAATTTTCTCATTAAATGCAGAAAATGGAAATTCCCTAGTAAGAGAACTCTAAAATTGCCCTTTTTACCTCAAGAATTAAAACTGTGAGCACTAGTTTGCAAGTTTTACCACAAGCGGAACCTGAATGCGGAATTTCGTTTTATTTTAAAAGTTATTGTGTCAGAATTGCAATTCTCTAGTCTTATGTTACCCTTTCTAGGGTACATTCCTTAAGTTCCCGCAGCTCTCTCTCTTAGTCGTCCTTTTCCAGCTAATAAACGGTGGTAGAGATTTACTAAATTATACTGACGCTCTAATTGCCCTCACTTTTAGGTATCTCACAAATAATTAATAGAATGTAAAGAGATTAAGATTATTATATGGGGGTGGGGGTCAACACAAAATTGAGAGAGCATTCGAAACATTTGCTCGCTCTGCGAACCATACTTAGATGGCGGTTTTAAAAAATTTCACGTCGTAGACCGCTTTTCGCACATCTAGTTGAAGCTTCCTTAAGCCTTCGGGGTAAGTCAGGTCAGGTCGTTGTTCATGCCATACATTGTAGGTGACCCGACGGCCATTCCTGAAACGCAAAAATATGAACAATATTTGACGCATTTCATTATTTTATTTAATCTAGGAGACATACACAATGCCGTATTTCCCAATAGGCTATAGACTAGCTCGAAAAAATTTTGTGTATTAAGTCTGATATAACAAAATCAATACCATATCTGATGGTATCTGATGATATAATCAGATGTTTTGCCGAGAAGAAAGCTAGACGTCATGCTTTCCATTTAAATACCAGTGTTCGATAGACATTTATTTTTTGCTAAAATTAAAATTTATTTCAATAAAATTGAATTTGATTTATTACATACCAAAAAAATAATATTTCAATATAAGTTAATATTGTTGAATGCCAGTGTCACCAGAAGTCACACAAGTCACAAAAGCTTTTTGCGTATATTGAATGTAGCAATTTTTATGTTCCTACCACTGATTGAGGGGAGGTGGACAGGTAGGAAGGGGCGACAGAAAAGTAGCCCCGGGGCGGTAAAAATAGCCTATGGGCCTCAAAATGGTAAATCCACCCATGGACATATATTGTCGGCGCAGTTATACTCAGCGATAATACAGAATAATTTAGTTCTAAAAAAGAGGTACCAGTTTTTAATTTAACTTTATTCTTATTCCTTTGATTCCCGTTGCACCATGTTATTGCAAAGTCTTTTACACTACGAGTAAAATTTGTAATTTACAAGGGAACCCCTTTCGCTGTTCACTGCACTTTGAGATCAGACCTATGGAAGATGATAGTGCTTGACTTCCTGATCACGAATGTGAATTATTTGTCTGCTAAAATGATATCACAATTTTTGATTAATATTTGAAATCCAACACTGACACTTTTTTCGCCAGGTTTAATATTTTTTAATCGCACTGTATGTGAGCAAAACCAGGTTTGGAGTCGGTAAGATTATGAAGGATCATCGTATTTAACGGATAAAAATAAAAAAAATCGGCTCGGCTAATTTAAACAGTATAAAAAAATTAATATGAAAAATGAACTTTTAGCATAGATATTTGGTGACAATTTTGAAGAGTCGGCAGGACATTTAAGTTTCGCATTCCACTAGCTATATAAACTCGTCCGCAAGTATAACGTCAATATACCGTGTTTTCCCGAAAATAAGACCTAATTAAAAAATAAGCCCTAGTTAAGATGGTCAGCCAGACGGGCGCCTTATTGCCGAATGACCAAGTGCAGACGCAACACGCATGCACATTTGAAACAAACGAACGTGGTTGCGACAAATTAGAATCTTCAGTATTCAGTACGTCGCCTTAGCAACGGACATTTAGCACTTGATTTAATAATAAATTTAAAGAATAATAAATTTTGATGCTCAGATAAAATGAGTGCAAAAAGAAGGAGCTATTCCGTCGAGTACAAGAAAAGATTTGTGGAAGACTCCAGGGATAAAAAAAATCTTATAGCTTTCTGCAAAAAGAAGAAGTTGGATCTACGAATGGTCCGAAAATGGCGATCAGAGCATGTATATAAGAGATCAATAACCTCAGTCAACAGGTCGACGAGGGAAATGCTAAGAAGCGTAAGTGTGGATCAGGCAAGCAACCTGAATTGGAACACATCATCTGTCAATGGATTGCTGACAGAAGAGCAAAGTATTTGGATGTTCGCAGGGCTGATATTCAAGCATTAGCCCTTGCAATGGCACCACAGTTAGACATCGCCGGAAGAATTCAAAGCATCGCAACACTGGGTGGGTGG
>QLNU02015360.1:46983009-47004345 GCA_006491805.2 Dysdera silvatica
CGAATTACGTATTAATTTTTTCGCGTTCAAATTTCGATGTACACTAGCTTTTTCAAGTTTTTACACAAAAACGACTAAAATTTTCATTGTTTTTTCTTTGAAGCAAATCCTTTCATTTAACTTTATTTTTTGTCATAATGTTAAAAAGGGGTGTTGATTGTTGTTATTGTTGATTGCAGTCGCTAACTTAATACATATAATCTTATTATATAATCTATGTATATAATCTTATTATATAATCTATGTATATAATCTATGTATATAATCTTATTATATAATCTATGTATATAATCTTATTATATAATCTATGTATATAATCTTATTATATAATCTTAATTCGAAAAACTATGATTGATTGATTGTTTGGCTTTTTTATGGCGCAAGAGCATCTGGGCTATACTGCGCCAAGAAAACCATGACTTCACTGAGTCTCATAATGTCCTTCTAACTTCACTGAGTCCTACAATGTCCCATTTGATCTTGTCAAGTTCTTCTTCCAATTCCTGAAGTTTTGCTTCAGAAGCAAGGGATCGTCCATTAAACGTAGCCAAGGTCAATAACAAACGGCAGCCTGGGCCATTCCAGTGATTCTTAGCACCCCCTGCTTTCATGCCACACTGACCCGCCAATATATATGAGCAAATTGAAACTTTTGTTAATTAACATATTGTGTCAAACATATATATATGTATATATCGTTGATTGTATGATTTAGTTGTATCATTTTTGTTCTGCTTGGTTTTGCTAATCATAATATTAATTTGTAAGCAGTTTCAAAATCAAACTGAATTCGAATAATATTGAAGGAATAGGGAAAATATTTTCCTTATCCCTTCAATATTTGTCACCAGTTCGCTTAAATAGTTCGATTTTCAACGATTTGGCAAGTCAGCTTTAGTCGAGTTTACCTGAGAGAAAGCTTTTTCATAATCTGTATATAAATTGTGAAACAGATTGTTAAAGGGTGCATAGGCATACTTTCACAACCTTTTTTTATTTCGTGTAATTTTCGTAAAAAAATACGTATCGTGCCCCCCCCCCCACTTTATTCTCGTCCATTTTTGAATCATTTTTAAATACGTATAATTTGCGTAAAAAAAATAAAAAATGTTTTCCCTCAACTTTCAATCTTTTTTAATATATGTTATTTACGTAAAATATACGTATAAATTTCGAGTCACGCTGCCTGGGACTGTGGTCCGGGGTTGGTTCCCGAGGCCGTAAGATATTCAGATTCCTAGGAAAGCTGTAGGTCCCACGCAACATGACCTTTGCTGTCCTTGTACCGTAAAACACAAGCAAAATCGCGAAAAACACTAAATGGGAGATAGATGCATAGAAAATCGGAGGAGAGACAAAAGCGGGGTGTCTGCTGTATATTACGTTAGGTTCAAATGACAATGGGACGGGAAGGAGTTACAGGAATAAAAAGAAAGGACATTTAATGGCAATATTTTCAACATTTCAGTGAACGTAGTGGAAACCACCACATGTTTAAGCCACCACTCGCACTACTGCGTTTTAACCCTCACTCGTGTCGTTTGCTTAAGGACTAGAAATTTAATAACAGTAAACGCATTCCTGATTATAATAAGCGGATTTTTTAATATACAGTGTCCCGTCCACACTTGGGGACGATTACAATCGATACAAAAGTTTATATGATTACGATTACCATAGTGGCATTATGATTACAATTACCTAAGTATCAAAATTTAGATTATGGTTACGATTACAGCCGATGTTTATTATACATAAAAAAATATGCGTATAATTACGAATTTTAATCACGATTACTTGCACGCAATCAGAATAATCAGAGTACGATTAAATGAAATTTAAAAATGTGATTATGATTATATTGCAGATTACAGCTACTTCAAAACATTCGATTACAGATGTGATTACGCGAAAATGTAATCGATTATAATCACTTAATTTCGATTACTCGGAGTCTGGTACTGATCACTTACTTCGGCTTGATGGAGTATCTCGTATGAATATCCGGAGATAATTTACAAGTATGTCGTAATTCGGATGTCACTTTAAGCTTATAATCTTTCCAGCCAACGCTCCCCCACTACATAAACATAAATTTAAGTTCTAAATAAATGCAGCTTCAACGTTGAACCCATTGAAATTAACAGGTCGTATGACAGGAGTTGAAACATCTGGACTTTTTTTTTTTTTTTTTTTATGAAAGATATATTTTACCGATTTATTCAGAATTTTAAAATAAATCGCACATTTTTCCCACATAAGGTTCCCTTTATTTTAATGGATTGTCTCCAGATTTAGGGGCAAAATATCTCCAAATTTGGCAACTCTTGCTTTTCATAAAATTTATTATAGACAGACGATCTCAAGATAAACATACGGAAAATTTATGCAAAACTTCACATAAGGATCTTTTAATGAAGTGCGAAAAACACTCAAATTAGACTGAACAAAATCAGGGATTTATACACACCCCTCCAGATTTTTTGATACAGCCCCCTTAATGAAATCTAATCCACACCCCCTAAAAATCTTGAAAAAAACCCTAACCAAAATATCGTTTGTCACCTATGATACTTTTCTTTGGCGCATTTTGTTATCACACAAATGGCTAAAAATAACGGGATTTTGTAGTCCGTAGTGTTTTTATGGTACTTCCTTATTGTATCGGCTCCCACGATTACGCCAAATCTTGGCGTAATCGTAACGGACGATAACGTAATCGGACGACCTTGGCCTCCAAGGTCGTCTTCCAGCTCGTGAAGCGGGAACGTGTAATGAAGATATAAGTAACATAACAATAAATAATACAACGTTGACGTGTTTCATTAGAATATTTTTATTAATTAAATACATTGCGCCTCCAAATTCTTTCATCGTTTATGTACAGCTTCATGTTGTGGCCATTTTCGCATACTCGTTTGTAAGGTAAAAGACGTCGTTCTTGAAAAGTAATATGGCATCCATCCCATTGTTTGGTAAATTGAATATTGTTAAGAAAAAAAAAATGAATTCGGGAATACGTTAACAAAAAAGCAATATGAAGGTAATATAAATACATGCTATTTCTTTAAGACTGCAAAAGTTTGGCGAGATTTTACAACCGACCTTGGCGATAAATCTTGGTCGCTTGACGATTCATCCTCGGGGGGCCGCTATAATAATGAAGTACTGCTTTTAATTTATGATTGGAAAATGGCAACACACTGACATTTCGTTTTTGAGTTTAGTTGCAGTTGTTTACACGGTAGTTCTTTTCTCTTTCTCTCATACAGTCTTTTTATTTGTGATTTACGCTTTACTTAGATTAACATCTGATTTTTAATTAGTTTGGGGTCTTCTGGGTTCAATTCATCGCAACGAAAGTTTAGAATTAATGAGATCCTGTTAGATGCACGAAGGTTTTCCGTTTTTCAGACGTTGCTGTCGACGTTCAGAAAACGATTATACTTAGTTTCATTCCATTTTCTACCGCCCACAAATCGTCTGTACATAAATTTTTTACGATATTTCGTTTTAGTACTAATAAAAGACGGTATTATTATAGCTGCGCTGTGATGTGGCGATCAAGTTTCTTCATGAGACGTCTTTGTGGTTATAAGGTTTGTATGGCGTTTTGAAAATGAATTTTGTCATTTTAAAAATTTATGCTGGGATTGAAATTATTTTGAAAACAAAAATATGGCTTGGGCAGATACAACTCCATATGTTCATATATACAAAAATCATGGTGGGTGGGGTGGTTGTAATCCCATCAACACCTTCCTGTATATGCCAGTGTCCTGTAGCCATTTCTAGAAGAACGCATAAGCTGGCAGCATTATAGTCTGAAATGTTACTCATATCGTGTCTGGGTCCACTTATACCTCACGAGAAAGGGACTGTTGAATATAAGCGTATGCAGAAAGTTCATAAGGGGGTTATAGGCTTAATGGGAGGGGTTACAGAGCTACAACTCATATATTCCTATGTTAAATATACAAAATTTCATTGCAATGGGGTTATAACACTCCATCAACACCTTCAAATGCCGTGCTTGATAGATTTGGTTGTGGAAGCCATCTTTGTAGATCGTACAAGCAGGACGGATGTTACCTTTCAACAAGATGCGGCATATTTACATAGCTGAGTGTCGACAGTGGTTCAAAGACTTTCAGGTACTTCCCTGGTGCCCTAATTTCCCAGGTTAATTACCTGTTGCAGATATTTAAGAATCTGTGGGACCCTTTTTTTACTCCTGTGATCTTCTGCTATCGCTAGAGGTAAATTTGAAACCCAGCTTGGAGTTCTATATTTCAAATTGTTTGGGCTTATGCTCATCAAACGATACAAATGAAACCAGAAACTGTGTTTCAATATCAAAATTCTCCAAGAATACAATTATATGATTCGTTTTTGAGGATTGTAGAAATATGTGTATATGAAAATTAAAGAGAAATTGCATGGTGTAGTTTCGCAAATTTTTTAAAAATTAAATTGCACATCAAGAAGTTGAAGTTATATTTGAAGTTGTGGGCTCGGGCCTCGAAAATTGAGCCTGAACTCGTCTCTACCATGCATTCACCAGCAATTATTAGATGTACTGCAGTCAGTATAGCTCCATATACCTATGACAGCCATCTGGAATGCTATTGAGTCGCTTCTAGCTGCTAACAATGCTGCATACAGTAGTTCCTTTTGTTATTAGCTGGTGATAGCACTAATGTGACTAGGCACTAATGTGTGAAGGCAGGTGAATATATATGTGGCAGAGAGCATTATGTGCTTGTATGGTAATAATGTTATAATAAATATCCCAGAGTGTCTTGACCGCTAGACGAACAAGAAATAATGTCCTATATATGGAGAAAGAGGGCTTTGTTCCTGTCCTCATTCGTCTAGCGGTCCAAGACATTCTGGGCTCAATTGAGGGACCTTGGTTCGACTCCAGGATGAGGACGGCGTCTCTTTTTCTCCTAAACAAAAAAAGCTCTAGTTCAAGCTTATACGTGGGTATCAAAAATTATTAAGCATAAATTCCCCCACAAAGACTCACAAAAATTCTCCCCAGTGGTTTTGTGTGTTCACTATTGTTTGACAATTGTGTCATCCTTGAGAAGAGTAATATCTTACAGAACTTACATAAGTTGTACAATTTGATGTTGACTCAGGAAACAGTTCTTGTGAAAAATTAATTTAAGCATATTCGCATTAACAAGATCCAACAATAATGTCTTATACACAGTAGCATTGGAAAGGGGGGTTGAGGGGGCTTGTGCCCCTCCCATTGGATAGCAAAGCACATTATTCTATTCAACACCGAATCCTATGACTTTTTTTTTAAAGCTATTTGAGCCCTTCATGATTTTCGAATTGCCACACCCCTATTTTTACGATTATCTTCGTACTATTTTTATTTCTTACGTTAGCATTGTGCGATGGTGCAAAGTTAACATATTTGTTTATCATACCAAAAATTCAAGTTCGATTCTCGCTAGTATGAACTTGTATTATTTTTCTTGTACAAATCAATATTCGTGGGTTTGATTCCTTAGGTATCAAAGGCTCATTTTCCTTGGAAAACTAGGTTTTGGCGTAACATGTTTTGAGCTATCCTTGTACTATAAAATATTAAATTATTCTATGCTTTAGGTTATCTTTCTTTCTATGGTGAAGTTGGCATTTACAAAAACAAAATGTTCTTTCTAGAATCTGTTTGAATTGCAGACATGAAATGATTCATTGATCAGTGAATTGACAGAACAGCACATAGCTTCTGTTAATGTAAAAAGTCAATTTGTGGTAGAAATCAGCCTTTTGAAAACGCACCTCCAATTGAACTACCAGTAATTATAACTGAAAATGTATGGGTCATACTAACAGGGCTTCAATTAATATAAAAGTTCAACAAATAATGGTGGACTTCTTTCCTAAATGCACTTTCAATTAAATTACCGTAATTGTAGCCTTGAATTGAATCAACCATGTTATCTGATTATTTGGAACTGCTCAAGTCTGTGTCATTGAACTCAAGTTTTCACATGTTTCAGAGTTAATAATTGTTTTAGTAAGTATGGATTATGTGAACTATTATACTTTATCATTATCTCTACTCTGGTCTTTGTCTTCTTTAGACTCTGGCCAATCTAAACAAAAGGTGTAATGTTTTGGTAGAGATCCTGGGTAATTAAAAAAAAGTTACACCACAATCTTGAAATGCAAAATTGCAATTTTTGTTTTACATGTAACATAATGGAGCATTATATGTACTATATTTGTGTTTGTTCTGTATAGCCATTAAAAAAGGGGGATGATGACAAAAAAGTAAAAAACGGAGAAGTTGGAAGTGGACGAGTGATTCCCTTGAGACAGGTGATAACATTTTTATATTGTCATTATTTTAAATATTTAGATATGACACTAAATATTTCAATTTTCAAGGTACTATATTGGTTATGATATGAATAACTTCTGTTGTTTTATTTGTGTAACCCATTATTATTTAATTGAACTTTTATCTTTCATCTTGTCTTGCAAAATTTCTTGAAATTTGTAATTGTTTTAGGGATATTTGTATAAACGAAGTTGTAAAGCTCTAAATAAGGAATGGAAGAAGAAATACGTTACACTGACTAGCGATGGAAGACTTACTTATCATCCAAGTCTGCATGTAAGAAACACTTTGTTTCATAAATTATAAATCCTTTCTGTTTTAGCTTTTAATTTTACCTTTAACTACTGTCATGCAGTCTCACAGACCTTCCAATTTCCGAATAATACAATACAAACTTTATTCGGAAGAATTAATTACAATGTCAGATACATTGCATATTTATATATTATAGAAGTATTAAATTGATTCCCCTTGGCAACAATGGGTAAAGACTGTAGGTTCTGACAAAGCACATGTTGCCTGAGATAGAAATTTTTATTGTTTTTAAAATGAGTAGATGTTAATTTAGTAAGTATTGAGAAAGATGTTCGAGTCCCACGTTCTGGGGCCAAAGCAGCCAATTCTCGCCAACCCTAGATTAATTCTTTAAAGATATGGTTTAAAGTTAGTTGTGTTTCTTGTTAGATATGTATGACTGGGCAGATGAAGAGAACCAACATATGGATGTGCTGAAGATTTTATAACATTGAACATAAATGTTGAGATTTTAAAAATGAGAAGTTTATCGATCAGCAGAATTCGCAAACGTCTAGCAATTTCTAAATATTGGGAGGCACAGTGACAGATTTGTAGCTAGATGCTGGCCTGTGGGGCGGCACTTATCAAGGGGTGGCATCAAATCTTTAAAAAATAGTTTTTCAAACTTGACAAAGTTAAAAATAATGTTTATTGTTAATTATTGCCTCAGCTCCTCAATAGCGATCATATATAATGGCAACTACTTTAACTTACCTACAAATACAAACTATGAAATACAAAAATGAAGGGCTATGACCATATTGTTTATATTGCAATATTAGATACTTCCCACCAGAGAAGTGGATGTATCTGGTATTAACACGTGGAAATTGTCATTTGTTGTTGATTTTACCTTTATGAGAACGGAAGCGTTTTGCAGGCATCATTAAAGGTAAAGTAACGGTCAATGTCGGCAATGGCCTTTTTGCACAACAAAGCAGTTGAAAATAGAAATCAAGTAAGATTTCAAGTATAGAATTAAAAGGCTTTTGTGTTAAGCTAATGACGGTGTTTCATATCTATTAGGATATTTTATTTGACATAGTATATGAATAAAAATGTTTTGATTAGTGTAGCCTTTTTGCACATATATGTATATGCACAGTTTACTTAGAAGGAAGTGAATATATGGTTCAAATTACAGCAGTTTTATTAAAACACATTCAATATCTAATTCAGCACAAAATAATATTTTAGCCCTTATATAAATATTATGACATATTACTGGCATTTTTTTTATTAAAGAGCACAGCTTGATCTCCTTGTGTTTCACAAAATCGTCACCGTCCACATTTATAGAACATTTTCCCCTTAGGGTACACAGTACACCCTGATAATTATGTTTATTTAGTCAAAATATAAATCTAAGAAAACTATTTAATGTCAATGAATTGTTCCCTGCGATAAGCATAACTGTTTTTTTTTTTTATTACACTCATGTTCAAAATTAAGAGAAGTCTCAATGTTATTTGAATGAGAGAGGCATATATTTCTTTTTAACTGTCTATTTGCTTTATAAAAAGTCTTTTTGCAGAAAATTAATGAGCTGTAAACACTTATCAGAATCACAACATGTCACTTTTTTCAGGTATCGTATGAAGGAGAATCCACTATCAAAATTGGCATAAAAATCGGTCAAAAACGAAAATTCTTAGAAAGCTGATTTAGAACAACAAATTTACTCACATAAATATCAATAATCATTGTTTAATAATTTTACAATTTTACATGTTTATATGAGCAAATTTGTTATTAAAACTCCATTTTCTAAGAATTTTTGTTCTAACTTTGATCATGGATCCACTTCCATAAGATGCTTGAAAAAGTGTGATTTGTTGTGATTCTGGTAAGTGTTTATAACTCATTAATTTTGTGCAAAAAGGATTTTTTATAAATGAAACACATTGACAGTTAAAGAGAAAATATGTACCCCTCTCATTAAAATAACATCGAGAATTATCTTAATTTTGAACATGAGTGTAATTTAGTTCAAGTTAAAAATAAGAACTTCACATGAAATGAATGAAAATTTTCTACATACCCTTTGAATATGTGTATCCCATTTTAAATTTGCCTGAAAGGTTGCTCCAATGAGATTTGTTTCTCGAGAAAAAGGGATAATATTGTTATTTATGACTAGGCTTAATTGATCCAAATTAATATATATACAAGGCACTTAGTCTTTAAAGTATTTAAAGAAAGCTTTGAAAACATTAGTAAAGTATTTAATATCGCTGTTGACCCAAAATAGATGCTTCCACCCCTTAAAATTGTTCCCTACCTTCACCATTATCTTTCTTTGAAAGTGATTCAAGGCCACGTGGCAAACTTGGATAATTTTTTATACTCATTTTACCGATTTAGAGTCTGTTAGACCACATGACAGCAGTTGCATTACTTTGTGAGTGTCTCTGAAACCGCTGTTGCAGTATAAGTATCTGATGATATTTAGAGCAGCAATCACTGTTTTGTTCGTTCCACTGTCCATTAAAGAAATCAACCGAGATTTACCATTGTTATAAATGGAATTTACTAATACTGGATCATTATGGATGTTACTCCACCCATCTTGCACGAGTGTTACCTGCTTTCCAGAAACTTAATTTTCTGCAGTAGATTCAAGTTCTTCTGTAACTTCGTTAAGCAAATCTTCTGCCAGGTGCTTACGAGATGGGGGTTTATATCCTGGTCTTAATGATGATATTAAGTCATTGAAATAATTATTTTCAGCAGTTGAAAATAGTATATTGCAAGTATGGAAGAAGCGTGCTACCTTAATATCTAGATTTTGTTTTGAGTTGCTGATGTATGTGTAACAAAGTCGCTTACAGAAGGCTGATGGAACCTTTTCATCAAAGGCTGGAATGTAGTTACTTCTACTTGATTGACAAAAGCAGTTGTAGAATTCCAAGGCTGATTGCCCTTATCTACTTTAATACTAGACATATCAGTTCTTACATTAGAGGTATTGTTTGACATTAAGACACTGGCATCTTTATTTGCTTTATCCTTTAGTTTTGGCCATGTTTGTGAAATGTGTTTTGTCATTCTGTCAGCTTTTGCTCTAACGATTTGTTGCATAATTTGCATTTCACTATTAACTTGCCATTTTCTTCACTCTGATTAAAATGACTCCACACAAGATCCATTGGCCTGTCTCCTTTGCCTGTGCTTGGTAATTTTGACGTTTTGTCCTTAACTGGGACTGATGAGCATAGATTTCCTCTTAATTCAGAGTATTTTAAGCACCCAGAACAAAAGATGACTTAAAAAATGGCAACTGAAATAAAAACAAAATTACAACTTCTGTATTTTACATCTGTTTACATTCATTTAGTGGTTTTATGTTTTTTAAACCCCCCCCCCCCCCCGCACTCAGCAGGGCCTATTACTGCATCCCTGTACAGACCTATAGTAAAATTTCTCTTGTACTTCTACTGATAAATGTAAAATGCTAACAAACTGTTTAAAACTATTAGTTTTGAGTTTTTGACGGTTAAAAGAGATTCATCACAGTTTAAACTAGGTTCTGACCAGTATTTGCCAGTTTTTCCAGTATTTACTAGTTCTTCCCGGTATTTACCATTTTTCCCCGGGAAATTGCCTACCCTGTTACGGGGTGTTACAAATATAAAATATATATACCAAAGAAACCTGCAAAGTATGGGTTAAAATTTATGTGCCTTTGTAATACCCATAATAATTATATGTTAAATGCACACACATTATATATATATATATATTGTGAATTGTTGCAAAGGTTCGTATGGTGCTAGTCTTCCTCAAAAGGAATAAAATTTTAGCATACCTACAAAATCAGTTCTTAGTTCGATCAAACTGTTGGAGAACACTAATCGCAATATTGCAGCTGACAACTATTTTACATCATTGGATTTAGTTTAGAAATTAAGTGAAAAATGTCTTAATATACGTTAGAACTGTTAACAAAAAACTTAAAATTCTTGAGAATTTTCAACAAAAAAATAAAGGATATTGGTGGCAGTTTGTATGGGTATACAAAAGATTTTGCTTTTCTTTCGCGCGTCCCTCAAAAAGGAAAAATTATACTGCTACCTTCGCCGATGTATTATGGTCGCAAAAATTGTGAAAAAACTGGAAAGCCAGAAATTATAACTTTCTACAATGAAATGAAAGGTGGTGTTGACGAACTGCTGAATTTATTCATACAGCCATTATACACAATGTTGGCCAATGGCAATATTTTTTTGGTTTTTGGATATCAGCAGAACAAATGCCTTTGTATTGTACCAGCAATATTCTGGTTATGAAAAGATCCAAAGAAGCAAATTTTTATTGACATTGGCAAAACAGTTAGTTCTTCCTGAAATGCATCAACGACTGTCTTTGAAATTACCATGAGAACTGAACCTCACTATACGAAGAATAATTGGTGATAACTGTGTAGCACAGTTGCAAAATTCCGGTGTTGAAATAAAATTATCACCCTGAAAAACCTGCTAAAAGTGCCTCAGCAATAAAAAAAAAAGGAAAACAGCACATATGTGCCTTTCCTATAAAAATCCTATTTGCTTAGTATGTTCTAGGAAGGTATGCATTGACTGCAGTGGGAACTATTGAGAAAACAGTGTTTTTGAACCTTTGCACATTTTGCTAAGAATGAATATATTTTGCAGCTTTCAATTTCTTTTTTTTAATTATATATGTTTCAATTTATATCATTCAAACATTTTTGTTGACAAGAAATTTTGTATGTGAAATCTTGATTTTATAATATAAGAAAAATGTGTTAATTATAATTGAATATCACTTATAAGTAACTTGAACTTAATTATATTTTTATACATTTAACAAATATTTAATGAAGCTTGTAACCATGAATTTTAGTGACTGTACACATTGTTTCATTATTTAATGAACTTTTAAAAGTCAACGGTCTGGTAGACTGCACAACAGCAGATGTGTTATGATTTTATGATGACAGCATTTAAAGGTTAAGCTAGATAAGTAAAGAAATAGAAATCACAAGATGTGAAAGAAGATTTTGGTTCATGCTGTACAGCTCAATCTCCACACATTCAAATTATTAGAAATATCCATAGTAAACACATACTGACGTAAAACAGGTTTGATAAAGAACAGGGTCAGCTTAAGGTTTCATGGGGCCCTAAACAAATTTTGTGGGCCGCTTGTTGTATAAATTAAGCCTGTGTAATTAGAGCAGGACAACGTATATAATGAGGATCTTGGGACTAATGAAAATGCTCACTATATCCGTGTGTGGTAATAGCTGTATATAGTGAAGTCATTCTGGCCTTGAAAGTTATTCAAATTTAAACTGCATCAATGCTAATTAGCAGTGTGCCTTTGTTATTGGTGATATCAAGGGCAAATCCAGAAATCTTCATTGGTGTTGGAAGGGGGCAATTTGTTTTTCTGATTCTTATTTTTAGCCGAATGTCTTATACTTTTCATTTCATTTTTCGGGTTATAATCCAGCTCAGGGGGGGGGCAATCGCCCCATCACCTTCCCTTGGATTCACCCTTGGGTGATCTCTTAATGAAATAATTCTTTATCAATTCTTAAATAAACCATTGTTTGAACAGGATTACATGGATGATGTTCATGGAAAGGAAATACCTTTAATGCATACAACAGTTAAAATCCCTGGACAAAGGCCTAGAGGTACTCGAGCACCAGGAACTTTTACTAGTGCCTCATCCAGTCAAGTTAATGAACTTGCTGCAGATCTCAGTAATCTATCTATCGCTAGTGGTGAGTCAACATTTTTTAATGTATTAAATATTTTATTATATGCATTCTACATGATTTGTAGACAAGGAATATTAATTATAATTGCCACCAAAATTTGAATAAAATCATTAGAGTACTTTTGCAATATGTTTTTTTTAAATATGTTTTGCTCTAATGTGCATTTTGTGTACTAACTACTTTTTTTAATGTGTTATAGGTATCATAAATGATACTGAAGCTAATCTTATTCCTGCCGTTCCAAACACAAATCCTTTATTGAGCAGATCTGATGCACCTAACGTTAAAAAGAGATATAGAAGAATGAAAAGTACTGGATTACGCAACATGGAAGCTATGGATGGTATAGTAAAATATTTTAACAGCTTGTAAGGTTTACTGTGTTAAGTTTTTTTAATGTCAAAAATGCATTATAATGACAAACAAATGGTTGGTAGAAAGACTTGAAATAAAACTATATATTAAGTTTAATAAATTTTTAATTATATTTAAGGAAATTTGATAACCTCCTTTTCTTTTATTTTGCCTTATTCATTGACCTATAGGTTTAAATTGACTTTTCAACTGAATAGTTTAATAAGAAAAAATATTGTATGCTAAAATTGATATCATGTGCCTTTAAAATTTTGTATTTAGATCTTAATTTATAGCAATTTCTTCTTTCTTTTTCAGATTCAGATGGCTATGAGTTTATTATTGTTTCTCTTGATAATAAACAATGGCATTTTGAGGCATCAAGTACTGATGTAAGTTTTTTTTTATTTAATTGTTAATAATTTAAAAATGATACAATAAATTTTTCTATTGACTGACTGATTATTGTCGTGTTGAAACATTAAGTATATACAGAAGATGTAAGCTTACTTTTTTCTTTAAATCTATTAGTTTATCATTGAAAAATATGTAATTCATTTTTTTAACTGTTAGGATTTTACTAAGTTATATAAAAAAATTGTAAAATTATTAAGGTCATTTAAAAGCTATACATTAATTATATATAAACGTTTCTGCTTTCATATCCTCTTTTGAAATTAAGAAATAACAATTATCTTAAGTATTGAAATATGCGGATTAACTGTTATATGAAAAAATGTAAAAGTAAAGAGAATCATTAAAATCGTGACTGTCAAGGAAGCTACAAAACAGGGATTTTTTGTTATGTTTACTGATGATCCTCTTGTATAAATAACAAAAAAAAGCTGTTTTGTAATTTCATTGACATTCATGTTTTTCTTCAAAGTTTTTGGGTTTTTTCTTTTAGGATTACCTTTCCAATTTGTTTTTAAATTATTTTAGTAAGTCATATAAAGTGGAATTGAAAGTTTTGATAACATTGAAATAATGTAGTAAATTTTGTTTATATTAGAGATTACTTATACATGTTTATTAATCATAGTTTTTATTAAAATTTCTTAAAATACATATATATACCATTTCTGCCTTAAAATTTTGCTCTTTGTAATTAAAACTGAGATTGTTGAAATTGACATTGCCTTTGGAGGTCCTCCCTCCTATTATTAGATCATAGCATGGTGTAAATTTTCAAAAGGATAAAATATGGAACTTTCTGCTTAAATCTTGTTCTAATTTTTCATTTT
The DNA here is from genome assembly GCA_006491805.2 of Dysdera silvatica. NCBI lineage: Eukaryota > Metazoa > Arthropoda > Arachnida > Araneae > Dysderidae > Dysdera > Dysdera silvatica. The sequence continues at coordinate 46,997,027 of QLNU02015360.1, forward strand.
AATTTGAAACATGTTGTGTTGGAAGTCAATTTTTTTTTATGCCTTTTTAAATGTGGTAAAAACTGTTTTATTACATCTGCATCTAGATTTTTCATATAAACCATGTGTAACAAATTTCTTAGGACCGTGAAGCCTGGGTTTCCGCTATTGAACAACAAATTTTATCAAGCCTACAAGGAAATGAAATTTGCAAAATGAAAGTAAGCATACTGGTTGTAATTATATAAGTAATGTTAAACACTAGTTCTCATAATCATAAGGGCCCTATGGTGCTGTAGTGGACTCGCAGTTGGTGAAGTGGAGCAGCAGTCTTGGACCAAATTGGCAATAAAAAACTAGATTGAGTTAGTTGGAAATATGCTGAGGTGGCTTTCGTCCTGCTGTGGATCGACAATGGCTGAAATACACACAAACAGTAAAACCCACATGTCCGTGCATTCAGTTTCTGTAGTTTGAGTTATAAAATTATACAGTTTACTATGACCTGAAGATATAAAATGAAAAATTCGAAAAATGAATGATTCACAAATTTCAAGTTGCAGGCATTGTAAGCAACCTGGTTAAACCTCTTGTCTCTGTAATGCTTAGTACATGATCCATCGCCCTGTTCTGTGTATCCACTCTGGCCGCCTTTACTGTCACTGAGTATCATTCTCTGCCTTCTTTTCCATATTATCGCAATGTTGTTTAAATAACGCATATTTTGCTTAATAAAGAGTGAAGCCTGGATTATATGCACTAAAAGGTCAATAAAATATGCATGCATATGCATTTAAAATGAATAAACATGCACCTAAAATGAATAAATATGCACTTAAGCTTTATTTAGCTTACTTGAAAATCATATGTACTGCACTTTAAAATAAGTAGATTTATTAACTGTAGAGTAGAAATATATTCGATATACATAAAATAACATGCTTTATACAGCACAATTTCCACGTTGGCATATCACAATGTGCCTCTCAATATTCTGAACATTTAAGCTTTGCTTTCTATCAATCGATAATATTTTTATGGCCAAAAGGCCAGTGCTACAGAAGTTATTGGACAGCACATTAAATTTTGCAAGTTATCTATTATGGATACTTTATTCATGATGGACTCTCACCCATGTCTATCATTGATAGATAATGGTGTGGAATTTTTTATTCCATGTAAATGTTTTTATCTCTCCTTGAATTAACTGCAAGTCTAGTACAATAAAACTAAATCTTTTGTTTCCCTAACATGGATAATGGCTATAATTTAGCTATGACTACATTTTCCGTGCCGTAGGACATAATTAAATGTGCACATTTGCAAATTCCTTTACCCATCTGCTCCAATAAAGAGTAAAAGGTAGGTTTAGCTTTAGAGTTATAGAGATACTTCTATGGTAAAAGGATGATAATTTACTAGAACTCTTAAGATATGCACTTATTCTGGAAATTCATAATTTTTATGCATTTATATGCACTGACGCTCAGGGGCATCTTAATGCATTCGGGGTGTCTGGGCCCAGTCGTTTTTGAGGCCCTTTTTAAATTTTCAACTTTTTGCAATAAGGTAAATATATTACGTTAACGAAGGACAATCTATTATAATCAGGGGTATAGCCAGGGATTTAAGAACAACTAGGGGGAACTGAAAATAAAAGGTAAGGTAAAAGTTCATTATGATTATGTGCAACTTGTGTACGTGCGACATCCATACACCTCAAATTTTGAACCATATCCTGCAAGTTAGGGTGAAAATTTCCATTAGAGTGTGACTTGTGTAAAAGCAGTGGCGCCAACTTTGTGTGTTCGTGACACTTTTTGAACCCTCTATAATTTTGTTGTGGATTTCTCGAACCCCTAATATTTTTGCTCGTGGGGATAATACACGTTCGGAAATACATGCACGAAGTTTTTCGTCATCAATTCTTCAATATTTTCATTATTTATACCCTGTTCCCTGAACCTTTCATTAAAGAAAATTCTTCATTTTGTCTGGGTTCATAGAAAATACAAAAGTTTAGTCTGTAGCTCTACACACAGAGACGAGAATCTTTAGCGGCCATAGTGATAAAGGCGAAAATATGTTGTCCAGTAAGTTAACCCACCCTCTCTTTTAACAGCTGGGGGGGATCCACACTTTTCTTTACTTTTTACTTTGTTTTTCCTCCCAAGCAGCCCTGGAGCACCTGGGGAATCTAACTTTTATTTCAGCTAACTTCTTTTTAAAAAGAGATGGAGAGTGGGGTGGGCTGGGCACATCTGAGTATTTTGGCAGCAATCGTAAAACTATAAATGGTGTATACATTTAGGGGAACATTAAATAATTATCTAGAGAAAAAATATTTTTCTATAATAACCTATAATTTGCTTCATTTTAACATTTCAGGTGTCTTATTGTACCAGATAATCTGATAATGAAATTTAAATTACACTTACATCCTTTTAAAAAGGGCGTGGGTCAATCGATTTAAAATTTTTGGAACCCACAATAATTTTTCAAGTCGGCACTTATTTGTACAAGTTCATTCGCAGAAGGAATTCAGACCAATTTAAGATCTCCCATTGTTCTTAATTCATCAATGAAATTTCTATAAGTATGCATGTAAATGAAAAAGTTATAATATAGATAGATAAATTATAATTAATTTATGTACGTGAAGCAAAAAAGTCTAAGCAAATATAATTAGTTTCAACAGAGAAAGGATTACAAAAAAATTGGTAATTTCATCGAATTCTGGATATGAAAACTCGCTGTTTAGCTGCAGCATAGGAATGCTGATTCAACAATAACAAAGTAAGAGGCCACTATAGAAAGTGAAAATATATTATCAGTTGGATGTTTGAAAAAGTACTGTAGAATCCCAGTAGCAACCCCACTTCCGAATGTAAGTTTTCTTCTTTCCTTGTTCCTGCCTATTTACATATTAATTTATGAATAGGTTATAACCTCCCTCAATTTGTAATGTTATTGTATGAGAAAAGTTGCTGACGGGATTATAATCTAGGGCAGGCTTGTTCAACCTTTTTGCGTAGTGAGCCACTTAGAAAATTTCCACGGATCTTGTAGACCAGCAAGTTCGTTAAAAAAAAAAAAAAAACTTACTAAAAGCTTTCCTTTAGAGTTTCTTCTAGGTATTTGTTTGTTCACTTGTGGTATGGAAAGGGATAACCTGTGTTGTCCCTGCAGTTTTTCTTATTTCTGAAAAATAAAATATTTTTTTTTATCCTAAGCTGTTGTTGGCAGGCTGGATTAACACTGTTGGTGGGCCGGATTGTGGTCTATGTATATTGGACAACCCTCATCTAAGGCTTATATTATATTTATCAAGGGCAACTAAATTTTCTTAATGTAAATTTTGCATTGAAAACTTATTGAAGTTAACTAAAACTTACAATTTCCCTTATTCTTACTACAAAGCAGATGAAGACTAAAGCCCCTATGGAAAAAGCATGATGTGCTCAAGATCTACCATAGAAATCTCTTTTGAGTATATTTTTAACGTCAAAAAGGGCAATTACCATTATCATGTATAATTTTATATGAATCAAAGCATTTAAAATAAAATTCTACAACAGTTTATTTTGAAAAAACTATTTTTCAGAGGGTGGGAGTCGGTTACATTTCCAGGGAGCCCCATCCTTGCTATCCCCAGCCTGGCTGCGGCTTTACCCTTAATAATATTAGCTTAATTTATTTTCTATGTTGTACAGTTTACATATTAGCACTCTTTACACATCGATATCCCTGTTAATACATACTTAGTCACAGCGTACCAAAAATAGCTGATATACCAATAAATTTATAATCTCTTTATCAATACATTAACATAATGTAGAAAGGCTTTGAAGAAAATACATTCAAAATAACCTGCTCTAGACCTAATATAATTAATTCCTGTTGTAACACATTAGAAAAGTCTAGTTCTTGTGTTAGTTCATTTTTGTTTGACAATAATAATAAATAGTTGAGTCTAGATTCTGTCATGTTATTTTGAACTGCTGATTTAATCTATTTTAGTTTAGAGAAAGATCATTCACCTTTGCAAATTGTAATCATCATCGAAAGGAACATATGCCTAGCAACTTCGGTGTTTGGAAAAGTGTGTAAACTGCCTTTTTAATCGACAGATATATCTCAGAAGTTCAATCAATCTTAAATGTAGTCGATCTTTAAATAACATTTAATTTGCTAGAACTCTAAAAAAGCTCTTCAAATTCTACATCACTTGTGTAAACATTAGCAAATTCACAGCACTTTTGCCTTAGAACGTATCTATTTCATGAAGTTTGAAGAAAAAATTAAAAAGGTCATTTAGTTTTTTATATGCTACTGCTCTTTCATTAATTTCACTGCTGACCCCGTCAATTCTTAGGAGAAATATTTTAATTCTAAATCAATCTCTTCCATGATGAATTGTTTCCAAATTGTCACATTCATAAAATTTAATTCTAGATCTTCTCTGTGTTGTACACTTTATGTTGTCAATGTAGTCAACCTTTGGAAGTTCTTGCTTAGCTGTTTCTTCATAATAATCAAATTGTTCTCTTAGCTGTTAGGTAAACAAGTTCAGAGAAACCCAACATATTAACGATTATGTGCAGATTAACATTTATTTGTTGAAATGTTTTGTTGCAATTATTGAATCACTGCAATATGTCATACCACGGATATAGATAAGAAAAACCGTTTCTAACTTACCAAAGAGGAGGTGGAGGAGACAAAGCTATCATTGCTAGTTCCTTACATCACACAAGTTCCCCTTAATTGTCTTTAACTGTCACATACACGAATAGCTTCATTTAATTTCTGAGCTTCTAGGCCTGTTACTGATGACAAGCATGGGACTTAAATTTAGAAGGAATAAACATTTGCTACCGTTCAAAGCCTACCCTATTTTCCCCAAATAGAAACGAACACCCCCCCCTCCCTGCCAACAACACAGAGAGAGTATGCTTTCTTACCATCTTAATTGTTTTCTCCTTTGTTGTACACTGCCAGAGAAAAATTCAGCTTTAATGGTAAAATGACGGTTGATCAAATAGATCAGAACAGGTTACTATGTAGAAAAGTTCTTAGGAAACAATTCTTCAAAAATGAAAAAAAAATTTGCTAATTTGGGTGTCCCTATTTAGGTTGGGGCCCTGGGCCTGACCTAAATAAGACTAACAACTATATTAACCCAATATATATAACTATATATAACCTAATTATAAATATATTCACCCACTCTAAATATGGCGACTAACTATAATAGACCTAATAACCCCACCCATTAAGACTCCACTTCTGACATTAAAAAGAGCTAAAATTTGCAATTGCGTATAATCCGAGCTTTAATATTGACACTAAAGCATAAAAGTACTGAAGCTATTGTATTTTTTATGAAATTCATGTGTACAAATATATTTAAACTGTGCATGTTCAATTTTTTCATTGCTCCACCTTTCTGTATTCTAAAATGTCAAACTTGTGTTCTTTCAAGACAAAGAATACATGTATAGTAGTGTATAAGATATTTTGTTATTATTTAATGTTGGTAACGTCTTATTATGCATAATTTGTTGATCAGACGTTATCATAGGTATTATGTAAATGTAAAACTACTAATATATAGTATTCAGTATCCATCATTTCAAGTGTATGCAATTGATCTTGAATGTGTTACTCATGATTATTGTGGGGCACAATGTATACTGTATATGTGTGTGTGTGTGTCAGTTGTGTTTAATTTAAACTTCGCAATATGTATTAACATTTCCAAATTTCAATAGAATTTAAAAATTAGCTTTAAATTTTATCATTTTATCATGGCATTTAAAAACACCTTTAGTATTACAAGATTATGGAACCAAACATTTAGATGTTGTATTAATGCTTTTATTAATTTCTGCACCTAGCAAATTCATAAATAATTTTAAAATTTAAAAGTTACGCAAATATATTTGTAACGATGATTGTAAATTTATATGTTTTACTAGAAAATCTTGCATATGAACTTCTAACCGTAGCTTTTTATATTTGTATGTGACCTAAATTTAAATTAATATTACTTTTTTTATATTTTTCTGTCTTTAGTCTGGAAGAGTTACATCCGCAGTTGATCCTGCATCAATTCAATCTATCAAAAACTCTATTGCTGGTAACGGGCACTGTGTAGATTGTGATTCCCCAAGTAAATGCACACAACTTTTTTTATTTGGACTAATAATTCATTTAATGTAACTTTGCACAAACATATTTTTGTTCGCTTTCTGTTACATAGCTGATATAAATGCAACATGTAAAATTATTTTGTTGTTGTAGATCCTGATTGGGCAAGTCTAAATATTGGAGCCTTAATGTGCATAGAGTGTTCAGGAATACATAGGAACCTTGGGTCCCATATATCAAGGGTTAGATCCTTAGATCTGGATGAATGGTTGTGAGTTGAATTTTTACAGAAGTTTGTGTACTAAAATTTACTATAGAATAAAAATGTGCAATTTCATCATTGATGTTTATATATATTTTTATTCTCACACCTAACTAATTTTAGCACATTTGTTTGAATATTTGTGTATTTTTCAGACCTGAACATGTTAGTGTCATGATGGCGCTTGGAAATACAGTTGCAAATAGTATTTGGGAAGGCAATACTAGGGGAAGGGCAAAACCAACTCCTAATTCAAGCAGGTTAGTAAATGTTTAGTTTTAATTAGTAGTTGTAGATAACCTGATTAGGGAACAATATTTTGCCCTTTCACTGCATATGTACATTCAATGTATGATATAAACATTTTGTGTAGTAATAGGTACATCTGAAACTTGTATAAATTACTGGTAAACAATTTTAAAATGCTAATGATTGATACATTTATATTATATTTTGTATTAATATGTATTACAATGTTAATAAAGTTGCCATGCATCTGTAAAACCTTGAATTTTCCTGGAATTTGAAATTGTCTTAAAAATCAGGAAAAAGGAGGTTCTTTGATCATATAATGGAATTTTTATCTAGATGTGCTAAAAATCTGTTCCCTTATACTGTTATATTGTTGATATTTTGATGCATTTGTAATAATGTTAATTTTAAAAATCGACTTAAATTACATACAATAGAAAATGTCGAAAAACCTGTTGATAAAAATATTGGGCAGATGAAACAAACAAAATGTCGAAAAGCTAAGAATATACATGGGTTGTCCTTTAACACTAAAAACATGTAATTTTATTTCTTGAAGAATTTAAACATATTGTAATTATGTGGTTTAGGAAATACATATTTCTACAAAAAGTATGTACTGATTTCTCAGAATTGTCGAATTACTACTCTTTATGTTCAGTCATCAAGAAAG
>QLNU02015360.1:47019087-47045761 GCA_006491805.2 Dysdera silvatica
CAGGATGGGGAAAGCGTCTCTTTTTCTCCAAAATCAATAAGCTCTAGTTTGAGCTAATTAATACGTGGGTGGCAAAAATTATTGTATAATAAATTCCCCCACGAAAACTCACAAAAATCTCGCCCCGGAGGCTTTCTTGTGTTGACCATATTTGGCAATTGTGTTATCCCTGCGGAGGGTAATAATACCTTAACAATACCTACTGAGCTACGAAGGACAATATATAATCTCTTTACGAACGTATATATACTGTTGCCAGTTATTTCGCAGAATGGTGTAGTACATAGACTACTATTTAAACCAAATTGCAAAGAGACTGGTATTAAATTGATCGAAATGCACGTTGCAGCATATGTATTTATTTTATATAAATCGAACACTACGCAGATTAAATCAAACAACAATGTCAATCCATCAACGTTTATTGGCGTAGTGGAGGTGGCAAGTGTAAAGTCGTGGTTTCAGGTCCCACAGAACGCAGAAACATTTTTCTTTCGAACGTTTCACCATCTAATCACGCCATACCATCGGCTTTGGTATCACTACGCCAATAAACGTTGATTTATATTGTTTGATTTAATCTGCGTAGTGTTTGATTTATGTAAATATGGATGCTTCAACGGGCCTTTCAATCAATTTAATACCGGTTTCGTAATTTGGTTTAAGAAGTAGTCCATGTATTACACCATTCTGCAAAATAACCGGCTTCAGTAAATAGTCTTTATATACGTTCGTAGCTCAGTGGGTAGAGCCTCCGCCCGGCAAGTGGAAGGTCGTGGGTTCAGGTCCCACCGAAGGCAGAAATATTTATTTTCTTTCGAACGTTTCACCATCTAATCACGCCATACCATCGGCGTTGGTATCACTACGCCAATAAACGTTGATTGATATTGTTTAATATTTTCAATAACAAAATTTTTAAACACATTGAAGTGTAAGTAATGCTAATTTATATGCAATGTCTTACTACGGATACAATAAGTAGGTATACATAAAGTCGTCCCTTCATATTTGCGGTTTCGATTCAGATTTTTTTTTTTACTCAAAACTTTTTTTTGTAGAAGTTTTTAGGTCAAAACAATATAGATATAATATTGCGTATAGGTCTACTGTATTACGTACAAAAATAAACGGATAAAGAATATACACATATACGTGACTTCAAATATGGCAACGCATGTCAGTTTCGTACAATAAATTGCGCAAAGAACTGGGAAGAGACGAAAAGCAATAAGAAAGTTTAACAAAAAATAAATCTTTTTTAGTGATTTAAATTTACGTTAGGATTTTGTTTAAAATAGTCTTGACTTTAAAATATTAAGAAAACAGTTGTTTTAAATGAACATTTTGGGTGTTTTGTTACTACACGCTGTATGTGCAGTGGCGATTCTAGACAAAATTTTGGGGTACAAATTCCTGCGTAGCGGCGCTCATGTACGTAGGCAAAATTATAAAGTTCAGTGAAATTTGGGGGGGCATGGCCCTCTAGCCTAGAACCGCCACTGTGTATGTGCTTTCTGAACTTTTTAATTTGTAAAAGAATAGGATACAAAAATAACCGTAAGCAGAACGTTTATCTTTTCTGCAAACATATTGTAGAAATGTATAGTATTCAATGTGTAAGACAATGGTCGTGAACATATCCCTCCTTCACATATAATTATGGTTTTGCCATTCGCGTATAGTTCGTGGAACGTAACCCCCGCGAATAAGGAAGGACAACTGTATGTTTAAAAAAAACAATAACTCGCAATTTCACGGTGCGTGTGTACGGACAAAGTGAATTCAAACACAAGGGTTACGTATTTGTGATTTGGAATGAGTTGCATCCTAACTTTTAACGCACAATAAAACCTCTTTAAGATGACCCGTCAGTTCCGTGAAAAAGCGGCCGCTCGGAGGTGATCTCTGAATGGAGGTAAATTTAGCGTAAGGCCAGGGGGATTGCTTTCAGAAAAGGTGGTCGTTAATGGAGGTTTTACTGTATATGAATAACGCGTTTTCTGGAGACATTTGATAAAATGGGAGTTCATGTATCTGAGTTGAAGGAAGATTAGTTCTTCCTCCTTTCATTTACTTTGTTCGTTTATTCTTTCCCCACAGATTTTATTTTTCTATTTCTACTTGACCGCATTTGAACAAAAACATGTACGTCGACTGAAAGATAGCTATGAGTGGACGTTTACGTGTCAACATAGAAGGGAGTGAAACAAATTACTGAGAGACATATGTGCATGCATGAACTGTTGGTTAGTTATTATATGAATAGCATCGAACTATTCCATTTGCTCTTTTAATTTGCTTTACCCCCCCATCTTCAATTTAAAAATTTAGAGGAACTTTCAAATACAGGAGTCTCGCAAATTCCTCGACGTTCTCTGATCATGGATAAACACGTATAAATCAGTTTAATAAAAAAAAAAAAAACATTACTCCTGATGAAGGACTGCTGCTGACGCTTCCGGGAAAAAACCAGCTTAAGTGATCTTTTGTATTTGCTACATATATTTTAACAGTGTTTAACCTTTCGTATTTGAACTCTTACATTTATTTTTCGTCGTCCGAAACCAAATATACGAACGTGATTTCATAGGATTCGCTTCATCCAAACTTTATAATTTACATTCCAGAGTAGTAATTTTAGTGTAGATGAAAAATAAACACCAAAAAATATTTAAAAAAAAGAGAATTTGTTCATTTTCACGACATATAAAAAACTTGCTGTTCTCACAATTTTGATGTCTCGGTATTTCGATAACATCGATGAAATCACAGAATCTTTTACGTTTTTCCGTGTCATCAACTTCCGTATTGTAACGTCCGGAAACAGAAATTCATTTCTCAGTTATATGAGACTTGAGCAATTAGGAGAAATCAGTGTCAAGTTTTAACGTAAAAATTTTTAACGTAATAACGGATATTTTCCAATATTTGGATGTCACCTGATCGATATAGAGGAAAACTGAGTAAGTTACATTCTGAGAGAGAGAATTTATGTAATACATTGTTCATCAATTCTTGTATTCACTTTGAAGCTCTAAACTCCTTCAATCATTTATAATTTTTTTGTGTAGGCACAAAACTACTTGATTCGCCATTTAAAATGAAAATTTCTATTAAAAGGCAACGACATAATTACCTGTCGTCATTTTAATTAACAGATTCAATTTAAATGTTCCCAGAAACCTCACTGATCTAAAAAAGCTCTCACATCTCACCACATTTAAAATGTTTCTTGTTGAAAATAATCTTCGTAAAACTTGTTTCTTTATATTTTCGATGTGTGCTTTTTTTTTTATAGGAAACTGCTAACTTGCTTATCGTGCTTCTGCAACTCTAGGAATCATGTTTTTCAGTAAAAAATTATTTTCATTTCTTAGAAAACGTGGCTGGTAGATTTGACTTATTCACCTTTACACACTGAAAATGTTATGATACAAGGTAACTAAACCCAAGACCCAAACTGAATAGGTTCTGTGCATCCCCAATCGCGCACTATTCCAATTACATGCAAATGCAGTATTTTATATTCCTTAATCCTGCTTTCTCTATAAAAAAGAGAAAGGGCGCTTTCTTACGAATTGATTCTATGGTATTTTATTATCAAATAGGCAAAAGAATTAAAAAGTTGCTTTTAATTTTACGAAGTTGTGACCCCACAAAATTGCTTATATTTAACTTCGTTGTTACGTGTGCATGGATAAATTTGAAGTGAAAGTTATTCAAAAGAAGTCTTAAATTTTCATAAGCCATTGAAAAAAAATTTTTTATTTAATTTAAGATAGTTAATAATAACTGTTGAAATGCGAATTCTCACTTTAACCAGCGAATTGTACATATAAAAGCAAATCTCTAATTTCTGAATGTGCGGTACAAAGCAGTAGGTACAAAATTAAAAGCTACTAGAAATATCAGGCTTCGTTTTGAAAAAAAAATTTGAGGCGATTAAAATACCAGAAATTACCGTTTTAAATTTTGAGAGATATTAAAAATTAGAAGCGAATAAAAACAGTGCATGCAGTTTTGTTCTAAGGCTGAACAAACAATCGGACGAAAACTACGACTATTATAGCTACTTCTTTCAATCACGATATATCTGCGCATGATCAAACTTATGAGTATCCAATTTAATCCAATGAACGTAAACCGTTATTGTAATCCGGGGCGGACTGGGTCATCTCAAAGGGCCCATACCTTGGATTATCGGAAGGCGCCAGTCGTTGCACATTCGGAGGCGCGAATGCTATCGCCCATGAGGGCGCACCGGCTGACCGGTGGCCCAGTCCGCCCCTGATTTTAATCACTGTGGAATCACAGCATTAGAAATACTTTCCCCAGGACTGAATTACTGTGAAAATTATAATGTATGAGGAAAAGACTGTCCAGGTTTGGTACTGTGAAGGAATCATTGGATTCCAACACAACAGACAGCTGTTTCAGCAAGTGGTACACGATATTTTTAAATTCAAAAGATTTAAGTTATACTTCAATGTGTTATTTCAAACTCAACTATCCGGTGATAAGCTCTTTTAAACAAATCATTTGTTCAGAACCAGTCTTTGAGTTTCAGAAAAGTGAACGTGAACCTGAACTTTCAAGGTTATAATACTGCTTAATGGCAATATTCTTATTGTAGATCTACTATTCCGATCTACGGTTAAAAAAAAAACCCTAGCGATCATTTTTTTTTTTTATTCTTATTCTTAGCCAAGGTCGACTATCGACCGAAACTCTCCCGTAATAGAGATTTCACGCATCTAATTTGAAAATTGCTTCTAGTTTCGTGAAAGCGAATGTTCAGCAAATTGAAGGTTGATATCTTAACACATTTTACTCAAAATTGTAATTCATAGAAGTTGATAAAAATTCACATCAAAATACGAGTTCTTGCCAAAAAAAATTGTTCGTTATTTTAAATCACAAAGTAAGTCTAAATTTACAGAGTACTTTTATATTTGATTTGGTTGAGCTTCATATCCTATATTATTCAATGGCTTTAATGCTAGTCTGAAATGAAACTTACTTTAAAGAGGCTTTCAATCATTTTTACGAACACCTGATCTTGAATTCACTAAATTTAGTCTAAAAATATTGGTTTTAAAGGAAACAAATTTAGGTTATATGGCGCAGAGGTGTATCCAAGGGGGGGTGTTGGAGGTTGTAACACCTCCCATCGCAATGAAATTTTGTATATTTAACATAGGAATATGAGTTGTAGCTCTGTAACCCATCCCATTAAGCCTACACCACTGGTGGTGAGTGCATTTTATTTTATGCATATAATTTTTTTCCTTGTTGTAAAATAAAATTCAGTTTAAATTGTAGAATTTATCAAAGTGTGATGAAGCTGTAAGACTTCAGGGGAGAGTTCAAGTATTACGTAAGCACCTTTGGGGAGAGAGGGCATTGCTGTTGTGCTTATTTTCCTATGTTAGCCCATGTTAATTTTTGCTTAGGAGGGAGAGGGGTATAAAATGGCCAAAATATTGCTTATGTAATACTTGAACTCTCCACAGGGAAGCAAGTCGAACTTTGCGTGATACATATTTATAGAAGAAAAATACAATTAGCCATACAATAGCGTATAGCTATTATATCTTGGGGAAAATCCAAAAAGCAGGATTATTCAAATCCTTAAATGGTAGTAAAACGTCATGAAAACGTTCATATATTTTCAACAAGGCCGAAAATGAATTATTGAAGTTAGTATGGAACGCCGAAACTAATAATACACTCCTTTAATTTTAAAATTTTGAATATTTTAATCCATGTAATAGCAAGACCAGCCCACTCGCATGTAGATTTCCGAAAATGAACTGAATATTACAATTTTAATTTTGTATACGGAAATTATAGTACCGGTTTCTGATTTTTCGTACGTATTGAAGGATTTACTGATAATTTCTTATTCTAACAAGGAACGTATATATGCTTGTTTTGAACGCGAGTTCCATTAAAAAATCACTTTTACAGTTATACGATTTTTTAACTATCGAAATTTCGAAAAAAAACCCCACTTTATTCTAAATTACATGTTCTAGTTTCATGTTTTCGTTATAGCGGAATTAGAAATTCCATTACAAAAAATAAGCCTTGCATTTTTCCAAAAATAGGAGGCAGATGTAAAATTTGGCATTTAATAGGTGAATAAAAAAATTTTAGTCTTGATTTTTTCTTAAAACAGATCGAATATTTAGTTTACTAACACGTTAGCACAAGTGTTTATAGAGGGGCGGCTACGTCTTTTTATTTTTTGTGCAGAAGATTTTTGGGAAAAGTGGCCAAATGAAATGGCAACCTAGTTCTCAGAGGACCGGCTTTATCGATACCGTTTTATGATCCATTGCAAAATGAAAATGGGCTAATTGGCATCTGCATTAGGAGAAAAATAATCTCCAATAATAAATCAGTCAAATATATTCGTTTACGAAGGACATTGCTTTACTCACGAGGGAACTCCCCGACGTGCCCGATGGGGATCGGAACCAAAGTAGGTACGTTCGAAAGGTCTCAAAAAGATTAGACCCATGACCAAGCTTTTTCAAAATGGTCCTACATTTCGGAGATGTGGCCCCCAAATTCCGAAAACAGCCCTATTACAGACCTTGACATCTCATGATTCCGTGGATAAATTTTAATTATCTGCGGCCTTTAAGACAGGTTATCAAAAATCAATTGATACGTGTTTCAGCAATTTTCCAGTAAAACTCAAAATCTTGAAATATTAACCTTCATCTTTCGGCAAAACCAAAAATAATCGACCCCTGTTTGGTAGTTTTCCAGCAAAACACCGCATTGAAAATGTTAAGGTCTACGAGTTAGAAAATGGGAGATATTTTGTTACTGTGTATTTATCATATTTTATCCACCCTAGAGCTCTGTTACACGCTGCATGAAGGAGAGGTTGGTTTTCGTATGTCTTGAAGTTTTCTATTTTTTGAGATACACTCGCCCATTGCGATCGATAATTGAAGCGAGTGTTCGTACTAAACATTATTCTGACTTGCAATCCAAGTCTTTGGTTTTCACTTACATTAATCACCGAACATGAAGTGGGGTCCTCAATATCACATTTTGTTTGAACTATTTCCTCATCCTCAATAAAATTGAGAGAGGAAATTAAAATTTCAAGTTTTTTAAAAAGCACGAAAGCTAAACATTTTTCTTCTTGAACAATTTCATTTGCATTACTTTCAAAAATTGAATACGATGATTTATAATGTGTTTAAAATAGTGATGAACATTGAAGGGATTAATATTGCTATTCATAATTTCAAATTACTGAAAATGACAATTTTTAAATCTACTTTCAAAACCCTGTTAAATATCAAATGACAAAATCAGAAAATTAAAAAATCGTAATTGGTTTAATTCGATTTTTAAAACTGATGAACGTATGGTTTCTTTCATATTTTAAAATCAATATTAATAATATTTAGGAAGGTGACCCGGTATAATACTCGCAATACGATTGACGAAACGAAATCTAACAAATAAAATCAGTTTTATTTCTATACTTAATATAATTATTGCTCAAATATGTCTCAACTCATTTTTCTATATTTTCGAACACTATTTTTCTAACTCGTTTAGACTATTTATCAAAGGGGGAAAATGACAATTATTCTCGCTTAATGACCAGAAAAGACTACGTGATTTGTTTTAAATGTATTAGTAAAAAATATTATAACATGCTTTATAACTATTTTAAGCTTTTAAGTTCATTTTTTGTTTACAGGCAGCAAAACTGCTCTGTACGTTAATACATATCTAGCAAGCGAACCTATCTGGATTTCGAACTAACTGCGTTGAAGCTTATATCTTCAATTCGGGCTTTTGCTGAAAAACCACCAAACAGGGGTTGATTATTTTTCCGTTTTGTCGAAAGATTTGAAGGTTAATATTTCAAAATTTTTAGTTTTACTGGAAAATTGCTGAAACACATATCAAGTAATTTTCGATAACCTGTTTTAAAATCCGCAGATCATTAAAATCCATCCAAGGGCTCATGCGATATCATGGTCTGTAATATGGCTGTTTCCGGATTTTGGTGAACCATATCTCCGAAATATAGGGACATCCTGAAAAAAGCTTGGACATAGGTCTAATAGCTATTTGAAATCTTTCGAACGCGTCTATTTTGGTTCTAATCCTGTCGGGCACGTTGAGGTGGGGAAGGGGATTCCCTCGTAAGTATACTCAGGGCCATTTCTACCATTAGGCCAGAGTAGGCGACTGCCTAGGGCGGCAAAATGGCGTAAAAAATTTATTTTTAAGTCAAACGAATAAAAAATTGAGCAAATGAGGAGAAAAAATGAAAGGGAGGAAAAATTAAAGCATCAAATTGTTTTCAAAAGCATACGGGACAATTACTTAATAAAATTAGAAACAATTTTTATCGAGATTTTTTAAGCGTAGTTATAGTAACGCCGATGTCATGGCGTGATTGGTTGGTGAAACGTTCGTAATTTTTTTTTTTGCGCGTCTGGTGGGGTACGATCCCACGATCTCCTACAATTCGGGCAGGTGCTCCTACGAACTGCGCTATAGAAGACCAAACAATTCTCTATGAACTTATTTAAAGCGTACTTTTCGAAACCGGATATTTCGCCGAATGAGGCAGTACATGGACTGCTTTTTAAACCCACTTACGAAAAGACCGGTATTAAATTCATCGAAAAGCCCGTTGCAGCAGATATATTTATACAAGTCGAACACTACGCAGATTAAATTTAGAAACAATTTTTATCAACGTCTTTTCGGCGTAGTAATAGTAACGCCGATGTTATGGCGTGGTTAGATGGTGAAACGTTCGTAAAGAAAAGAAATGTTGTAATAAATATATTTTAATTTAATATATTTTATTAAATTAATATATATATAATTTTTACTAAATTAATATAACATTTTAATGTTAAATAAATACTTAAGAAGTCTAACGAAGTTGAAATGTTTGTTGTGTTTCATTGTTTAATTTTCCACACAAGTTTTTATATCTAATACATTTAAGCCTTCTAGCTCTGATAATACAACGTTGTGTTTTGAAATATTACTCCTTTAATATTTCAGTTTTCAAAAATATAAAATGTTGAAATTAAACGATTATAACATGTAGCAATTGTTTTACTATTCACAATACCCTAATATTACAAAATAACTAACGTAAATATAAATATAATTAATGGGTTTAATGATTAAAAATATAATACAGTGAAACCTGTCTGAGGTGGAAACTCACGGGACCGGAAAAAAATTCCATAGTATGCAGGTTTCCGCCTTATGGAGGTCACATGTAAAATATATGCATAGTTAAATTCAGTGGTAAGAGATGATTGCATATGCTTTTTTTTTTCTTTGTCTTATCTTGCGAAATTTAAGATTATATTTATTTTCCTTTTGATAAAAATATTTATTTTATCACTGCATTTTATTTTTATTAATTTTAATTTTTGCACTATTTTGTGGGTTTAGTAGTTACGATCAATATGGTGCAAAATTTCATGCTAACTATACATGCCAATTTCATACAAAAAGTCTATTATGTAAGCTTAAATTGTAACGATAAAGTACCTCCCTTGTAAAGATAATGATTCCCTTGTATAAAGATAATCTCTCTCTCTCTTGCGGTGGGTTTATCCATGAATTGATAAAGTCGATATGAGTGACTTTTCGTTCTGGTTAATAATGAACGTTTTTATTTAAGAAGTGGGTGGCACTGGCATACGCAAGGGGGGGGTGGTCGCGATTATGGTTGTAACCCCCATTGCGATGAAATTGTATATAGTATACATGTAAATACAATGGAGTTGTAGCTCTGTAACCCCCCATTGTAAGCCTGTAACCCTCCCCTTATGAACTTTCTGGGTATGCTATGGTGGATGAGTGTGGTGAGCAAAATGGTGGGTCAGACAAGTATAGGTGTGGGCAGAAAGTTCATAAGTGTGGGGGGGGGGAGGTTATAGGCTTAATGGGAGGGGTTATAGAGATAACTCACACATTCCTATGCTAAATATACAAAATTTCATAGCGATGGGGGGGGTTACACAACCCCAAAACCGCCCCCTGGCTACGCCTATGAGAAAGATATTCTGTAACTGTAAAATGCCTTTTGTTCGTCATCCCCCACTTTGCTATTTGCATTGTATTACAACCCTCTTTCCTTTTTCTGCTAAGAAAATTTTCTTCCTGGTCGCGATTTTCCGCCTTATGCAGGTTTTTCTCTTTGACGGGACTGAATAGTACTTTCCGATACCGCGTTAGACAGTTTCCGTAGCTAATGTTAACTACCATTGACTTCTGAAGGGACCGTAAAAAAATTCCGTGTTGAGCAAGTTTCCGCCTTAGATAGTTTTCACTGTAGGAGATTTACATTGTTGTACCGCTGGATGTTGATGGTGGTAGAGCAGGGGATATAGGCGAAAGAGTGATCGCAGTAAAAGGCTGGGGCTGCAGTTCTCGCCTAGGGCAGCAAAACTTCTAGAAACGCGGCTCTGCATATACACTGAAGTGCCAGAAAAACCGGTACAGGCGTGCGTATGCAAATAACGGAGCTTTGCAACCAATCAGCGTAACGCGATGCGGTCGGCAGCGCCTATATAAGACAAGAGATGTCTGGCAAAGCTGTTAGATCGGTTCTTGCCGCTACAATGGCAGGTTATCAAGATTTAAGTGATTTTGAACGTGGCGTTATAGTCGGCACATAGCATCTCCGAGATAGCGACAAAATTTGGATTTTCGCGTACGACCATTTCACGGATATACCGTGAATATCAGGAATCCGGTAAAACATCAAATCTCCGACAGCGGTGCGGCCGGAAAAAGACCTTGAAAGAACGGGACATTCGACGACTGACGAGAATCGTTAAACGAGATAGACGTGCAACACTTCCTCAAATTGCCGCGGATTTCAATGCTGGGGCATCAACAAGTGTCAGCGTGCGAACTGTTCAACGAACCATCATTGATATGGGCTTTCGGAGCCGAAGGCCCACTCGTGTACCATTGTTGACTGCACGGCACAAAGCTTTACGCCTCGTCTGGGCCCGCCAACACCGCCATTGGACTGTTGATGACTGGAAACACGTTGCCTGGTCTGACGAGTCTCGTTTCCAATTGCATCAGGCGGATGGACGTGTACGGGTATGGAGACAACCTCATGAATCCATGGACCCTACATGTCAACAGGGGACTGTTCAAGCTGGTGGAGCTTCTGTGATGGTATGGGGCGTGTGCAGTTGGCGTGATATGGGACCCCTGATACGTCTAGAGACAACTCTGACAGGTGACAGGTACGTAAGCATCATGTCCGATCACCTACACCCATTCATGTCCATTGTGCATTCCGACGGACTTGGACAATTTCAGCATGATAATGCGACACCCCACACATCGAGAGTTGCTACCGAGTGGCTCCAGGAACACTCTTCTGACTTTAGACACTTCCATTGGCCACTGATTCCCAAATTCTATTTCAAACTTCCCTGACTTTTCCAGGTTTACAGTCAAAGTACAAGTTTTTCAAATTTTTCAGTGGGCAATGTGGTATGAAAAGAATAGTTCAGGAAAATTATTTTAATAAGTTATTTATTATAACAACGAATTACGAATTTCCCTGACTTTGGCCTTTGTATTTCAAATTTCCCTGATTTTTCCAGTTAGAAAAAACTTCCCTGACACTTCCAGGTTTTTCAGGTAAGTAGACACCCTGTAATAAACGATACAGCTGATCATAGAGCTATTTTTCGAGAACTTTGATTTACTTTCATAACAGCTGAATATTCTGTTTGGAGAGTAAGCATATGCAGAAAGTTCGTAAGTAGGATTATAGGCTCAATGGGAGTTACAGAGATACAACTCACATGTTCCTATGTTAAATATACAAAATTTCATTCCAATGGGTGTTACAACCCCCTATCAACACCCCCTGCGTACGCCAATGGTTTGGAGGAAAAATTGGATCAAAACAGATGTTACTTCCAGACCTGCTAACGCAATGAAAGCACTTATAAGTACAATGTGACTAATCTTTTTCCAAAAGCATACATGTTATTAAAGGTTATTGCCACAATTCCGATTTCTACTGCAACGGTAGAAACATTTTCATCATTTAAAAGATCGAAAACGTATTTAAGAAACTTGGGAGAAAATAAGCTAAATGGATTAGCACTTTTAGCTAGCTACTCATCCCAATATTGATGTGTAACTGGAAAATTAAATCAGTTTATTAAACTTCAAGGCGGTCTAATTTTCGATAAGGTGCGTGTAAATCTGAATTGCACTTTTTCTGTATAAGAGGGGAGAGATTTTGTTCTACGCTTTTTTTTTTCTTTTCAGTTTGAGCTTCCACTGCTTTACAAATGCCATGTCATCTACTGAAGAATTTCTTGGATTTGCTTATTTTTATAAATATGTCTAATGTTTGCGTTGAAATCAAAAAAATTATACCGATATACGTTGCAATTATACTGATACATGTTACATCCATGTATTCTTTAACTCAAACGGTATGTACATGCTGTGTTTGTATCGATGCATAGCGTAAAAATTTTATTCCCCTCCCCACTCAGGACCGTAGATGGACGCTAGTTAGAGGGGAACTCTGGAAGTTACAGAGGGTGTACAGGGGGCTTAAAGTTCTTTAATATTTTAATGTATTTTATTAATATATTCAATAACATAAATATCTAAGTAGGCTAATATATTTAACATTAATGAATAAATTTCTTAACTTAAATTTTGCATTGAAAACTTATAAAAAGGTATAGCAAAATTTACAATTTACCTTATCCTTATTGTAGAGTAAATGAATCTCTGTAAGAAACATAGTGTACACTAGATCTACTATCGAAATCTATTTTGAATGTATTTTTAGAGTCAAAGAACGAGTTCCATTATTATGTACAATTCTATTAATTTTTTTTAAATAAAATTCTAAAGTAATTTATTTTGGAACTATTTTTTAGGAGGGGCTGAGCCAATTCTGGACTAGGCCCTGTCTCTCCTCCCGAAAAAAGCCACTGCTACGGCCTTGCATACTGCGATTGTATCGATACGTGCCGCACAAATAAAGTACAAATATAGTACAAATCTCCATGCTAACTGTACACGCCTATTCCATAAAAAAAAGTATTACGCAAGCTTACATTTTAACGGTAAAGTGTATAATTGCATTTACTCCCCAATTTTCAATCAGTCCATTTTATATCAGGATTAAAATGAGAAATGTGCTGACGTATCAAGTATTCAACCTTTAATATTCACTCACAGTATGCAATTGTTTAATGCATTGACTATTATACAAAAAATGTGTTAATTTGTTTACAATTTTGTTTTACAATACACGTTTCAACTTCGCATATTGAATCATTCATCATGTTCATTATTTTTGAATTGTTTATTTGAAAACAAAATTTTGTATGTACCGTCTATATACTAGGGCGCGGTGACAGATGGCTGCATTTTCATTGACGTGTTATTTAAACTTTCAAACTGAACGTTTTTAATAATGTTATAACTAAAACCATTTTAATTTCGCAAGCTCAAGGAAATTTTTGGCCCAGTAAGCTCATTATCAACGACATAAATTAAAGGGACTGTCTACACCATCACTATTAGCATAATAAATACGAAATTCAGTAAGGTGCATTGCATTTGAAAATGAAACTGGAAATGCAACTAGAATATTAATTTTATGGTAAAGTGAACGTCATCAAGCAGAAGCATATTTAAATTAAACACT
Organism: Dysdera silvatica; assembly: GCA_006491805.2. NCBI lineage: Eukaryota > Metazoa > Arthropoda > Arachnida > Araneae > Dysderidae > Dysdera > Dysdera silvatica. The sequence goes on from QLNU02015360.1 coordinate 47,032,826, forward strand.
GCTTTGTTGATGTCTGTTATCCCTGTAAAGAGTTGTTAAAAACAAAGCCTTTAATGGAATTTTTCAGGAGGCAAATTTTCGTGTAGAATAGTATTGGCGGAAAAACATTTTTGAAGGCGGGGGGGGGGTCCTTTGGACCACCCGCTGGCTACGGCCCTGTTTAACAACAAGCTGCCTTTCACTGGTATACTGTCCCTCCCCCAATATTTTTATGCCGTCGGCGCCTATGCGATGTGGTGTCACCTTGCCGTAGTGTACAGGCTTTAAACTAATACCACTTAAAACACGATTTAATCAGAGCAAATACGTAAGTACAAAAAGTAAATAAACATGTATAATCAACCAGAAACTGTTCACGAAGTACGTCGTAAGATTTCATCACTTTTTAACCCACCCTGGTCGCTTTCATTGATTCCCCCACTTGCGGATATCCGACAGAAGACTGCGGGCCCTTTTGTTATATTTGCGGGTATTTATGCCACTAATAAATTGCAAAATGGGGCAATTGCCCATGATTTACTATCTTAAAATATGCCCCCCATGCTTAAAATATACCCTAATATGCTACTGGAAGCTTGTTGGTTGTTTTGGTTTTGCAGCTCGAAGACTACGAGTGGTCATGCTGCATTGGGACTTACAGTTTTCCGAGGAATCGAACCTCTTAAGGCCTAGGGAACCAAACCCCGGACTACAGTGAGCAGTGCGATCTTTTATGACTGACTAAAGCAAATTGATTTTTCTGGAAAATTATCCTTTTAACCGATAACGAAATATTGTACTTAGTGGACTCTGTACACATAAGAGTTTTAAATTTGGTTAGTTTTACGTCACAAAGATACACTTTGGGCTGTCTTAGATGGGACCGCTGTCTTTACATGACCTCCGAAACACAATACGTTTCCAAAGAAATGCCCAGCACACGGAGATTCGAACTCCCGTCCTGTAAGTTGCCAGGCTAATACCTTAACGAACTACATCACTGGATGCCCCCAACAGATTAAAAAAAAATTGCCGAAAGAAATTGACGCTAATTTGCTTATTCGCTTATTTGCTCATTTTAAACTATTCGCTAATTAAAATACTGCACGCAACTGCAAAGAAAAAACAAAGCAAGCAAGCAGAAACTGCAATTGTTACTTTTACAACGTTCGAATAATGGAAACTTTCGGGAAACCTCTGAATAACGGCTGGACATTATGAGTTCTAGATAATTCTTCGCCTTTTTTTTTTTTACTCCATTGTGGGGTTTTGCGGGCGATAGATCCGGCCCTGAATGTATCATACGAATAAACGTTTTTCAAAATTTTTAAATCTATACTTACATTGCATGAAGTACTTTCATAATAGATGCATAAGCAATAAACTACACTCTATCTTCATATTTTGCTGAATTGTATTTCAAACATTTTATTATTCCGATCACTAAACCTATTTCTAATAAATTTACATTATACAATTAATAATATTATTTTCAAAATAATACTTAATATCTCCTCATTGTAAATTTAAAATAACGTTTGTTTCAAATACAAATTATTAGTTCCCCCTGATGTCACCAAAAGAGCGCAACGGTTTACGATGTGGGGACCACTGGAAAATGTTAGTGTTTTCCCGTGTTTTGAAAGTTTCCCGCCTTTTTAGTCCCCCCCCCCTCCAATTCTGGAGTGGAGAGGAGAGGAGATGGAAAAACTCAGATAAGAATGGGGATAGTGGCAATAAAACTTCGGATGATTCCATTTCAAACGTTGGCTGGTCCCGGGTGTAGGGATCATGTTTACAAAAAGCCATCAGAAAGCAGAGGGTTAAATCGCCTTTGGAAGGAAGGGGGAGCTATATAATTTATACTATTATACTTTCCTTTCCTAAATGCGTCGGAGAGGAAATTAGTGGGAGGGAAGTTTTTGACCACTCAACTCCTCCAATGTCTGCCTTTTCACCCTTGTCGCACTCCTTGTGTCAAACAACTCATTGTGACTTTCTGTTTTCGGAACACAGTTTATGATACGTGTTCCAAGCTGTAATTTCGTTTAAATTCCCACGATTAATTTTAGGTCTATTGCTTTAAAAAAAAATTTTTCCCTTCACAGAATTGTAGAATTCACATATTTTTTATTTACAACTTGAACAGAATTTTGTTTATAAAATGTATGATTTCCTAAAATTTTGTCCTAGCGCCACTAGGCCTCGACTACACCGCTGTAACACATCTCAGCTAGAACTGTAACAGTTCGTAAATTTCCTATTTAAACAAACCTTGCAATTGTGTTTCGCCTATACCATTACTAAATCTTAATAAATATATACATACTATTTTTCCTCAAACTTATTTTCGATAGCTATTAATAGTTTTCAAACGTATCCTTGTTTAGTTTTAATATAGCGGTTAATAGGAAATCATTACGTGGTTATCAGTCATTGTTAACTAGTACGGAAGCATACGCAAAGCGTCAAAACAATTTTCCCCAATAAAAACGGACAAATATTAAGTTTTGAAATATTGTTCATTCAAAACCCATGACAAAGATAGAAGCGACCAATGAAATCTGTTCATCTGCGTGCCTCAGCCAATCAAACACCGATAACCGGTATCGCAATGTCTAGCGGAAGACGATCACCTGTGGCCGTCATTTCTAACCGGTATTCGAAAGAGTGAAGTTAAAAGACAGGCAGCGTTGTGTGTAATTTGCTTCCAAGCAGTTAGCCAACATGTCTTCGGAGGATAAAGAGAACGGAGTAGAAAATCAAGCAATTAATATTAGTGATCTTGATAAGGTAAGATTTTTTTATATTTATATATAATTCTTTTAGGCAGTGGCGTAGCAGGATGTCAAATGTGTGGGATCTCCAATTGTTCTCAACAACCCCCTCGACTGAAAAAGCGGTAAATTAATGTATGTATCATTATAACCAATATATATATATAAAATAATGATTTTTTATTCAAAGAGGTGGTGGGAGATAATGCACATTTGGACACTGGGCAGTTTTGAAGTTGCGCCAAGCTGCTACTTTTATGTTTAATTTACTGAAAAAAAAAAAAGACTTATTTTGTTTAATCATCCAAAAATATATCCTAAAACTTAAGAAAAAAATTATAGTGAACTAGGAAAACACCGAGCAGTTTTACGTTGAAAAAATTGTTCTCTAAAATAATATTCAATACTTCGAAATTTTGCGTGGGATTTTTACGCGATTTCTCTAATCGATTAATGGCTTTTGAATTTTTTTTATATAAAATTTCGAGAAGGTATTCTTTGGTAGCTATTTACACGTGTAGTTGAAAGTCGAGAAACTGATCGAAACCGTCACGCTCGAGGAAAGAGACGACGGAAACTGACGAGAGAGAAAACGTAGAGTCACGTTTGTCATTTCGCTTAAGTCATTACATTTCGCAGTAAGTGTTCATAAATTGTATTCTCCAGCTTATTCTTTAAAATAGAAATTTGAGAGAAGAAAAGATCGAAATTACGTTGGTGTGCGTGTTCCACATATTAAGTACAAAAAAAATTCCACACAAGCACGAAAATATGAATAACCTCATTGATTTGTTATATTTCGATGAACTAATTTGATTAAGGAGTTTCATACTACTTTGAATATTATTCTGTACTCCGGTGGAAGGGAAATTGAAGTGTTTTCGAAATTCTAGTTAAAGGAATAGCCGTGTTTGGATCAATATATATTTTAAAAAAAAACCAAAAAAAAAAAACCTATTTCTTCTCTTCAGATCTTTATAATCGGAGAAAATCCACAAATTTAAATATAGTTCATTTTGTTCCCATTACCCTGCGTGCTAATTTATAGTGAAAACTAACAGAATAAATTAATAGAATTATTTATAGTGGTGAGCTAAGTATAGTTCGAGTTAACTTCGTTTATTCTTGGCGCTTCCAAGATTTTTTTTATATATGCATGTGAATGTTCAGTAACACTGGCACAGTAACTGCACTGAGTGTGCGAGGTTAACCTTTTCACTAGAAGCAGAGAAAACTATCACAGTACATTCTCTTAAGTTACGTCGTTTTAATTTATATTATATATATATCTATATAGATATATATATATCTATATAGACATATATATATCTATATAGATATATGTATATATCTCATTACCCTTCACAGGGAGGGGGATGGTATCTCAAAAAATTATCTAATATTACCTCACCATCGGCTATGGTAAGAAAAATTTCCCTGTAGTTTTAAATGATTTCTGTTGAACGACGGTATTTTGCGTTTCTGGTGAATGCTTCAAAAAGTTTGCATACATTCTGATTAAGGAGAGGCAGGAGCGAAAAAAAAAATAAAATTAGATTTTTACATTAAAAAATTATTTCATTGGGCATGTAGTCTCAGTTTTCAAATTTAGAAATTTTAAGATGCTGAATAACAACATTTTAAAAATGACTCACTTTAATTGCTGCTGTCTATAGGAAGTTTTATTATAAAGAAACTATTTTTCTCAATTTTGCTTTTTTCGCCTTTCGGGTTTATGCGAAATATTCCTTGCGATTCAATTTTTGAAGAATTTTTTTAAAACATGTTTGCACTTATAATAGGAACAAGCTGTACCGTGGATTTGGTTATTACATCAAATTTTCTTGTAGAATTTTATTCATGATGATGCACGAATACATAATCTTATTTTTTGATGAATACTCAATTTTTTTTTCACTCACTGTTATTTGAATTTAAAAATCTATGCTATATTTTGTTAGTTCTGAGTTTAGATGTATCACAGAATTTTTAAAACGACAAATATTTGAATCGCAAGAAGCTTTTTTGCTAACGGGTAAAAATGGGCTAAAAATACAAGAAAATTATGAATCTCAAACTAATTTTTATAGCATCACAATATTTAGTATATATATTGCATATGAGTCTTCACATTTCTGCCAAATTTGAGATTCATCAAAAATTGCAAAAGGCGGTTTTGCTCCTGTGTCCCCTTAACGACCTTCCTTTCCGTTCTTGAAAGTCGTTAATGAGAGGAATTACTGTATTGTACGAATTCTGTTATGATAGAATAGGATTCAGAACAGTAAATGAAAAAGGAAACGTGGCTACAGTATAGTACCTTGTAGTACTGCTCTTAACACGTTCGCTGCCAACTACGAATATACTTGTGTGAATTTATTTCTAAAAGTAATTAGTTATATCTATATTTAAAAAAGGAAAAAAAAAATTTAAAAGCATAAAAATGCAGATAGGATCTTGGTGCGTATGATCAGACGCATTGTATCATCAGCTTTGGCAGTGAACATGTTAAACTAGAAATACTGTCTACTCGGAGAATTTCTCCCGCCAATAAAACGGGTTGGTGGAGGTTGCTATAGAAACAAGGTTACTACATTTGAAGTAGGAATGTGTTCAGTGGTAGCCCTATTTTTGGCGAATGTTCACGGCGGAATGAGACAGTTTGAATATAGCTATATATAGTTTTATATACTAATAGCGAAATCGTATTTTGTTTGCAGCAAAAATGTTTCGCCAATTTGTCGTTAAGTACGCCAACGTGAATGGTACTTCAAGCATCACCTACTGAAAATGGACTAAGGCTGTTCCCCAAGGCTACAGACAGGTTAACTTAACAGCGGGAGTGGTTCAGAGGCGTAGTCAGGGGGGGCGGTTTTGGGGGTTGTAACCCCCATCGCAATGAAATTTTGTATATTTAACATAGGAATATATGAGTTGTAGCTCTGTAACCCCTCCCATTAAGCCTATAACCCTCCCCTTATGAACTTTCTGCCTACGCCATTGGAGTAGTTGTCTATCGTGGTAGACCATACTTTATTTGCTGTTATATACAACTTCAGTCATGGGTGCATGTTTCGAAATGAAATGTTTTGACGCCCACCCTCTATTATTCAAACTACAGTTCATTTAACCCACCATCGTAAGATTTGGAGAATCGTAAAGGAAATACACCATCCCCCCCAGGCTGGGGTTGAACTGCCGATCTCTTCATTGGAACCGAATCGTTATGCCAACCACCTAGACTGAGGGGCCGATATCGCATCTTCATATTTACATTTTCATGGTATTACTTTTCTCAGAGGTAACGTTTACCAAAATAAAAAAAAAAGGTCAAGACAAATCCACCAGGTCAACGATTTTGGAGGTCTAGTTGGTATGATGCTTCGGATCCAATGAAAAGACTGCTAGTTCGACTCCAACTCAAGACAATGCCTCTTCTTCTAAGACTCACCAAATTTTGTGATGGTCAATTAAATAAACTCTAGTTTGAGCAATAAAGCGTGGATGTGTCAAGACGTTTTATTAATCGCCCCCGAAGATAACAAAAACACGGCCCTGATGACCGTGTGCACACTGTTTCCCCCTGGTGCTATCCCTGAGAAGGGTGGTACAATAAAACCCCTCTTAACGAATACCCTTCAGATACGGTCATCCCGTTTTTACGTTCAGATCAAAATTCCCCCAATAAAAAACTTTACCAATAATATTCTCTCCTCTTTTACGGATATTTTTCTGTGTGGTGAGTCTCCGCTGTACTATAATGTCATGGGAAATTGGGCTATTGTGTCTTGGTAACGGAAATGAAGGGAAAATGCTTTATAATTTTAATACTATACTTTAACATACTTTCTTAACGGCAGTAAATTAATGGTTTAGTGAAAATACCGCATGTTCCAGACGATTTTTATTCAATGAAATAAATAGGTTGCACAGAAAAAAATTCACCCCAGATCCATAAACACATTTTTTATCATGTAATCCCAAGTAGGAGCAAAAACTTGACTGGAGCAGTTAATAAAACGTAAGTTTCTTTTTTTTTTCCATTACGTTTTATAAATTGACTGCATCAGTAAACTTTGTGTAACCTTTGCACTTGATTAGTGCAGTGTAGCTCCAATAAACCGATTATGTAATCCTAGTATTAAGGAAGCTAAATTACGCTAAAATTAAAAAACAAACAAACTGTAGAATCATTAAAAACTCAACGAATTTACAACAATTCAAATAAATCTAAAAAAAATTAGCATTCGAAATCTTATTTATCAGCGAGTTATATTTAATCTCGTAAAACCTTAGTTTAACAGTCTTTATAGAACAGGAAAACCCTGCGTTTTTCCCAGTTCGAGAGGTACTCTACCCGATAATGTATTATGGAGATTAGAAGACTGCAATAAAATGTAGGGTTAAATATTTGTTTTGAGATAAATTATTTGTGGATAATGTTGATAAGTTTTACGGAACATTGACCCTCAAATGTTAGTCTTGTGAAACAAACTTCGTGTTAAGGGCTGAAGGCAGGACAATTTTAGCTGACTAAGTCGGCTATCGCCAACCGGTCGTCCACGGACCACTAGTGGTCCACAGAAAAATCTGGATATTATTTGCATTTTTAATGTTTTATTGAAAATAATATTCTAAGAAATTCTCATATTCTGAATGACAATTTTTGCCTTCATATTGCACTAAATTCACGAAATGTGGTCCGCGGGATTTAAAATTATGAATTTAGTGGTTCATGAGGTCCGAAAGGTTGGCGACCGCTGGACTAAGTTATCTTTTAACAAGGAGAAAACGGGTAATTGGGTCTCTGATTAGTAAATTGTCTGTTAGATTCAAGATCCGTTAAAGTATGTTCACTTCCACACTAATTGTAAATCCATGTATAAAAAATTCAAGTTTTAAGAAACCACATAAAGGAGCTTTTTTAACGAGGAGCAGATAAGGCCTGAGTATGACCCCCCGATTGGATATCAAAACACATTTTCACCAAGGCTGTATAACAATCTTTTTTGAAGCCACTCTTCATAAAATTCTGTTTCATCACATAGCTTGTATCCAAACACACTTTTGATAGGATAATACAGTGGTTCCAAACCTTCAAGCCGCGACCCACTTTTATAGTAGCCAAGTAATCCGCGACCCCCTTTTATAGTAACCAAAAGATCTGCGACCCCCCGTCCTCTTCCGCCGTCACATTTCATAAGAGCATTTTTAACAGTAAAAAAACAAAAATTATATATATACAGTATATTAATTTTATATTTATATAAATTAATGTATATTATAGATATGAAGTTAACAACCGTTAGTAGAACATTGCAATGTAGCCATGTTGAAATATAAAAGCGTTGGAAACAGTATGACATTCCTTATAAAAATAATTGCAACTAAAAATAGTTGCGGCGACCCACAGAAACCTGTTCGCGACCCCTGGGACACTGGGAACCACTGGACAGTGCATACCTTAAGTAGCTTGGTGGAAGAGATATATGAACAGATGCTCAGATAAGATTGAACACTGAAGTGGTAAAACATTAGACACAACAGCACTTAAAATTTCTGGTTGTTTACACCCGACGTAGAAATGGTTGCAGCCGAATAATGACGTAACAGCAACGATCATATTAATCATGCTTCAATATATATTTGATAGACTTGAGTTGTGTGAAGGATTAGTTGCAGATTGTATGAGCCAGAAGGATAGGGCACACTATCTTCGTGGTGATGAAAGCTCTTAAATCATGGACAGTAGTAGCAAGAGTATACGGGGAATAAATATTCCGATAAACTTCATCAGTGCGTAAAAACGGTGGACGTCCACATGTGATGCAAGAACGGAACCACCGGTATCTGAACAGAATAATAATCACTTAAAGATCGAGAATATTGCTTCAAATCCCGTCAATTAAATGCTAGTGCTACTCGAAACGTAAGTCAATGCACTATACAGCGTACGCCGCATGCCATGTGGTTTGGTAATCGTTGGTCCATTCGTATAACATTTTTGGCATTGTGGTATTAGGTTATACGCTTCGTCTGGGGAAGAGAACATCGTTATTGGACAGTGGATGACTGTCGTCTTGTAGTCTGTTCGGATGAATCACGTTTCAAGCTGTTTCGAGAAGATTGACATATTTGATGATGGAAGAGATAGCATGTGGTTATGGATCCATCCTGATAGTAAGGTTTTGAGCAGACTGGTGGTGACTGAAGTCTTAGTATGGGGCGTATTCTGTTAATGTGTAAAAGGACCACTAGTGTTACTGAAGCTTTCATAAGAGGAACGACGTACACAGATCTACTTGTAAACTATTTACACGCCTTAATAAGCGCCACGTTCCCCGGTGATTTTGGTTTGTACGAGAGTGGTTATCTCACCCCCCCCCCTCCCCCAGTTGTGTACGACCGACAAAAGAACTGGCTTGATATTCCAGGTCATTGGCCACCACGCTCGCTAGTTTAAACATTATAGAGCACATGTGGGACACTGCAGATATCACTATATGCCGTGCAGAGACACAAGCAAGTTGAATTACGATCAGTTATGAAATGGTGCTCCTCCTCCCCCCCCACACAACCGCATAAATATACCCTCGCAACAATTAACCTTCAGCGCCGTAGCTAGTCGGTAGCGAGCAAGGCTGTGCAAGGGGCGCAGATGAGGAGGAGAGTAAAATCGGCCGAAGAACTCTCAAGGGAATTACGTCCTTGGCTAGAGGCATAATCTGAACAGTTTTACCGGGGGCTCTAGGTCATCTAGCCACGGTCCTGCCAACATCTCGTTGATTCGCTGTCACAGCGAATAGTAGTCATTCGGGCGAAAGGAGGAAGAACTGCATGTTATTTTAATCAGGTGTGTCTAATGTTTTGGCACTTCAGTGTTTGTTCCCCCCCATGATAGGACGCGTCTCGAATAGGCAAGGACTCGCGCCCTCCGAAAATCCAAGGTATGCGCCCTTTGAGAGGACCCAGTCCGCCCCTGCGTCTCCTTATGATTGTATATACTGAAAAAATGGCCAAAATTTTTTCGTTTATTGATTTGTAAATATTAGCTAACAAGGGAACCCCTTTCGCTGTTCACTGCATTTAGAGATAAGACTTATAGGATATGATAGTGCTTGACTTCCTGATCACGAATATGTATCGTTTGTCTGCTAAAATATGGCAATTTTTTTATGAATATTAAAATTCCAAAAATGAAATTTTTTTGGCCAGGTATGACATTTTTCGCCAGGTTTGGTATTTTTTAATCGCTCTGTATGTGAGCAAAAACAGTTTTGAAGTTGGTGAGATTATGAAGGATTATCGTATTTAACAGATAAAAATAAAAAATTATGTCTCAGCTAATTTAAATAGTATAAAAAAAATTAATATGAAAAATGAACTTTTAGCATAGATATTTGGCGAATTTGGCGACAATTTTGAAGAGTTGGCGGGACATTTAAGTTTCGCATTCCACTAGCTATATAAACTCGTCCGCAAGTGTAACGTCAATATAGTTGTACGAGTTTCCGATTGTGAGAAAATGAAAAATATAGTGAACATAATTCAATCCGTTTTGAATTTGGTCGTTAATAAATACGACACGCTTCCGTCGTTAATAACTGATCAAGAACTTAAGGAAAGTCGGGAAGTATTGTCGAAAATCGAAAACATAATTTTTAATAACAATGTCAGTGAAAATATCAGTTTAGATTTTGAAGACAATTGTGATTTCCGTATCGACGAAGAAAGTGATATTAGTGTAGTCGTTGACGAATATTATAACTGTACTGTAAAGGGCGATCAATTGGCAAATGAATTCAGTTTATCAAATATGTAATAATCAGTTTATATATTTTTTTTAAACTGTTTAAATTAGCTGAGACATAATTTTTTTATTTTTATCCGTTAAATACGATGATCCTTCATAATCTTACCGACTTCAAACCTGTTTTTGCTCACATACAGTGCGATTAAAAAATATCAAACCTGGCGAAAAAAGTGTCATTTTTGGACTTCAAATATTCATAAAAAATTGCCATATCATTTTAGCAGACAAATGATTACATACTTGTGATCAGGAAGTCAAGCACTATCATCTCCCATAGGTCTGATCTCAAAGTGCAGTGAACAGCGAAAGGGGTTCCCTTGTAAGTTGCATCTCAATTTATGAATTTTGTTGATACATGAATGAGTTCCACTGTTCGGAACTGGCTGTACGAATGAGCTAAAAAGTTCGTAGTGTAAAATATTTCTGTAAGTCGATCACAATTTTACTAATTAACGCCCTTCCTAATATCACAATGTATTTTTATGTAATTGGTATTAACCGCAGATCACGCGCGAGCACTAGAAAATCAAATTTAAAAACGTCAAATTACCATGTCCTTACCTATTAAAGAATCACCTTTCCAGAATTTTTGCGCTCGAAGAATAGAAACCGTAACCAGACGATTAGAAGATAGCATTTACTATATTATCCACCCACGCAGGTTGATAATTTACTAAAATTACGTTGTGTACGCTTATAAAACGATTCAACCCTTTTGATAATTTTAAAGTCAAAAATAAAATAAACGAACTCCCTCTTTTGAATGTCTATTAACCAACAGCAACTTATGATAATGCACGATGAATCAACCACCAACCTTGATCTCGGCTCGAACAACAATACACCCGTACTTGTCCAAGTGAACTTGAACTCAAATCCAAGTCCACTGAACCCTAATCCGTGGATTTTGTCCGGTTTACTGAGGCGTGCTCAAAAATTTCAGGCTACTTGAGCGGAATTAAAATCCTTAGTGAAGTGATGAAAATTTTTCATTATGAGTGAAATTGAAGTCAGTATAATCTACTTGCATATACGTATCTGATCATTAGCTCCGACGGTATAAAATCTGACGGGTCCCTTCTGTCTCCCCGTTAAGGACGCCCGTGTATCTGATACTTTTTTTTCCTTTACGTAATTTTAGTTACTGGAACATCTACTAGCTTTAACATTTATCTTCGCGCAGCTGCGCGAGAAATTCCCCCGAATTTCCATCATCTCTTCCAAGAGAGTAAACCCGTTATATAAACTATTCAACAGGGAGCGGATTTAAAGGTCATTCGCTAATGACGATTTTGTATGACATCTCATTGATCTTTACCTTGTATATTTCCCCAATGTTAAATTTTTCATTCAAGGTGTGGATGATCGCCACCCGCCTCTGCTATTCAAATGCACTTTTTAATATCCTTTTTCGAATGTTTGTGAGAAATTTTCACGACTAGAAAAATTGTGTTTTATAAAACTTTTTTTTTCGAATCTACAAGAGTCCGTTGCTTCAGCCAAAGTAAACCTTTCGCGAATCGGAAGTCGCGAGTTCAAAACTGTTTCTTCCTTGTAATCGCACGGAAAGAAGCTGATAGATGCGATTGTAGTTTTTTCCACCGTTACGCAGAAAAAATGGGAGAACTGTTTATTATTACGTCAGCAAAAATATAGGTCAATCAAATCTTAAGTTGACAAACCACTTTTCCCTTTTATCAAACTTTCGTTGCAAAGAATGTTATTTCAGGTCATGGAATTTCCATCTTTCTGTGTTTCACTGTCCCGCGCAACTAAATTAGTTCATGCGTATTGCCTGCAATCTATGTAACACTGCCTACGTGTGTCGACGTTTAAAATGACGAAGTTAGACACAACAGGTGTTATATCAACAGATGTTAATGGCAAAGGGAGGATACGCGTTATTTCAATAGAACGGATATGCTATTGAAAAGCTGACGTTGTGGTGCTTTCGTCGCTTTTTCTTTTCTCCCTTCCAGAAAATCAGCGCATGAATAATGTTATTCAATGGAAATAACACATCACATTCGTGTATGACATCACATTCTTATCTCGAACTCCTTACGCTATGAGTACCGCAATAACCACTAATCTGGGCATGCCTCAATTTTTTAATACAGAGGCAAAATCGTATTTTTCACCCACCTTTGAGTTTTTGCCTCTCCCCATCCCTCCCGGTTTACTCTATCTAAATTTAACCTCTAGGTTACGCTGTTGGCGGTAGTATTTATGTTAAGCATTGAATTACTTTTTGGGGTTAAGATATGCGTTCGTGGTTAAGTCATCTCTTCACCACTACTGTAATAATTTTTTTAAAGTGAAAAAATTCGTAATTTTACAGAAGGTACGTTAATTTAATAGTACTGA
>QLNU02015360.1:47045861-47056462 GCA_006491805.2 Dysdera silvatica
TCACTACTTTATTTCTATTCTATTTTCGTTTTTGCGTTTAGTCTATTCTGAACATTTCGTCACTGGACAATTTATCAGAAATGTAAAGAATGATTACAATTATTTCCTGTGTTTTGACGCAAACAAGCTGGAATACCTGGAATCCCAACTCTGCCGAAGTATTTATAGATAAATGACTTACCTGCTACAGGAAGTGTTAACATTCGCAGTAGACTAACAATATGAACTCAATTCTTATTTATATAAGCGCTGATTGAATTGGAAAATTTTATGACCGTCAAGACTGCGCTACAGATCAACCGGGATCAGTAACGTAGGCAGTCACAAGTCGGGGGTGGGGCTCAAGTGGCTTTAAAAGATTATGTGGTGCGGTCTTAGAAAATGTGTTTTGATATCCATCGGGGCTGGAGCCCCCTAAATTCCTGCTTTCTTACGCCATTGTCCGGAATGGGACTGATGGGTTAATGTGCCCTCCTAATAGGGCATGATCTATATTTTTAATTGTGTTTTGGCATATAAATTCTGAATTTATTTCGTTAACACATTTTCTAAATATTTTTTTTTTCACCAACATAAACGACTATCTACTGCTGTATGCACACCTGTTTTCAAGTGTTCTCATCAAATTGTGGTCAACAATTTTATCAACTTCGTCTGAGGAAATTTATGTGGCATTTAATGTTTTGATATCCAATTTGTAATTTTATTGTCCACCTTTGATTAGCTTCCTGTAATACTCTGGTTTATTCCTCATTTAAAGATTTGCACTTTAGTGAGAGTTCAAGTATTACGTAAGCAATATTTTGGCCATTTCACCCCACCCCCCAAATAAGCAAAAATTAACATTGGATAACATAGGAAAATAAGCACAGCGGCACTTCCCCACAAACAAAAAGTGCTTACGTAACGCTTGAAAAATCCCTTAATAACAATTTAACCTTTCGTCTACCCCGCCCCGCCCCACTCCCACCATCGGAGTGTTCTTTTTTCCGATTTATTTTCTAGTTATTCCAAATACATATACAACTTTTTCTTTGGAGTTGTTTTCAATTTCTGTATTGCTATCGTTTGATTACATGTCTCCGTTTTATGAGCATTCGTAAGAAAAATATCGATTATAGGTATATATAGAAAGCAGTTTTCAAACATAATAGCTTTTTCTTCAGAGAAAGAACTCTTACAAGTTTCAGTTCGGTTAGTAGGCTTGAATTTACATTCAATATCAAGCTGAAACGTGTTTATAATTCTTCCATATTATATATATATATATGGCCTGCAAAAGGGTTGCTGGTATCTAACTGGAAGGAGACCCACACGCTGAACGTATGTGACGATGTGTGGAACCGGCCAGGCCAGTAACCTAGTGTCCTACCCCGCCTTCAAGTGGTGCAGGCTGAGCTTTCTATTTATGTGGCAAATTAATATTTGCTACACGGATAGAAAGGCGGAAGGCGAGGGCTAATTCTTAATGAAATAAGAAAAGAGGGTGAAACGAATGGCCCAGGATAGACTTGTGTGGAAAGCATTTGGAGAGACCTTCATCCAGCAGTGGATAGATAATGGTTGAATATGATGATGATATATATATATATTATATTTATTTCTATAGTATTCCCTTCCATTGACATCAACTGGGAAAGGTAAGTGTAAATATAGAGGTGATCAAAAAACATGCGGATAATCGATGTGAGGCTTCAGCGTCTAAATGTGATTCAAGGCCACAATAAGGCTTTAAGTGCGATGCGAACGGTGTTTTGAAGGGAAGTGAGAAATAATCGTGTAAATTGTCTTCAGAACATTTGAGACAAGAGTAAATGCGTTTTTGAACCATAAACTATCGTAGGAAAGGGAGGACCGGGGATCAAGGCCCACCCCCATTAGATATCAAAACAATTTTCTCACACGCGGGTCAAAATCTGAAGACACTTAGCTCCCCACTCCCCACATGGACTTTGAATTGCTACGCTACTGTTTACAGTGTTTGATTTACGCAGGGGCACGCGGGGCAGCTGCCCCAGGCCCACGATTCGGAGGGGCCTCTGAATTCTAAATTTAGTTCAAGATACTCGTAAAAAGTACACCACGGAAGTGATGAAATTTTTTTGGTTAATCTATTGATGTCGTTTCTGAATTTTTGTATTCTAATATTTGTTTTGTGGGGGGAGTCCAGACTATTCAGGAATTTAAAAAAATCCTTTACTGGTTCCTTTCTCTTAAGATCAGGAAATCTTACCTGTCTAGGCGATGTATTATATTGTACTTATTTTGATCTTATAAATAAAAGTCATTCGCTCATACCTATAATAAACATAGCAATCAGAAATCTGTCGTGGGTACAGGAGGGGTTGGGGCCCCTTCATGTGTGTCTGCCTTGGGCCCCAGAATTTCTAAGTCGGGCCCTGACTGTCTAATGCTATCCAGGCTTGAAATAAAATCACTTTACACAATCATTTTCTGCTTTATTGCAAGCCTCCGTGCACACCGTGGCAATTTTAACGCGCATATGACGTCAGCAGAGTCAGAATATTTCATAGACAAGATATATCTCTAGGGCTTTTTTTTTTTTAGGTTCAAAACCGCACCTTTTCACCAGGGCAGTATTTTTGTCATGGTGCGAATTTCCGCGAATATTAGTTTTTATATGTACATTGTGTACAAATGTTACCTGTACCAACTTTATTTCCAAAGTTTAAAAGTTAAATTCCAGAACGGATTTAGCGACATTATATATCCGAGACATTACGCCGATTCCCAGATCCTCTTAACATACACGGGTTCTAGTGTAATTACTACAAGGGGCTTCGGAAAAAAATGTCTAAGGCCCCACGAAGCCTTAACCAGGCCCTAGACGTCAGATATGTTATAACAAAAAAGAAAAAATCAAAAGGTTCAAGTCTTGATTTAATTTATTCTGGGAAACGATCAAAGCTGGTCAAGCTGATCCTTTCTATTTCATTAGCCGATTATAAAGGGAAAATTCATTGAACATTGCTTTTTAACGTACAATACGTTTTTCGTTTAACCCAAAGAAGTGGCAGCTTCGTGTGCAATGTATCATTGTCATGTAAATACTCACGCATACGTAGGGTCACCGACTATGACGTTAGCAGTTTTTTCCCCCTCACGAAACAATGATTTTCTCAAACTTTTAAATCTTTTACAGGACGGTTGAGAAATTGTTATTCCACATCATACGCACGCAATCACCGTTTTGGTTATGACTAGATACGCACAGAGAAAATTGTTCATAACGACCAGTACATGATGGTGCTGGAATCACTACACAAAGTTTGGTTTTTTATTCTTTTATATGTAAAATATCACTCGTGATGACTCTGTAGTACAATTTCTGCACCCAGGGCTGCTTATATGCAAAGCTATCGCCAGTTTTAATTTAATACGATTTAATTAAAAAAATGTGTACTTCTAATAATAATCCAAACTTTATATATCTATATACATATTTTTAAACAGTGACGGATTATCGCATAGACAAACAAGTTTTGTTTTTGTTTTTTTGGGTCAGGGGGCCCGGCGCGGTGGAGACTCAACCCTACTTCAAAATCGTTGCTAATCAGACCTTATCACCAGGGCAGTAATTTTATCGCGGCGCGAATTTCCTCGACATTTTCCGAGAATTTTAGTGTTTTTTGTACGTACGTATTTACCCATACCGACTTTATTTCAAAGTAAGTTTGTTTGGATTTTTTATGGCGCAAGAGCATCTGGGCTATACTGCGCCAAACATGGTAAAATCAAAGACTGTTGTACATATTTCAAATGTATATATTTCAAAGCTTAAAATTTCAATTCCGGAACAGATTTAGTTCGCATTTTTGTTGGTCCTAAGGTGCTCGTTACATATGGGCCTAGTTCTAGGGAGTCAGAATCTCCCTGGTGACGCCTATAATTGTAATTAAAATGTAGCCCATCATATACAATGTGAACATCCTCTCGTTTCTTCCTAAAAATTACGAGTCCCCAGTAGGAGTATTAAACATTCGATTTATGTAACTCACTAGCAAAAAAGCGTAGTACAAAATATGTATACAATTTTTCATTAAAATTTGCTCTTCACGACGCAACGATGACTAAAATCATGTTGCGTCGGGACTTCGCGCGTTTTCAGAACGCCTATTACTTAAGGAACCAAATCCTGGACTGAAGTGGACAGAGAAAACGCCACGCGCTCTAAGA
This sequence comes from Dysdera silvatica, assembly GCA_006491805.2. Classification (NCBI taxonomy): domain Eukaryota; kingdom Metazoa; phylum Arthropoda; class Arachnida; order Araneae; family Dysderidae; genus Dysdera; species Dysdera silvatica. Next base: position 47,050,059 of record QLNU02015360.1, read on the forward strand.
TATGTTTGGAATAGAAACCTGGTTTAGGAAATGTTTTAGATTTTTATGGCGAAAGAGCATCTGGGACATACTGCGCCAAAAACCTTGTTTAGAGAATAAGAACGTTACCACTACACCACTGTAAGGCTTTATTAAAAATGTAATCCTACTTTTGTAGAGAAAGTTTACAAAGGTGCCTGTAAATTTAGAACCGTCATCAGGGGCCTTTACCAAGACCACATGCCTTGTGCTTTGTCTGAAAGGGCACATGTTATCAAACTATCATAAACATAGTATACGTTCAATGATATACCCAAGGCCAAAGAATACAATCACCGACTGGGGCTTTCCATAACTAGCAAAATTTGTTACTGGTTGAAACGTGTTATAAAAAGTTTCGCAACGTTTCGAGAACCACTGTTCCTGTGTTGAGAACAAAGACATTCTTAGTTTCTCGACACTTCGCTTGATAAAAGAGAACAGTCCCAAAACTTGCGGAATCTTTTCTTATATTTTAGACCAATGACAAATTTTACACGATATACCCAAGGCCCTTGTATGGCCCTCAGGGCTATGGGCTAATCCTACATGGTATTATATTGCTATTAGGTTATGTAAATTGTACTTCGAAAATGTATGTTTTATAAATGTAATATATATACTCATGAGCAGTCGAATTAGAGATACCTGCCTGGTAGCGTGTATCTCCTTTCGTCCTGATGACGGGAGATGGTTGTGGATGGTATGGCTGCTCACAGGTCATGGCCCAGCATTGAATTGGCGGATGATCTGCTGGACCGTGGCCTGCCTATCCGCTCTTACCATCTGAGTAAGTATCTAATTCAACTACTCATAAGTAAATATCGCGGTATTAATATTATATCGCTCTTGTTTCTAATGTTTATAAAATATGGCATATTATATTGTAATGCATTATATGTATGTGCACTTTTATAATTTTTAATATATTCTTTCATTTTTAATTTATTATTATATGCTAGTTCAAGTTAATGCTGGTTTTAGTTGCAATCTACAGCTATTTTAGATTTTACGAATTGCATCCTGTGATAAGGAAGTATATTATAAGAATATATGAAAATCAAAGAAATGGGGTTACCTTCGTTTTATAAAAATAACTGCAGTTTTAAATTTCCAAATTGCACAAGACATTTCGGTTAAGATTACGAATGATTCCCGAACGAGTAAACCCATATTCGTAACAGACCACCCCCTCTCATTATCAGTACTTGCAGCAGCTGAAACATTGCCCTCTCCCAATAAAACGAAGTTCACTGAACACATAATTTACTTGGAAAACAGGAATTTCTTTAATATTAAAATAGGATATAGCCCCATTTTTTGCATTTTGAACGCCTCGACGTACGGAAATTTATACTAGGACAACTAAAAGGCTGAGTTTTCAAATTAGTTTTTGAGAAACGAAATGTAGAGGTTGAAACATGTTAACTCATTCTTTTCCTTATATACTTAAAATTAAGTAATACTCTGTTGTGGAATTTTGCAATAGTTTGCTATTTTTTAAACGAAAATCTCTTTAAAAAGCAAATTGTGACTTCCATGGTTGAAATCGGTTCATGATGGGATAGATATATGTCCAGTTTCGACACACTGAAATACACGAGTGGACCACGTGTCCCTGATGTCCAAGACCGAAAATTGCGTTGTCAAACGACAAAACACCTTTAGTTTAAGTCAGAAATCAAAGAAACGTGTCGACACGACAAAACGAGGACACGTAAAGCACACGATGTCATAATGTTGACAACCTTCAAAGAAAACTACTTTTCAACGAGAAACCAGAAAAAATATTGTGTAAGCTACATAAGGTGTGTCCCACCGAAATAAAGCCACCGTGATTGTGTGCCATGACTGGCAACGAAACAAACCAATAAGAACGCAGCAAATATATTAAGAAAGTCTATATACAAATACATATTTACAAGGAGTAACTCACTCCCTGCCCCACCTGGGCAGGAAAAAAAATGAACGTGTAAAAAAAGAGGGGAAAAAGTGTCCCGCCGAAATAAAGCCACTACTGTTAATAGCCAATATATCCGCCATGATTATATATGACTTGGAAAACACGATGTGGCATACCATTTACCAATCCCTGGAGGACAGTGGCATCAATATTATCCCAGACTTCAATGATGGCAGCCTTCAATTCTGCCACAGACTGAAACTGTCTGCCATTGGCATATACAGCCCTACTGAGGTTACCCCCACACATTTTCTTGGGAAATAAGATCAAGGGAAAGGGCAGGCCACTCCATGACATGCACCCCATTATGCAAAAAACATTCACAAGAGGGTTTTGCAACGTGAATGGGGGCGTTGTCCTGCTGGAAAATCCAACTTGGGCCACCAATTCTCTCTGCAAATGGCAGTAACTGGATTTCTAGCATTTCTTGGTAATCGGTAGCCTTTATGCGGCCTAAGGGGAAAGCCAGGTTAAGTTTACCACCATAGCCGAAGCCTCCCCACACCATTAATGAGCCTCCACCTTATTATCTTTTGGAGAAGATTTCCTCTTCTTTCCTCATGTCACGCCAACAGAGTGTAAGGCCGTCTGGGCCATCAAATTAATTTTTTTCTCATCTGAGAATATAACACGATGCCACTGGTCTTTCCAGGTTTGATGATATTTGGCCCAATCTACTATCCTTTGCTTGTGGATAGCTTTCAACATGGGCTGCTGTTTCCTTTTTTTATATTGGAAGTTTTTTGTATATTTTACAATCCGTGACAGGGTTGATTTTGTCACAGGGATGTTATCCTCTTTGGCCAATTGTCTGAGGGAAATACCACCTTGTGAAAGACGATGCACAATATCTCTTTCCTGCCTGGAAGTCATTTTTCTGCCTGTACACCTCCTTTTTTTATACCTGTACGCATTGCCCTGATTCACAAAATTGTCTATTACGGTTTTAGATCGTTTGATTTGCTTAGATATTTGTCTGTGTGAAAGACTTTGTTCCTTAAAAGCTGTTAGCTGGCCTTTCTCGAACTCTGATAGCTGGGTTCGTTTTCCCATTGCAATACTGCAGGAGAAATAGAAAATACAACCTTCTGAAGTCAACATTCGACTGGGATAGAACAGGTAAGTTATTTGACAACTTCCTGACGTCATAAACCTGTTTACCTGTAGCAGCTCGAATATTGAGAGTTACCCAAAACACTAATAGGGATGGTGGCTTTATTTCGGCGGGACACATTTTCCTCTCTTTTTTACACATTCATTTTTTTTTCCTGCCCAAGTGGGGCAGGGAGTGAGTTACTCCTTGCAAATATGTATTTGTATATAGACTTTCTTAATATATTTGTTTCGTTCTTATTGGTTTGTTTCGTGTCCAGTTACGGCATATAATCACGGTGGCTTTATTTCGGTGGGACACACCTTATATGGTTTCATATGTGCAGACGACACAGATTTTAATAATTTCACATAGAAATTTAAAGGTAACAATGGATAAAAGCAAAAAAGAAAATTAAGAGTTTTATTATTAAATGGTTCGATTTTTCTGGAATCGTGAGAAATCGAACCCGATGCCAGGCTAACGAGTTACCTACCACTACACCTCCGCAGGAACCCCTAGTCAGGTACTTTGTACGCCGTGCCTACTCAGAAATTAGCCACTGCCTGCAGTACAACACTTACTTTTTAAAGTTCTACATAATTCTGCGATTGTAATTATTTTTCTGTCTCCCCGAGGGACATATTGTTCGTTGATGAAAAGTAGTCCGATGGTACCTTTAGAAATAACGAGAGCTGACGTCACAAACGGCCTAGCCGATTGCAGCTGAGGGGAGGACTTCATTTCAGAACTGGTTTTTGGCGCAGACAAACGTTCACTAAAAAACAGTTCTGAAATGACACCCTTCCCTCTGCTGGAATCGGCTATGCCCTTTGTGACGTCAGCTCCCGTTATTTTCTAACGGTACCATCGGACTACTTTTCGTGAACGAACTATATATAGCTGGCGTGTAATTTGTCTTCTAAATAGCATATTTTAAAGATTTTATGGTTTTTAAGCGCGATTTACGGGGCGGTTATCATATGACAACACAATTGCAAGAAGCTGAGTAATTCACTGTTCTTGGTAACAAAATTTGAAGTCCTGTGCTAAACAAAACTCATCGCTTTGCTATTCACTACTCGCAAACATCCAAACTGTTCAGCCCGCGAACAGGCGCACCGATTAGAAGAACGCGAGAACGCGCGCGGGGTGATTTGCACCCCATCTGATTATATAGCATTATTTCATTAAAAACGTCCAATTTTACAGGGAACAATAAGTGGAATTTTCTCTTTGTCACCCTACCCCAAAAGATTGTGACTTTGAAGGCAACAGGAAAGAGTTTGGCCAGTTTCAGAAGCAAGGGTGGATGGATCTTCACAAATTGTTAAGTTGTGGGATGTGAAACCTTCATAGTGTTGCAATTTTTACAAACATGAGTTTATATTAAATATATATATTCCTGTATAAAAAAATAAATCTATGTTATGTTTGCAGCCAGATGTTAAGTTAGGATTTATGAGCTATGAATTGAACACATTACATTTCTGGAGTTTAATTTTTTGGAAAAGCATCTGGGCCATACTGCGCCATCGAACGAACAAACGAGAATAGAAACTAACAAAAATCGAATGTTTGTGGATGTTCGGACAGTAAACAAAACTGGCAGCTATTTTTAATTCCTTCCACATTAACCAAACACAAAAACTTTTGAAGTGCACGCAAGAACTGAATCAGTTTGCCGTGTTTGTTCATATTCGTTCGTGCTTGTTATGTTTACGCCTATGTATTATTAGTTCATGTTCGTTCGTTCATGTTCATTCGCACTTGTTCGTGAGGCGTGGATGAGCCCTCGTAACCTTCAGAAAGTTACAGTCAAACTACTAAGCTTTTCTTTTAGCTCTTCCCTTTTGATATCGTGTCATTTAATAGAAGCTAAGCATTGTATGTCTAATTTTTGAAGCTTATTATTGAAAACAGACCCATAAAAACATGTTGAACTTTTCAATAAACTTTGGTTTTCACGAGAAGAGTATTTGAGCATCCACCCCTTTGCACATTTGTTTTCAATGTTTTCCTGAACTCATTTTAACAGACAGACACGAAATGTAAAATTTCATGTGACATTCTCATGAAATCTCGAATTGTTTGTAACGTTACGTCCTATGATTGACAATAAACCATTTGAGATGGGAACAATAACGTAACAGGAAAACTTATTCTGGTTTAAATCCCATTGACCATTGAATTACTGAGGCGTAGCACGAAAAAAGCATAAGAGGGTTTATTTATATACAGTACAACTCTCATTTTATTTTCGAATAAATAAAAACTTAACAGCTTTTGTACTTTATGATCGCGTTTAGTAAGCCTTAAAACTTCAAAGGTACTTATGCTAGCTTTGTCAAAATCCCCATGATTGGTAACCTTTCTATAACGTCCAACCCCATATTCCGGAATATGCTCCTGCAAATTAGCAATGGGAATTCGTAATTACTCGACACCCTTAAAAAATGCTACCTTCAAAAATATAATCGCAGAGAGATCGTTTATCGTTCGTGTCATAGCTATACAAGCACGTTTTGGTTGTTCAGATTTAGGCGCAATTCCGATTACAGCGGTACCTCCCAATAAGGGACACTCATGGCACCGGACGTTTTGTCCCTTAAGTAGAGGTGTCCCTTTTTCGGAGGTTCATGTATTGGTTCATACATATACAGTATAAATTTAATTTTATAAGAAATGTGATTAACGTTAATTTTAAATACTGTAAATGCTGTGTAAATGAGTGAACATAATAGCATTTTAAATACAGTGTGTTTTAATATAAAAGTAATGAAACAATGAAAATTCTTAATTAGTGAAAAAATTAGTTTTATCAAAGCGCATAAAATGGGCAATAAAGTTTGGTGCTTACATAAGTTTATTTGAAGTAATCTGTTACATGGGTTTATTTAAAAGCATTTAGTTTACAAGAAATTCTCTCCACATGAATATTAATTTACTGATCATCTTGCGCCCTTAGATATCACCAACATTTAACATGAACCTTTGAAATTGTGTGGTGAATTTCAAGGCATCGTTGTAAGATTTTTTTTTTTAATGTTAGTCTTTTCTTCGTCTTACTCATTTCGTCTTGATTGCACCAACCATTCCTTCCTACACCTGCTCCCCCTTCCCCTACTGAACACAAGTCACTGTTCCCTTACCACAAAGTTATCCTTCAATTATCGAAAGGTTACTAGCAAAAGAATTTTTCTCTCCCTATTTTCCTGTATTGGATACTTTCTCCAATGCCCCTTAGTGTCCCTTGATCAGAGGTAACCACATCGAGATCCCTATTCAAAAGGGACCAGTGGAATCGTCCCTTATTCGGAGGTGTCCTTT
>QLNU02015360.1:47056562-47077647 GCA_006491805.2 Dysdera silvatica
AAACAATATATGCATGTATAATGTAAAAATATTTAAGGGTGTTTAAAAAACGTCTGTATTGTACAAAGCAAAGTGTGAATATTATAAAAAATATAATTAATGCCTATTAGTGAACCTGCATGTAAAAAATAAATAAACTATTATTTAGTAGTTGTATTTATTAGTAATTTATTAGTGATTTCCAATCGAAACTTAATAATCATACTCAATATAAAAATAATGCTTGGCTGTAAGTTAATGTATAGATTTTAACGGATTCTGATATGATTGTTTGTTTGTTTTTTGGTTTTACGGCTCAAAGACTACAGTGGTCATGCTGCGCCGGGACCTACTGTTTTCCGAGGAATCCGAACCTCTTAAGGCCTAGGGAACCAAACCCCGGACTACAGTGAGCAGTGCGATCTTTATGAGATCTCTGAGTAAGCGTTCTTTTTGCACTGCTGGGAGTCGAACCCGGATTAGCCGCGCAATAGGAGAACGCGTTACCACACTGCGCCACCGCAGGGCTTAGGATTCTGATATGAAAGGCTAATTCAGTTAAATATGTATGTTTTGCAACATAATGATTGCTTTCTCAATTCACGTATAATTAGCTTTTAAATTATAAATATTGGGCAAATCATATTTAAGTTCTAAATCAGGTGCACGACTCTTCAACAAATTAATATTAGCTTTCTCACTTAATCGGCTTCCACATAATAATAATTTGATTTCTTAATAACTTCTTTCAAGACGAAAATACTGTTTGGGAGATAAATTCAATTCAATAATTAATATATCGCTTAGATTTGTTTGGTAAAATAACTTCTAATAAAGGTTTTTACTCGTATTATGTGAGTAACTATTATAATTTTATAGTTAAATATATATATATATATATATATATATATGGCCTGCAAAAGGGTTGCTGGTATCTAACTGGAAGGAGACCCACACGCTGAACGTATGTGACGATGTGTGGAACCGGCCGGGCCAGTAACCTAGTGTCCTACCCCGCCTTCAAGTGGTGCAGGCTGGGCTTTCTATCCAAGAGGCAAATTAATATTTGCTGCACGGATGGAAAGGCGGAAGGGGAGGGCTAATTCACCAACCCGTCTAGCCAGCGTGGTGAAATGATGGCTAATTCCTCCAATATGCTAATACACCAAAAACCATGGCCCCTAGTCTCCAGGTGCTGGAGTGCTCCTGATCAAGGCAGCGGTCAGCGTGGCATGAAAGCAGGGGGTGCTAAGAATCACTGGAATGGCCCAGGCTGCCGTTTGTTATTGACCTTGGCAACGTATAATGGACGATCCCTTGCTTCTGAAGCAAAACTTCAAGAATTGGAAGAAGAACTTGACAAGATCAAATGGGACATTGTAGGACTCAGTGAAGTTAGAAGAAAAGGTGAAGAGTTGGTGGAACTTAAAAGTGGACATTTGTTTTATTATAGAGGAACGGAAACTGGAAGAACAAGTGGTGTTGGCTTCTTAATCAACAAAAGAATTAAAGACTACCTTCTTGAAGTCGAAAGCACGTCAGATCGAGCAGCGAGGCTCGTTGTTCAACTAACCCAGCGATACCAACTTCAGATAGTACAGGCATATGCACCAACATCAAGCCATACCGACGAGGAGGTTGAGGAATTCTATGAAGAAATCAAACAGCTACATACCAAGGGGAAACAACATATCAAGCTCATCATGGGAGATTTTAATGCAAGAATTGGACAACAGGAACAAGGAGAGACATCGGTTGGTAAATACGGATACGGGGAAAGGAATGAACGTGGCGATCAACTCATCGAATTTGCAGAAGCTGAAAATCTTAGCATCATGAATTCATTTTTTAAGAAGAAACCGCAAAGAAAATGGACATGGAAACACCCCAATGGAGGAACCAGCGAAATTGACTATATACTGGCAAACAAGAAATCAATTATTGAAGATTGCAGCGTACTGAACAGATTTAATACTGGAAGTGATCATCGAATGGTGAGATGTAAAGTGCACTTAAATACTAAATTAGAACGACAGAAGCTCATTAGGAAACAAGTAAGTAAGAGGGTGGATCTAATGAAACTGAAAGTAAATACCGAGGCATTCAAGTTGGAATTAAAAAATCGCTTTTCTGCACTGGAAGGACTTATTGATGAAAGTGATATCTCAGAAGCAAATGAAAACATTGTTAAGACAATAGTTGAAACTGCTGGGGAAATTGGTGGTGTAACCTGTAAAAAGCACAATAGCAAATTATCTGAGAAGACGAAACAGCTCATGAAAAGGCGAAGAGATATGAAGGTGGACAATCGAAATACCAGTTCCAGGATTGAGTACATAGAACTTTGTAAAACTCTGCGCAAAAGCATGAAAGAAGACATAAGAAAATTCAACTGTGAGCTAGTAAGGAAAGCCATTGAAAATAACAAGAGCCTTAGGGTTGTTAAAGGAAGTTTATCTGTTGGGAAGAAACACATCATTGCATTAAAAGGAGAGGATGGCACCGTAACAAGAAATAGGGAAGAAATACTTAGAAGAGTTGAAGAATTCTACAAAAAACTATATGAAAGTAACAGTGGATTAAACGAAGACTCTGAGATAGTCGAAGGAACAGCTCCTAAAATCTTAAAAGAAGAAGTTTCATTTGCAATAAAAAGTATGAAGAAAGGAAGAGCCCCTGGTGATGATGGTATTACATTAGATATCCTAAAAGAAGCTGGAGAATATGTAGAAGACATACTTGCAAAATTCTTTACCAAATGTCTTAACAGCGGTAACATACCAAACCAATGGGATTCTGCAACAGTAATTCTTTTGCATAAAAAAGGTGATAAAGAGGATTTGAAAAATTACCGACCAATTAGCTTGTTACCTGCTATTTATAAAATCTTCACAAAAGTGCTAACACATCGCCTGCAGAAAAAATTAGATGCAGCTCAACCAAGAGAACAAGCTGGATTTCGAAGTGGATTCAGTACAGTGGACCATATTCAAGTATTAAGAGAATTAATTGAAAGAACACATGAATATGAACTTCCATTGTGTGTGGCATTTATTGACTATGAGAAGGCCTTTGACTCTATTAAAACATCAGCAGTCATCAACTCTTTAAGATCAACAGACATTGAGGATGTGTACATTGACATGGTGAAACGTGTGTATAAAAATGCAAGTGCAAAATTTCGGTTACATAAAGATACCAAAACTATCAAAATTGGTAAAGGTGTGAGGCAGGGAGATACCATTTCTCCAAAACTTTTTACTTCAGCTTTACAGATGATTTTTCAGCAGATAAATTGGAATGACAAGGGAATAAAAATAAATGGTGAATATTTAAATCATTTGCGGTTCGCTGATGACATTGTTATTTTTTCAACGAACCCATCAGAACTCCAAGACATGGTACAGGAGCTCTCAACTAGAAGTAAAGAAGTTGGACTGAAGATGAACCTACAAAAAACTAAGATCATGTTCAATAATTTTGTAGAGGAAACAAAAATACAAGTTGACAACATTGAGCTGGACATTGCAGATTCATATTTACCTTGGTCATTGGATTTCAATGGATTTAAGTAACATTATGAAAGAACTCAACAGACGTATTAAACTTGGCTGGAGTGCATTTGGAAGAAACAGTTTTATCCTGAAGGGGAAATTGCCTTTATGTCTAAAAAGAAAAGTCTTCAACCAGTGTGTATTGCCAGTCCTCTCTTATGGATCAGAGACATGGAGTCTAACAGTTGGAGCAATACGAAAGTTACAGACAACGCAAAGGAGCATGGAGAGGTGCATGCTTGGAATAACTAGGAGAGATCGAAAAAGAAACACTTGGGTGAGAGAGCAAACTAGAGTAGAGGACATCATTGTTAAAGTAAAAGGACTGAAATGGCGATGGGCTGGGCATATTGCAAGAAGAACTGATCAACGATGGACAACAGAAATTCTGAACTGGATTCCAAGAGACCACCGAAGACCTAGAAAACGTCCTCAAACTAGATGGGTGGATGAAATAAGAAAAGAGGTTGGGGTGACGTGGAAACGAATGGCCCAGGATAGACTTGTGTGGAAAGCATTTGGAGAGACCTTCATCCAGCAGTGGATAGATAATGGTTGAATATGATGATGATGATGATGATGATGATATATAATCGATGGATGAAAACTTTAAAAATTTAATCCCTTTTTTTGACCAAACTATAAACCGTGTAAAATAATTCAGCCACAGATAATTAATACCCTTTTATCTCAAAGAAATGCATCAAAGCTTAGTTTGAATATTTTCATTCAAATTTTGAGTTTTTTAAAGAGCAAAGAATGGCATTGCTTGTGTAATTGTTCAGTCCGCCACAGTTTAAATAGAACTTGTGAACATTAGCTTATACGATCAACTACAGTCTACTTAATCCGTCGTTGTTACTCGAATGTTTTAATGAATGAACGCATATGGCTTTCTTTTATTTTATTTGTATAAAATGCTGTTATTGATTACAGAAAACGAACAAGGCTACTGTGGTGACTAGTTTTTCAATCGGAACTTGACTAAAATGTCATTTTTGGCATAATGTTATTTTTCAAACATTTCAGACACATTTCGAAAAATATCCGTAGAGAAGTTCCTATAAATCCTATAGCATTTTTTCGGAAAAATAGATGTTCATGTTATATACATTTCGAAAAATCTGCAACTGAACTCAAAATTAGAAAATGAGATAAATGATAAAAAATATATTGTCATGGCAATAAGTTGTTTGATGCTCTTATATACAGCCTTCTAATCAAAAACATTACGTTATCCATCAATGGTGACATATCTACTTACTGTAAGTATGCTTGCTTTTTCACTTTCAGCGAAATAAGAATTGAACATTATAAGCATTACATAAGTATTTGGAATAAGAGTACAAATGCTCCTTATGCACCGAGATAAGAATAAAATGAAACATCGGTTTAAAAGACATGCACTAACCAAATTTAAAATCTGATAAATTACACAAAACTTCAGATTATAACGACGCCATTTCTACTACATAAAAAATTCTATAAAATTATACACATTTTTCATTTTACAAAATCGTCATTGCTAAAGATTATATTTTGTAATAAGGTTAATAAATGGAATTTAAACAAGAATTTTTACAAAACAAGAGTCAAAAAAGTTTTTTTTAGGCTTTTGCAATAAAATATTAAGTATGAAAAAGAATAAGAATGACATACATTACATATCGCATTAATTCTCCACGATAATTCTAGCAGAAATATTATACAGCCACTAAACATAAAAACAAACACTAACAAGGGAAGGGCCCGAGCTGGACGACACAGATTTTAATGGGAGTGGTCTCATTTGAAAGCTGTCAAAAAATTGTTAGGCATATATTGGAGCGTTTTTCAGCATACGCCTTAATACAGATGTCAGGGGCCAAAGAAGGGCAAGATTAGGGGCAGTTTCGAAGATTTCAAACGGCTGTATCTCGGTTAAAATTTAGGGCTAAAGATTAAGTTTTGATGCATTGTATGCATCTTTCAAATATATCGAATACTTGTTTCAGGAGTTTTCGGATAAAACATTATTAAATGTTATTTTGTAATTTTGGATATCGCCTCTATTACTGCTATTTATCGAAAGACTTCTTGGCAGTTTGGTGAAATCAATGGCGATCTTTCTAGAAAGCTGGCTGTTTGCGTTTGTATTATTGAATATGCATAAAACATACACTCTATAACAAAAAAATCGATGCACCAAGAAGGAGTTGTCCGATTGTAATGAAATTTCGTATGCAAAGACATTTTGACCGAACATGCAAATGATTAAAATTTGGTGTCCAATGAATGAATAGCGGGAACTCCAGCGCATCGGAACTGCGCATTCAGCAGGTGTATATAAGGAGCGATTCTCAATATGTGGTCAAAATTTCTGTTGCATTTTGACTGTGGATATCTTACGTCGACTGTAACAATGCCTTGCCGAAAGATTCGTGCTCATTACGAGCATATGTCAGAGTTTGAAAGAGGCTGGTTGGACGAATCGAAGAATCGCTGGACATGTGGGTCGAAGCGATGCGGCGATTGGACGGTGCTGGCAAGAGTGGGTCAACAACGGCAGATGTCAACCTAGGGCCACAACAGAACGGGAAGACAGAGCGATTGTCAGAGCAGCTGTCACAGCACCGGATTCGTCGTTGTCAACTATCCAACGTGTGGCCCGCACACATGTGTCCAACATGACCCTCTGCAGACGACTGAGAGAGCGGAATTTACGCTCACTCATACCCCTTGGTGGTGGTGGTGCGTCATTCTCTCAGTATAAGCTATTGCTTTTAGATACCTTTAGCCCGGACACCCTGTGTAACTCTCTCTACTCTTACAGGTTCAGGTGAGATAATGATAAAAGCAAACCGGTTTCAACATCTTTCTGGAAATATCGCCAATGATTTCGCCGAATTGCTAATAAGTCTTTTAATGGATATCAATAATAGAGGCGATGTTCAGAATTGAAAAATTAGATTCAATAATGTTTTATCCGAGAAATCCTGAAATATGTATTCGATATATTTGAAAGATGCATATAATGCGTCGAAACTTAATTTTTAGCTCTAAATTTTAACCGAGATAAAGCCGTTTGAAATCTTCGAAAATGCCTCTAATTTTGCCCTTCTTTGGCACCTGACATCTATATTAAGGCCCACTATGAAAAACGCTCAAATACGTGTCTAACAATTTTTTGAGAGCTTTCAAATGAGACCACTCCCATTAAAATTGGCGTCGTCCAGCTCGGGCCCTTCCCTTGTGAGATATTAACTGCCATTGAAATGAGATGACACAATCATTTAACATAATGCTGAAAATTCTTGTTTTGAATTCATAACAAGTATGCATGAAAGTTCAACTAAAAAATTGATAACAGATTCAACATTTAAATTAAAAATCACAAAAGTAAAAATCTTACAAAAAATTGCGTCTAAAATGACTACATATTAAATGTATGAAATGTATAAAAATAATCATAATTTAGTTTGTTCTTCTTTTGAATCGAAAACGAAACCTATATTTTGTCTCCCATTTCGTTCGGATAGCTCATTAACTATCAAATGGTTGGGATCCGTCATATTGGTTCGTGATTGATCCATATTAATTATCTGAGATTGATCTTCTCCAACGTTTCCTTGCTGGGGACAACATTTACAGCACTTGCACAAATTACACAATTTGGTGATCGCCATATCTAGAGGGTCTAACGAATGTAGACACATGGGAAGCCAATTCCAATCACGCAAGAAAACAGGCAAAATACTCGGTCGTTTTCGTTGTAAAATATTGATACTAATGATCAAAAGAAGAAAGCAAAGCAAAGGGATGCCAATAGACATAAAAACAACAGAACCAAAATAAGATAGTGCAAAAATGAAGATAGGTAGAATGATGAACATAAATAATAGATAGAATATTGAAAACCATCGGTATGTGGCGCAGATATTACCAAGTTTTTTAGACAAAGGTATGGGGAATCTCATGAAGGGTATAGGATAAAATAAGCAAATTCCAGTAAGATTGAACAGCAGATGACAAAATGCGATTTGTAATGTGTATTTTATCCGTTGTGGATCGGCTGCAAAAGCCGCTAAAATACCAGTTGTTGTGGTTCCAATATTGGAGCCCAATGTCAGTGGATACATTCTTTCAATTGAAATAACTCCCAGTCCTGCCAAGGGGGTTAGTGCGGACGTGAAAATAGAACTACTCTGAACGAGAATAGTCACACCACATCCAACTACAATGGCAAGGTAGCCGATGAGATAATTGAATGGAAAGCGTGGTTCGGCATTGATTACTTTTCTAATTATTACAGCAATACGTCCTTTGAGGACGGAATTCAACAACTTTACAATGAGTACTAAGCACGTCACCAGTAACGCGAGCGCAATAAAAAACAGAAGTATTCCTGTTCCCCAGTCATTCATGCCAAGGTATTGCATCAGATATGCGCCTGAAAAAAAATAATGTGCTTTACGTTATCATTAAATATTTAGTAGAATTTAAATATGTCAATGCAGAGATACTAACATTTAAAATTAGATTTAAGGAAAGGGATATTATCGTCTTAAATGAAAGCTTGTTCCTGTACTTTTCCATACTGCATTTAGCAAATTATAGAGCGATTTGATCGAAGGCGACAAATTGCGGTCATCAGAGGCAATCCGCTCCCACCATTCAAGATGGGATAAATCAATCAGATCCTTGATTAAGGAATCTATATTTGGGGAAATTAGCAACAAGAAATAAAAGAAAAACGTCCCCGCGAAACGAAAAACAGCGTTTTTTAAGTTAAGAAAATATTGAGCTAGAAATAACGTTTTCTCGGGATTTTTCACCCGATCGCCTGGAATTTCCAAACGATTTCTCATCATCGAACAGTATTTCGTTCTCAGTATTCGGTTTCTTTGCCTCAAAGTGCTGTTTTAATTTTTTCCCCTCTATATTTTTTGCGGCTGATTTCCCCATAAAATGGCGTTCTGGTTCAAGGATCTGGTCGACTGATCGTCTGGTCTGTGATGGGAACCGGATCGCCACTGATCGCAACAATTTATCACATTCGGTCGGACCGCTTTACAAATTCCACGGCCTGTAGGGCCTTTATACAGACTACCTTTACTTGCACGTCACGCCCTCTTACAAGTTGTGTCAACATTATGTGCACAATATTTTGCACAAGGTTGAATATAATTTAGTGAACAGAGTTAATATAAATTATAAAGCTATGATGATATCAAAAATGCTATACTCATGTTTGTAAAAATTGCAACACCATGAAGGTAGCATGTGATTGAGCTGAAACTTTCAGGAAATGCAAATTAGGGTATGCTATTCAAATGATTAGAATTTCAGAGTCATCGCGCATGCGTGGGCTGAGCAGCGCCCTCTGAACTGCTGATGGATCCGTATAAATAGAGGGCTGTAGCGGGGCGTGTATGGTTATCTGCTAGTGGTAAACGTTACATGAGACGTCACTATGCCTCTACGACGAAAGAGGGCGACATTTCAGCAAGTTACGGAGTTTGAACGGGGACGAATGATCGGCTTTCGTGAAGGAGGGTTTTCTTATCGTGCAATAGCAGCTCGTATGGGGCGTAACAGCAGCACAGTGATGCGAGTGTGGAAGCAGTGGGTTCAAGAGAACCAGACAACTCGGAAATCCGGGAGTGGACGCCGAAAGGTGA
This sequence comes from Dysdera silvatica, assembly GCA_006491805.2. Classification (NCBI taxonomy): domain Eukaryota; kingdom Metazoa; phylum Arthropoda; class Arachnida; order Araneae; family Dysderidae; genus Dysdera; species Dysdera silvatica. Next base: position 47,065,756 of record QLNU02015360.1, read on the forward strand.
CGTCAGCACGGGATGATAGACACCTGGTCCGCATGGCGGTGACGGACCGTTTTGCTTCATCTGGACAGTTGGCAGAACGTTGGTGCACTGCTACAGGTGTATCATTGTGTGCTTCATCAATTCGTCGGCGTCTACTGCACCGTGGACTGCGTGCAAGAGTTCCTTTATACAGGATCCTCCTGACGCAAAACCATCGGCGCCTGCGGCTACAATGGGCTCATGGATATAGAGACTGGCGTTGATTGGCAACAAGTGGTGTTTTCTGATGAATCCCGCTTTAATTTGGGGTACAGTGATGGCCGCATCCGTGTTAGACGCTATACCGGTGAACGCCACCTTCCGGAGTGCATTATCCAACGTCATAGTGGACGAACCCCCAGCGTTATGGTCTGGGGTGCGATTGCGTATCATGGACGATCTCAGCTGCTACGAATTGTGGGTAATCTTAACAGCAACCGGTACATCAATGAAGTTCTGGAGCCCGAAGTTGTTCCCTTCCTTCAAGGCATTCCCGGAGCTGTATTTCAACAGGACAATGCCCGCCCACATATTGCCAGGAATGTTCAAGACTTCTTTTCATCACAACAGATACAGCTTCTTCCTTGGCCTGCCTATTCGCCGGATATGTCGCCGATTGAACATGTGTGGGATTTCGTTGGTCGGCGTCTCGCTCGTGATCCTCGTCCCATAGCTACTACAGATGAATTTTGGGGTCGCATACAAGCAATCTGGAATGCTCTTCCTCAGGCACACATTCAACATCTGTTTGATTCCATGCCACGTCGTATAGCATCACTTATTGCAGCGCGTGGTGGCTTCACCAAATACTGATTTTCGACATGTAATATTGTTTTTTGCTTTGTAATTTTAATCGTTTATTTGTATCAACACAGGTCGTTTGTACATTAAATTTCATTCAATTCGGACGAGTCCTTCATGGTGTTGCAATTTTTACAAACATGAATTTATAAATACAATACATGTAATAGTATTTCCAATCGAAGTTTTAGTGACAAGGAAAAAGCAATGGTCGAAACAAACAAAAGCAAACTTACATTTGTTACTGCAATTCTTTAATAAAGGAGTGTCTCCATATGCGGTGCTATTTACAGCTACAGCTTCAAGAACTTTCTTATCAACCTGGAAAACAAAATATTCATTAGTATATTTATCAAATATTTTATAACCATTGCGCATAGTTTCCTGCAATATTCAAATTGATAATTACATAAGGAGATAATAAAGTTTTGAGAATACATTTACAACTGCAACTACTCTCTAAACTAATTTTAGAAAAATTTATAAAAAAATTAAACCTTTCTTTTTTTATATATTTTGAGATGGAATTGTTTATTGTTTGATCCACATTCGTTTGTTTAATTATAATATACATGGAAAAAAAACGTATTTTAAAAAAAAATCCTTATTTTACTTGTAAAACAATGACAAAATTATAACTTTTGCAAAATGGTTATATCCCATTTTACAGAGTATAATTTTACTACTACTATGAGTGTGCCGTTTTAAATTTTTAATCAATTTTTGGTTACAGTTGCCCCCTATCGTCAGCATTCATCTTAACGTATTAATAAGAGAGTCCCAATCGTGAATAAGAGAAAGATCCAAAACATTTCATTGATTCATTAACACACTCAGTTTTTAGAGTAATGCACGGTCTTTCGAAAACGATATTTACAAAGATCTTCAATTTAAAAAATTATTCACTTTATTAAAATTCAAATAATTATAAATAATCGCGAAGTAAAAAATACAGAACGCTGAAGCATAAAAAGGACAAACTGGTTATTTTCTTTGATTTTACATGGTGTAGACTACATCTTATTACTGAATTATTAAAAAAAAAATATTTCGCGGAATAGCAACTATAATAGATTTTGTTTAATTGTAGTAAGTATAAGCGAAGTATTTGCTACAATCATATATATATATACGGCCTGCAAAAGGGTTGCTGGTATCTAACTGGAAGGAGACCCACACACTGAAAGTATGTGACGATGTATGGAACCGGCCAGGCCAGTAACCTAGTGTCCTACCCCGCCTTCAAGTGGTGCAGGCTGAGCTTTCTATTTATGTGGCAAATTAATATTTGCTACACGGATAGAAAGGCGGAAGGGGAGGGCTAATTCACCAACCCGTTTAGCCAGCGTGGTGAAATTATGGCTAATTCCTCCATTATGTTGACACACCAGAAACCATGGCCCCTAGTCTCCAGGTGCTGGAGTGCTCCTGATCAAGGCAGCGGTCAGTGTGGCATGAAAGCAGGGGGTGCTAAGAATCACTGGAATGGCCCAGGCTGCCGTTTGTTATTGACCTTGGCTACGTTTAATGGACGATCCCTTGCTTCTGAAGCAAAACTTCAGGAATTGGAAGAGGAACTAGACAAGATCAAATGGGACATTGTAGGACTCAGTGAAATTAGAAGAAAAGGTGAAGAGTTGGTGGAACTGAAAAGCGGACATTTGTTTTACTATAGAGGAACGGAAACTGGAAGAACAAGTGGTGTTGGCTTCTTAATCAACAAAAGAATTAAAGACTGTCTTCTGGAAGTTGAAAGTACATCAGATCGAGCAGCGAGGCTTGTTGTTCAACTAACCCAGCGATACCAACTTCAAATAGTACAGGTATATGCACCAACATCAAGCCATACCGACGAAGAGGTTGAAGAATTTTATGAAGAAATCAAAGAGTTACACACCAAAGGGAAACAACATATCAAGCTCATCATGGGGGATTTCAATGCAAGAATTGGACAACAGGAACAAGGAGAGACATCGGTTGGTAAATACGGATATGGGGAAAGGAATGAACGTGGCGATCAACTCATCGAATTTGCAGAAGCTGAAAACCTTAGCATCATGAATTCATTTTTTAAGAAGAAACCGCAAAGAAAATGGACATGGAAACACCCAAATGGGGGAACTAGTGAAATTGACTATATCCTGGCAAACAAGAAATCAATTATTGAAGATTGCAGTGTACTGAACAGATTTAATACTGGAAGTGATCATCGAATGGTGAGATGTAAAGTGCACTTAAATACTAAATTAGAACGACAGAAGCTCATTAGGAAACAAGTATGTAAGAGGGTGGATTTAAAGAAATTAAAAGAAAATACCGAGGCATTCAAGTTGGAATTAAAAAATCGCTTTTCTGCACTGGAAGGACTTATTGAAGAAGTTGACATCTCAGAAGCAAATGAAAACATTGTTAAGACAATAATTGAAACTGCTGGGGAAATTGGTGGTGTAATATGTAAAAAGCAGAATAGCAAATTATCTGAGAAGACGAAACAACTCATGAAAAGGCGAAGACTTATGAAGGTGGACAATCAAAATACCAGTTGCAGGATCGAGTATGTAGAACTTTGCAAAACTTTGCGCAAAAACATGAAAGAAGATATAAGAAAATTCAATTGTGAGTTAGTAAGGAAGGCCATTGAAAGCAACAAGAGCCTTAGGGTTGTTAAAGGGAGTTTGTCTATTGGGAAGAAACACATCATTGCATTAAAAGGAGAGGATGGCACTGTAACAAGAAATAGGGAAGAAATACTTAGAAGAGTTGAAGAATTCTACAAAAATCTATACGAAAGTAACAGTGAATTAAACGAAGACATTGAAATAGTCGAAGGAACAGCTCCTAAAATCTTAAAAGAAGAAGTTTCATTTGCAATAAAAAGTATGAAGAAAGGAAGAGCCCCTGGTGATGATGGTATTACATTAGATATACTATACCAAATGCCTTAACAGTGGTAACATACCAAACCAATGGGATTCTGCAACAGTAATTCTTTTGCATAAAAAAGGTGATAAAGAGGATTTGAAAAATTACCGACCAATTAGCTTGTTACCTGCTATTTATAAAATCTTCACAAAAGTGCTAACACATCGCCTGCAGAAAAAATTAGATGCAGCTCAACCAAGAGAACAAGCTGGATTTCGAAGTGGATTCAGTACAGTGGACCATATTCAAGTATTAAGAGAATTAATTGAAAGAACACATGAATATGAACTTCCATTGTGTGTTGCATTTATTGACTATGAGAAGGCCTTTGACTCTATAAAAACATCAGCAGTCATCAACTCTTTAAGATCAACAGACATTGAGGATGTGTACATTGACATGGTGAAACGTGTGTATAAAAATGCAAGTGCAAAATTTCGGTTACATAAAGATACCAAAACTATCAAACTTGGCAAAGGGGTGAGGCAGGGAGATACCATTTCTCCAAAACTTTTTACTTCAGCTTTACAGATGATTTTTCAGCTGATAAATTGGAATAACAAGGGAATAAAAATAAATGGTGAATATTTAAATCATCTGCGGTTTGCTGATGACATTGTTATTTTTTCAACGAACCCATTAGAACTCCAAGACATGGTACAGGAGCTCTCAACTAGAAGTGAAGAAGTTGGACTCAAGATGAACCTACAAAAAACTAAGATCATGTTCAATAATTTCGTAGAGGAAACAAAAATACAAGTTGACAACATTGAGCTAGAAATTGCTGATTCATATATTTACCTTGGCCAGCTGATTTCAATGGATGGCAACATTATGAAAGAACTCAACAGACGTATTAAACTTGGCTGGAGTGCATTTGGAAGAAACAGTTTTATCCTGAAGGGGAAATTGCCTTTGTGTCTAAAAAGAAAGGTCTTCAACCAGTGTGTATTGCCAGTCCTCTCTTATGGATCAGAGACATGGAGTCTAACAGTTGGAGCAATACGAAAGTTACAGACAACGCAAAGGAGCATGGAGAGGTGCATGCTTGGAATAACTAGGAGAGATCGAAAAAGAAACACTTGGGTGAGAGAGCAAACTAGAGTAGAGGACATCATTGTTAAAGTAAAAGGGCTGAAATGGCGATGGGCTGGGCATATTGCAAGAAGAACTGATCAACGATGGACAACAGAAATTCTGAACTGGATTCCAAGAGACCACCGAAGACCTAGAAAACGTCCTCAAACTAGATGGGTGGATGAAATAAGAAAACAGGTTGGGGTGACGTGGAAGCGAATTGCTCAGGATAGACTTGTGTGGAAAGCATTTGGAGAGACCTTCATCCAGCAGTGGATAGATAATGGTTGAATATGATGATGATGATGATATATATAATCATCATATTCAACCATTATCTATCCACTGCTGGATGAAGGTCTCTCCAAATGCTTTCCACACAAGTCTATCCTGAGCAATTCGCTTCCACGTCACCCCAACCTGTTTTCTTATTTCATCCACCCATCTAGTTTGAGGACGTTTTCTAGGTCTTCGGTGGTCTCTTGGAATCCAGTTCAGAATTTCTGTTGTCCATCGTTGATCAGTTCTTCTTGCAATATGCCCAGCCCATCGCCATTTCAGCCCTTTTACTTTAACAATGATGTCCTCTACTCTAGTTTGCTCTCTCACCCAAGTGTTTCTTTTTCGATCTCTCCTAGTTATTCCAAGCATGCACCTCTCCATGCTCCTTTGGGTTGTCTGTAACTTCCGTATTGCTGCAATTGTTAAACTCCATGTCTGATCCATAATATTATCTGATATATATATATATATAACGGTGAGAGAAATATAATAGAATCTATATTTAAAAATGGAACTAGTTATATATGAAAACATTTACTTGAACTATTAACGATGTGAAAGGTTTCGTGATGACTGTTAGAAAAGCTTTATTCAATTTCTTGTTTTGTTCTAAATGAAGCAAACTGACAATATTTTCTGATACAAATTCGAGGTAACCTGAATAGAAAATTTGTTACTCAGCATGCTAATTCACACATATATACGTACAATATCACAATACTGAACATTCTTACCACAGATTATTTAATTAAAGAGAAATTGTGCGTCACTTTGAAAAAAAAATTACAAAAAATCGAGACAGTAATATTTAATTTTAAAATACTTAAATGGGAAGTAGATGAAAACTGTGGTGAGTTACTACTGCGTTACCGTAAGGCAGCGAACTTACATTTTCCCGAAGAATCCTCACCTCCAATGTCTGGGGAATCAACTCCCGGATTACATTGAGTGGTTAGTTAGTTGTTTTTTTTAATATATATATATATTAGGCCGTTAGGGTCGAACCCGTATTTACGGCACATCAGGTGAATATATATAGAATATCACTAAGCCACCGCAGAGCCATTGAAGGTCTTGCGCTTTATTAACGCATAGAGATCTCTAATTTCTTTGTCCACTAACTATGCATCGGTGTACTTTAAGCTGCGCTCAAAAGGGGTATTTTACAATTCATACTAAAAAATTGAACAAAATTAATATTGAAATCACGAGTGCATATTGGTAAAAGGGTTGCATTTTAACGATAATAATGGAAAACAAATGTAAGCGATGAAAATTTCCATGTAATAATCGCGCACCTACGATTCAACTGCGAACAGACAATTGAGGAGTGATGGCTGAGTAGGGAACAAACTGATATTATAGTAAACTATTTCAATAACGTTGTTCTAATTAACGACCATTCCCGTTTGACGACGGTATCTTGCAGTCCAGGCAGCGCATTTAGAATCACTGCCATTCACAGCATAAAACCAGAATTTGACATCAGTGTTACCACGTGCGCAGCCGCCACAAGTTGCCAATTCTGCTGATCTTCAGCTTTCACTGACTCCGTAGTCGCATATTTAGCTATTTTTTTCCTCTATTAGTTTTTCTTTATATAATCAACTTACATTAAAAGTAGAGGCAATGGCGTAGGAATGGGAGTGGATCAGGTGACTCAAGCCTCCCATTGAATAACAAAATACATTATTCCCTATAACACCGAATCACTTGATTTTGCTCAAAGCTGCTTGAGTCTCCCATAATTTATGCACTAATACGCCCCTCACTAGAGGTATTAAAAAGTCATGTCAAGCCCCGCAAAATGTGGTTTTCGGATAATCCCAGTGATAAAGCAAATTTTCCGCTAAAAATAATCCCTAACATTTAAATCTCAAACTCATAATATCACTGATGTAAAAATGTGTACCTGTTAAACTTTCAAGAGGCAGAAGTACGATGACAGACAGCCAATTAAACCAGTCGTGAACGGTTGCAGCTGCAAAGGCTCTCCTGAATGAGTTCCTATCCGCGGCTTGGGTAAAAGATACGAAAGTATTGGTTACAGATGTACCAATATTGGCTCCCATTATAATAGGGATGGAAGTTTTTATGTTGATCACTGAAAAGCAATATATTTAGGTTAGTACCACATCTCAAATTCATAGAAAACAATGTTTTAACACAAGGGAATGATGTAATAAATAGTATTTGATAAAGGCGAGGAATTTGTCCTTTACATACATTCAAGTACCAGCAAAACTGAAACAGTCGCTTCTATTCCCAGAATGTGTCACAACGGCATCCCCCACCTCTCCATATCAGATATTTTATCTATTTACGCAATAGATTCAATTAGATTGAAATCCAGACACTGTCGTTTTGTTGCGGTAATCTGGTCGAAATGAGGACCCACGCGTTATTAGACAGGCATTTCAGAAGTGCGGGTGGTGTATCAAAGACAGTGTTTCCCAACTTTCTTCAAGCCGTGACCCCCTTTTATATGTTAACCAAATAGTCAGTGACTCTCCACACCTCTGTCCGCCGCCATATTTGCATAAAACCATTTTAACAGAACAAAAAAAAAAACCATTTAATACAAATTTATAATACATCTTAATGTATATTATAAATATAAAGTTAACAACGATTAGTAGAATATTGCAATGTAGCCATTTGGAAATATAAAAGCGTTGGAAACATTTGGTATAAAATTCCTTATAAAAATAATTGCAACTAAAAATAGTTGTGGCAATCTCCAGGCTAGGAACTACTGATCTAAGGCACCTAAGAAAAACATTGGCATGGATGCGAAACTCCACGTAAGGTTGAGTTTCGAAGCTGGTAAAAGTCAAGTTGGTGTCAACGTCTCTTTGAACATAGCTACATCGATGACAAGAACAATCATTATGCTGGGAACCGTCCATCAAGATTTATTTTTGCTTATTATTCTGTGTTTCTTACTTTTGCAGATTAGTGTTACTTAAAATACTACTTCATATTAAATGCTAAATGTCAGAAAGGGTCATATTCTATGCTAGAACGTAAGACATGATTCCATTTCACATTTAGCGATCCATGTAAAACTGAACTTTTTTCTTAGACACCCATGACCATTTACATAATATGTATAGCGATGATTCACATAGAACTATACTTTTGAGGAACGTATTTCTCGCGTTAAGCGAAAGTCGGGGGTATATTACATATGATCACACTTTCACTTCAGATAGAAATGTGATTAGAAAATTTTAATCTGCCTTAACTTTGAACTTTAAAATCTTGATTTCAATTTAGGAACTACTTAATGGCAATAAAGTTTAAAAATTAAGGAAGAAAATAATATTTTTACAAACGTTATACTTTTTATAAAACTATTCCTACAGCTATTTCTTAATATGATTAAAAATATAAAAATGTGCGTAATTTACAAAAAAGTCTGTTGGCACACTTCGTTTGAATTAACTAAACAGTATTCGAAGAGGTTGATATAAGATAATTTGGAACCATCGTGCATATACTTAATAAGTATTAGTACATATTAAAAAGATATAAATACAATATTTACAATTAGCTCCAACCATTGTGATGAGAATTGATGTAGATGTCGAAGAACTTTGCACCAGTACTGTTGCCAAGACTCCAGACATAAGTCCGACGATGGGATTCCGTAGAAATTCAACGTTTGATAAAAACTCGCTGGCATTTTTACCAGCCATAAGCCGAAGGGATGAGCTAAGGAAATCCAAAGAACAAACGAAAAAATACAGCAGCAATAAAATACCGCATGCCTTTCCAATACAAGTCAGAACACGGACAATTTTTCCTTTAGTCGAAAGATCTGCAAAAAAAAAAACATAACAAAATTCACTTTTGAAAATTGGGAATGAAATTATAATACTAAAACGTATTTTGCAACTAGAAATACATTGCCATAAAAAGCTTCCTATTTTTCTCGAAAATTATCGAAATGCTGTACTAGTTCAGTATTTTTCAAAGTGTGTTCTGCGAAACCCTGGGGCACAGCGGCGATCCTACATGGGTTCCACAAGAACAATTTGCAAAATATCGCTGCAATTTTCCAAGAAAATCTGCAAATACCTCAATTTTTCCCAATGACAACCTTTTAGAGATAACCAACTGTAATCAATACACAGAAACAATAGAGAAATATTACCAATCTTTTTTTGCATGTATTACCAATCTTTTTTTGCATTTATTACCAATCTTCTTTTGCATTTATTACCACTCTTTTTTTGCATTTATTACCAATCTTTTTTTGCATTTATTACCAATTATTTTTGCATTTATTACCAGTCTTTTTATACTTCATATATTGCTTAGTTATATGTTTATATCCAAACAGTGATAAACGATAGTCCTTTAAAATTTTCTTAATAGTATTTACAGAGAAGTTCCATGGCTACGCATGTGGTAAGAAAAGGGTTCCTCTCAGGGAAAAAAAAAGTTTCAGAACCACTGTTGTAGTTAATAAAACATTACCGTAAAATGTGACCGTCGATATAAAATATAAAAAACACAATAATATACTCAAGTGTCGAGAAATAAAATTATGTTTAATGAAAAATATATAGGTGTTGAAACTGAAGTTCACACAAACGTAGTTACGTCAGCTGGCACGTCGTTTTACAATTGTTTCTCGGCAGAGAAACTTCCCGCCTTCGTAAAAAAATCCTTCCAGACGGGGATACGTAGATGCATTAAATAAACTATTTGGAGTTCGAAAATTAATTGTCTAAATGCAGTTATAGTATTTTCACAATGCATCTGTTGGGTATTTTGCTTATTTCATTGATTTATATTAAATAGTTCATAATGTATTTTGTGTAAAAATTCTTAAACATAAAGTTGACCAGTGAGACTCACACGCACACACACAAAACGTAATTCTAAAAGTACTATACAGTAATGTTAGATAGTAAATTCCAATGTATAATAATAGAAAAGCTACAGAATAAAAGCAAGTGCCCACTCCCCACCCCAACTTAGATATCTCTACAATATATGATAAAAAAAATTAGACAGAGACATTTGTATAACTCGTAAAAACAAAGTTCGTTTCATGAAATTCGTAGCAGAAAAATCAATAAAAATGGTCGTAAGAAAGCGAGTTTTAAAATAATAAATATGTGTTTGAACATCGGTAGTCCGAAAATCGTTTTGTCCGATAAATTTGTAAAAGCGTTTCAATATGAAATATATTTTTCTTAAAATAAATTTTTATATTTTCTACAACTTTTCTGCCTTTTACGTGTATTTCCTATGATATCGAAGTAATCTAGAAAATTCAGAAGCTAAATTTCATTCAATTAAAATTAATAAATATACATAAGTACCAGGGCGTGCTGTCCATAGAAACAATGTAAGCAAGGGCGAATCCAGGGTACTATTATGGGGGGGGGCGCGGTTTGAGGGTTCTCACTGTGAAAATTTTTAGTTTTGGACTGTTAAATAGTTTAGGTAAATGTTGTTATATTACTAGCCTTCCTTTATCTTCACCAAAATATTTAATTTACGACAATGAAGTAGAGTTGGGCTTTTCTTTAATTAAACTATATGGTTTAGGGTAGATTATAGTCAAGTATGACAGAAGGATAAGCTAGTAAAGGAGACATATACAATAACCAAAACGATAATTTACAATGTAATTAATAGAACAAGTTTAAATTTAAACTACAAAAACATCGTAATTATTTTACTTTTTTTATAACAAGCAACTTTTTAAAAAATTTGAAGTTTATAGTGCAAAGTCAAGCCAGCTTGGTTTCTTTGAAAATTTGTCAATCACTTTATTTACATCAATATGAATGTCTCTATGGATGTGTATTAAAAGTCTCTTCTGTCATCCGCGTTCGAAGCCAAGTTTGAAGGCTCTGTAACAATGAAAAACATCGTCTTTATTTTTTTTTTCTATTTAACCCTGACGGGTGAGGGGGGGACGATCGCCTCCTCCGTCCCACGCTGGATCTGCCCTTGAATGTAAGTGTTGCTTGCCTAGCATCAATTTAAAACAAAAATTTAAAACACATTCACATTTTTGCTTCAATCATTAAGGTTGATTGATTGTTTGGCTTTTTTATGGCGCAAGAGCATCTGGGCTATACTGCGCCAACAATCATAAAAGTTCAGCATATATTTTGTTTATGTAATTGAAATTTTATCCGAGCTCAAACTAATCTTTTGCAATATTTTTGTCGATTGAGGGCGCCACACTCTGAGACCAGGGCTTGTGACGTCAAATCAGAAGCAACTTCAGGGTTGCTTTCCAGTGAGGATGTTAACTATGGGCATTTCTATGTAAGTATTTTATTGTTATCGTATTTTAATTTTCTATATAATCGTGTTTTCTGCTTGAAATCTGGCAGTTTGTCAAATTAAACATCAATTAAATTTATAAATACTATTTTAACCTTTTAAGCCTCATAAGTGCGAAATGATTTTAATCTGTGAAGCAATTTTAAAGCGCTTATAGAACGATAATGCTGTCATCTAGTAGCATCAATGCGAACTTTTACATTTGGATAATTTAAACAGGGGTCTCCAACTCACGGCACGCAGTTTTTCTCTCAATCGTGTTTTACTTTAGTTTTCTAGCGTATATGGGCATTAGGTGTAGTTTTATTGATTTGCAGTGCAACAGTGATTTAAAAAAAATTCATCTTAGGACTCGTCAAATTCTATTCTAAATATGCTGATATGAACATCTTCCCCACTATCTGACTGCATGCTCTGAAAACGTTACTGTTGTGGATTACTTACATCTGAGCATAGGCTGACATAGAAAGTTCA
>QLNU02015360.1:47081780-47116100 GCA_006491805.2 Dysdera silvatica
ATCTACGTACAGGGGAAGGATGTAAGGCCAAGTGGAAAGGTATGGAATACCGCGCCCCGACAGAAGGCCAACGTGGCCGGGAAAAGAGGAGATCGCCCTCCAGTATTTAAGGCTACAGACAAAGCAAGTAAGAAACCTGTTAGATGGTGTCACGAATGTAAAAACAACACGCATGATACTCAGTATTGTTCGTTCGTGAAGAGACAAACAGTAGGAGGTCAGGTACAACAAGTTTCCACAAAAGGGGACCATGCAGAAATAGGCCCCACTGAGCAGAGATGTAGTGGAAGAGCCGATCGTAGCTAAGGTAACTGCACTACATCTTGAAAAAACAGAAATGCCGCAGACGAAACGTGAAAAAATCACAATTGCAGGAAAAACATGCATGGAAGTAATAGTTGACAGTGGATGTTCCTGCTCACTTGTATGTAGAGAGGACATGTTGCCAGAAAGGGTAGCACAGCCAGCTATCCCCATTCAACTCCAAGGAGCATTTGGAGAACCGATTAACGCCAAATTGGTTAAAGTCAGGATCAGTTTGGGAGAAGCATATAGCCCAGACGTAGAGCCAGCCATTGAAATTTTGGCTGCTTTATCGAATCAACTCAGATGTGGTCCTTTAATAAACCCATCTGTCATACAGGAATTGCAGGACCAGAGACTGAAACATGACCAGGCAGACAGGCATGAACTGAAAGAGGTGGGAAGAACAGATGCGAGTGATGATGAACAGGAAGGAGTATGCAATAAAGTCGCCGTCCCGAGCGTTAATGACGCGTACATTTCTTTTGTAAGCTTTCAACCATCAGCATAGAGTTTTCAAAATTATTGGGGGTGGGGGGCTCGGGCCACACGGGCCCTTATAACTCTACTCCTATGCTTTCAACACAATTTTGTAACCTTTTAATGAAATTTTTTACTTAACTGAAGAAGTACACATCACGAGGTTGACAGTATGGGGTACAATGAGGATCTCATTGGCTTACCCAGGATTCATAAACTGGGGGGTGTTGAAGATTTTTAGGGGGTGCATCAAAAAATTGGGAGGGTTGTTAGGGGTGTATTGGGGGTTGTGTACAAATCCCTGAATGAGGTGGAATTACTTCAACAGTAGAAGAAGAAGTGCCGTCGTCATTTGTAAAAACATTATTAAAGTGTGCTGGATCTACTTAACTACATAACAGGCTGGATGGCTACACCAAAACTTTTTCTACTTTTCAGCTTTTTAATAATCAACAATTAAAATTCGAGTAGAAATTATCACTGCCAATAAGCATACAATTAACATATAACTACATAAATATGAATTTTATTAAAGTAAGTTTATGAACAAAATCCGATTGTAAGCGAAGTATTTTTACTAATAAAAATACATAAATAAATATGTAAAAAGGATACATAAAAAAAAGTGATCGATTTCCCCAGGCATTGAACACAAAAATACGGAGCGAAGAGCCGACAACTTAACGACCCAGCTACCGATTGGCTTGCGGAGGATGTCGTATTTTAAGCTCATATATCGGATGCAAAATCTTTAAAAATCCATATCTCTGGAAATAAGCCGCATTGGCACGAATGCCGAGACACGTATTTCCTTATTTTGGCTATACTTTCATCAAAAAAAATTTCATCCAAATCGGCGACGCACTCACCGTGAGTTCTCTCGAAAGATCCCGAACTGCGAACGATGATCACTATGACGAAGAACGGTAGTTCACAAAAAAAGTTATCTGAACGAACGGGTCATTTTTGTGAATAGTTCAAAAAGACCCGTTCGGTCACGAACGATCTATCTATACTCACAACAACATCTTTTCAGTATAGCCATGGCGTCAACGAGGGTGAGTGTTGGAAAAGTAATTTCTTGTATACCATTAAAAAAAAAGCTCGATATTTCGCAGGTCATGAACTGCCAAATATTTCAAAAATAGATAGTTGGAGGTGCTTTATGTTTAGTCTTATTTGTAATAACCTGCTCTAATTATTAGGGGTTGTTTAAGTGTAGCTTCAGTTATATATTACATGTGCTGTAAGCAACTTTTTAAGAGCTGCTCAGAGAAAGTTATGTCAAGATTCAATTCTGTGTTAGACCTTTTTCATGAGATTTTTTGTATGCCTCGAAAAGCAGAAGGGAGAAAGAACTTGTAAAATGGTTTATGCTTGACCATTGGGAAAGAGTGTCCTATATTCACACATGTGAAATGAGGTTGTTAGATACAAATTTTGGATCAATTCAAATGGTGTTTCAAGGTCTCTTGGGAAGTGCATACCAAAAATGGTCGTTAGGTAAAATTCACCGTTCAGTAAAAGTTGCATTCAAATGCTATTCTGTTTTTGATGAAATATAAAAGAGTTGTATTCGAATTTCACTGAGTGCATCTGGAGAACGGTGCTTGCCTTCTTCTAGGTGACAGGGACCTTTTCATCTCTTTCCTGTTAGGACAGTGGTTCCCAACCCTTTTCAAGCCGCGACCCACTTTTATAGTAGCTAAGAAATCCGCGACACCCCCTTTTTATAGTAACCAAAAGATCCGCAACCCCCCCTTCTGTCCGCCGCCGCCACATTTGCAATAATAAAAGCATTTTTAACGGAGTAGAGAATACACATTAAACAAAATTTCATTGTATTATATTATGGGTGCCACTGCATTAGACGTTACCCACATCAATTCTAGCCAGTGTTTCTAAAATCGGCACAAGGCGACTAGCCGCCATGTTTTTTACTGCATTTTTTTTGTGATTCCTCCTCCTCTTCCCCTCTCCCCTACCATAAATAAAATACAATACTCTCCTCTTTTCCTGCATTTTTCCTGGTCATGTTTACAGCGGTTTTTTTTTGGCGTTTTCGTGATTCCTTCTCTTTCCCCCCCTCAACCCTAAATAAAAACCAACAATCCTCTTGTCCTCTTTTATTCCTTTTCCCTTTTCCTTTGGGCGCAATCCTTTCTCTGCATACGTAATACTTGAAAGTCTCCCAAAGAGGGTGCATGGAATTTCGTGACGTCCTGGAGTATGCCCACTAAACTCGCAAGACGTCAGAGTGGAAGCTTTGCCAAAAGCAGGTACAAAATATGAATGTGCTAGGACTCCTGTACTTTTTTTTGTTAGAAATGAAGCTCTGACCATAACAATAATATTCGCATAGATTTTACTACTATTTTGGTGATTTATCTTGGTTGCTTGGCGATTGAATTTCGTGAGGCTGCTATAATAAGGGAGTACCAAATTTCAAATTTTTACCACTGAATAACCTTATATGTAGACCTGGGAAATGCAATTATTTAATCTTCATAGGCTGCCATATTTAAGGAAAAAAATCAAAATGGCTACCTACGACAAGCAAAAGCGGGTAACACAGGCATGTTTGCTTTTTGTATCTTCCAAACGGTTAAAGATATTGGTTTGAAATGATGCTGCAGAACTAAGCATTTTTTTTTCTTGTGTAAATTTCAAAACCCATTACAATTATAGTTACAGTTAATGCCTGATGGTTAATGAAATTTACAGGAGTAATACAATGCCAATACGGGAGGTGGGAGAATCTGAAAAAGATTAGCTGAAATACGGGAGGGTTGATCACCCTAGTAAAAATAGAGAAAAATAAATACTAGTTACTTTAAATTGAATCAAGATACCAAAATTATTCTAAATTTAATTAAGTTATTTTGACACTAGCGTAAGGTTTAAAAACACGACGTTTCGGGAGTCAACTGCTGCCTTTGTCAAGTGAAGGCAGAATGAAGAGTTCGTGAAAGTCCTAAGCTTATATACCCGCATGTTGGGAATCCTCATCTGACGTCATCTGGTGCGGAACAGCTCTGGCTGGGTAACCCTCACCGATGAAACCCCTGCATCTGACGTCAGATGAACACCCCCAACTCGAGGTTTTGCAAAAATCCTGTAAGGTTCTGGTAGAGGTTTTGTGACTCTAAAATTGTAGGTTTCCCATGATTATTGAAAAAGTTCTACCCAGCAGCATTGGAAATAACGGTGTCGTATCACAATTTGCAATTCAAAACATATTGAAGACGATACATTTTCGCGAATTGTGTGGAAAATTTTGCGATGCAAAAAAATAACTCTAATCATTTTATAAAATGACAAAAAAGTAACCTTTATTTATAATGCAAACATCGGAATTTCGGTATTAAATTCATTCCCATCAATTGTCATCCGTACTGCAGCATTTGCTTTTTGTCTGCTTTCGAAGCTTCCATTCATTCTGCCCTCCCTTCTGCTTTCATACCACGTGATCTTCCTCGGGGCCTTTTTGTTCGAGAGGGTCACAATCCCGTCTTTCTGCGCTCGTGTGTCCAGTAGGGTGAGACGAAAATAAAATTTTTTCGAAATGAGAAACTGTACTCCCTCAAAAGTTGTGGATTAATATGGTATAAAGTGGTAAAATTTGAAAAATGTGACTGAATATGTTAGGGTTCCCCAAAAGGGCCAAAGTTTCGGTATTTTTAACAAAAAGTTTGAAAAACATTATGAAGCCCAAAGTTGTATTTTAATTTGCTTCAAACAATAACCATGTCAATTGATATCTCATTGAATCTTGTATCTTGTAATATCTCATAATCTTGTATTATAGGTAGAAGCATATCGATGCATAACATTTACTTCCAAAATAAATTAAAGGGTCAGTAAAGTGGCCGAATTTGGACAATTTTCTTGTGTGACTCGGGCGTCGAAAATAATCATCTATTTAATTTTGCGTAGTTCTTATCTAGTTATAAACTACCCAGGACTCACCATGAGGAGGTGACTGAGTTTTGAGTCCCACACGTGCCCCCCCCCCACCACCAACGATTAGAACATGAGCTTAAAGAAATTACTCCATCCTGAAGTCTGCCTTGGACTCAAATTTTGGCATTTTGTGGTCCATGAGCCTAGCTCTAATAAAGCCATCTCGAAATATGGCACCACAGACGGTAACTGGCTACAGTAACCAACTTTACAGTTCTTTCAACTGCCTGGGAATGACAGGGTATTTCAGAAGGCGGAATGTTGCGATATTCATCACCCTTTACAAGTTCCTCGAGTTCTTCATCAGTCCAGTTGAGTGTAAATGGAGGCTCAGACATTGGGCAGTCACGCTAGTTGATCAGATTTATGTAATCGTCATATTCAAAGTTAAGATTCGGGATTATGAATTTCCCGATGTTTGCATGGGTTGTAGATTTTCTGGTTTAAAGAATACCCCTGATAGCAAGCTCGCGAACGTGAACATGCTCATCACATAATATCGCTGTAAGGAGGCTTTCGGGATGTGCGAAGTAAGCGTTCTGAAAACTCTTGTGAATAACTTTTTTGAGATCATCCTCCAAGTGTTGAGAAAACCTTAGACTTCGCTGTAGATTTTTTGGTCCATCCTTATATTTGTGATTATGTTTAATTGCAAACCATGACGGAACATAGACTTTCATTATGAAAGTGGCAAGCTTCACTAGTTGTGCCATTGGATTCAATGTTGTAATGAATAAATGGAGTACTTGGTTAGAAAACATTATATAGCGGGAATGTACCAACTTCCTATGAGACCTGTTAGTGAGACTCTGAGAACATTCTTCACTGGACACGGCTTGACAAATTTGCAACATATAAAGCTGGTCTGTGCTCAGATTTGATATGTCTACCATTGGAAAGATGCCATTAATAGGTTCAGATTGTACAACTGGTAGCTGTTTGCATGCCAGAAGACTTTTCCCAATTTGTTCGGAAAATTCAGAGGGCCCTGAAGTATTTCCGTTCAAAGTTTCCATGAGGCAGCGAAGAAGTAGTTCATTGACATGTAGCTGGCATATTATCCAATGTACTGATTTTTGCAACTTCTGTTCAATTAACCGAATTACTCCGTCATTGTTTCAGGTATTGGTTGCTTTGCCATCGCTACCAATAAATGTAAGATTTGAAACATCAATATTCTTTTCCCCAAGGAAGTCCCATATGGCATTACGTATGTTTCTTGCTCTTTTGGAATTTGGCACTACATGTCCAAGGAATGACGATACTGGCTCTTCGACGATAGAAATGTGTTCTTCCCATTCCTTTTTATGATGTGATTTCCCATCTTCAGTCTTGTGTGTAGTTAATGTTTCATCTCGCCTGCCATGAGTGATTTTTTTTAACATTGGAAAATAATAAATCATGAAATTATACTCGAATAAACCATCATCCCACTTTACTGCGACTATTCCTATTACATTAACCGGATTATCGTGAAATTAAAAAAATCGCAAAATTGTCCAAATTCAGCTACTTTGCTGACCCTTTAATTTATTTTGGAAGTAGATTTTATGCATCGATATGCTTCTATCTATAATCCAAGATTCGATGAAACATCAACTGACATGGTTATTGTTTGTTAAAATACAGCTCTGGATTTCATCACGTTTTTCGAACTTTTTGTTAAAAATACCGAAGCTTTGGCCCCTTTGGGGAACCCTAACATATTCAGCCACATTTTTCAAATTTTACCACTTTATTTACCATGACAAACCACAACTTTTGAGGTGGGGTACAGTTTCTCATTTCGAAAAAGTTTGATTTTTCGACCCACCCTAGCGTGTCCAGGGCTCGAAATTAGTGGTCGTTGATCACATTTTCACCTATAAATTTCGTTTTGATGACAAAGATTTTAGACCCAGTCATTTTTGGTGCCTAACTTTTTCAATTTTTATTGTTTATGTAACACAAATTTCGATTGACAGAAGGAAAAATAAAGGATTGAACAATCTCACACGTGCACGTCGCAAGATCAGAATTATTATTACTTTTGTTAAGAGAGAACCCATGGTATGAAATCTAGTAGGCTCTGGCCAACTATGATACCTCGCTTCCCTCCCCCTAGCATTCCACTAGCATTTCAACGTAGCCTTTTCTACCCTTAAGGAAATTTTTTAAGGATAGTTTACATTTAGTGATGTTCTTTGGCTTCACGCTCATTTTCAATTTTTAAGTTTGCTATTGATTTTCGATCACTAAGGCTAAGCAAAACAAAATTGGTAGTAAAGTTTCTAGAACTCCGTTGATCCGCCCTCCCCTCGAAAGCGTATCTCCGATTTTGTTCTCAACTTGAAATTCTGGAAAATTTTGAAAAAAGCGCACCCACTTCCTCCCCTCAAAATAAAAACTGTGAATAAAATTTTCTTTGTTAAATAAAATAAATTCGGAAAAACATTGTTATTTTATCTTATCATAATGTACATATGGTAATATATCATCCCCCCCCTTACGATATTTGCCATTTTCTGTGGCATTTAAGGAGCAGGATCACGAAATTGCATTTGTTCATTTTAGCGTTAAATTGATCGTAAATGCCCTTACGTTTTCCACGAACTTTAATCGAACTTTTTGAGTGATTGGGGAGGGGGTCGACTTGACTACAACTCTGCTGCTCAGGGACGGAATATGAAATATTATTAGTTTAATTAAAGGTGCCTTTATAAAAACATTCAATTAGAGTATATCACAACAGTTTTTTTTGTTTTTTAAATTGCACCTAAGCAAAATGTTTTGGTAACTGAAGAAAATTAAATGCCATTAATGCCCAACGCTCTGCTTCTAACTTTTAACCCAGGGTATAGTATGACTTCAAAAATGGACCATCTCCAATTTTTCACCATGGCCCCCTCAAATAAAAAATTATATTTCCTATGTATACAATCATGATATATGCCTGAATTGTAATGAGTCTACTTGGCAGCATTTAATGGCAGAATCTCCTTCACAAGTTCTTCTGTTTTGTAAATTACTTTGTAAAAGTAAAGTCATAAGAGTTTGTAACTGAAGTTATTGTTCAGCACTTTTGAACACACACACACATTAAATATTAATTTTCTCTTTAAACTTCTTGTTTTTTTTGCAGAAAATGTAATTTTGAAAATGTCGTAAAACTGCCCCACAATTTTGTAGAACTGCTCCTCAATATCAGAATTTGATTAGAAGTACTGCTCCTCAAAATGAAATACTTATTTCCAATGCTGCTATCCAGATTCGTCACATTCTGATGTAATATTTTCATCGAATGCCAATCTGGTTCGTGACTCTCTCTGAAGACATGTTCAGCCAACTGGTTTGAATTGTCTTCCCTAGCTACCGCACGCATATGCTCCTTCCCTCGTAGACGTATCGATCTTCCCGTCTGTCCAACATACACCTTGTCACAGTCTCCACACGGTATTTGGTAAATAGCACCAGATTTTTCCTCCTCAGGGACGCGATCCTTAACTTTAAGTAATAGATCACGCAGGGTGTAGACAGGTTTGTAGTAGGTCTTAACATTCACACAACTGAGAATTCGAGACAGTTTTTCTGAGACACCTCAGGTGTCTCAGAAAAGTTGTCTCGACTTAATACTTGAATGCTCCCCTATGTGCACAGATGCCACTGGGCCATGCATACTGTTAATATAATAAAATATGGTTATATTTGTGTGGCCATGGTCTCCGTGCCTGGCCCTGGCCTAGAATCGCCACTGTCTGTCAATAAGTTGTATGTTGCCATTTTTCGTCATCTTTGTGATTGCAATGCAATGAAAAAGGCCTCATTTGTGGCAAGGAAAGAATTCATTCTGCATTACGACAATGTTCCAATACACTGGTCACTCAGGGTCAACAAATGCCTCACAAAGCATAACATACTTGTCCTTCCTTGGACTCCATATTCTCTGGATCTTGCTCTATACTCCCGTTCAATCTAACCTGACAGTGGAGGGAAGGCTGGAGTTGACCGTATTGCAACAAGTAAACCCTGTTTGTGAAGTATTCATGCACAGTTTTTCGTTTATCCCTGTTACAGTCTTTGACTAATAACCCGATTTGGTGATTTCTCACCATTTCCCACACATGTCTTGTTTTTTTTCTGTTATGGATAATTCTCACAAGTGAACTTTCCCAAAGGGTTAGATCGTTTTTAACTAAAAATTAAAACATTATTAAATTTTTTTGATTAAATTCAAAAATTTAAAATACACAATACCAGTTTTCTTAGAGGAAGGGAAAAAAGGATTGGGGCACGAGGGGGGGCTTCTTTCCATACTAATACTGACTTTTGAGAAGTCATCATCTTCCTTAATTACAGCCATAACTTTAGGATTGTAGGAATTTCATTTCTGAAAGGAAAGCGTGAACTTTTTTCCATATTGCCGATAAGGTAAATTCATTATAAATTTTCATCCTCGTATGCATGCCTACTTTTAGTGTTTTTTCTCCGGAGTTGAAAACTTCCCTTAATCTTTTTCATTCTGTATATGCTGTAAAGAGAAACATCAGTTAAACTGGAAACAATCGCTACACTGGCATACGCAGGGGGGGGGGTGTCGATAGGAGTTGTAGCTCCCATTGCAATGAAATTTTGTATATTTAGCAAACCAATATATAAAATATATCTCTGTAACCCCTAATCGAACCCATAACCCCCCTTTCTGCCTATGCCTATGAATTGCTATGACATCATTGTCAGATTTTTTTGGGTAATATTGGTATATTTTGCAAAAAACATTCATAACAACCTTATCGGAACTTCCAAGTGGTTTTCCAGCCTTATGCGGTTAAATGTAAAAGAATCATTATTCGATACAGGAGCAGTAGCCATTATTACGTTCATGCGAAAATGCGAAGTCCGTAAGAAAGAACAGATAATGAATCTCTGGGTTGGGGAAGGCTTGCTGCTACCTTCATTTTCTCCAAATTGCGCCAAAACATGCTTTGACCCTATTGGATACCAAAGCGATGATGTAATAAACACATCTTTCCCTAAATAAAGACGAAATGTAATATTACTGGGTACACATTATATGTACATAATTCTAGATTGATTGTATAAACATGTTTGCATTTGATGATGAATTTAACAAAAAGTATAATAAAAAAATTTTTTTTTAAAGTCAATTCCTTCAATGCGCTGCTCAAATAAAAGGGAAGAAAGGGAAAAATTGCGAAAAGCAATTTTGGCGACATTTGGCAACATTTGGCTGTAATTGGCGGCAAGCATTAATCGCCAAATACACCAAAGGAAAGCAAAAAAAAAATCATTTAAATTTAATTAATGAATTAATATTTGAAAAAACTGTATTAACATCAAGTGTCATCCACTACAAGTTTAAAAAAATTTATTTGAACTTGATTGGATGGATAGAAAGTATTTTATTAACGATTGAAAATTTGAACAAGATATATATATATATATATATATATATAGGGAGAGTGTGAGCTAATAGAAGGAATTGAAAATGTAGTACTTAACTGACGAACTATTTTGTAAGGGCGGAAGGTTACAAGGCATAGCCTTCCCTCCACTGTCAGGTTAGCTTACAAACAAGGTTACTTAACAGGAGTATAGCTGATTACTACCTGTTTCCGAAAGTTAAATGTTTGTTCAAAGGCCCCAAAGCAGAATGTGCTAAAAAGTGTGACACACGTTGCAGAACGAACAGCTTTACTGCAGAACAGTCGTGCGGTGGATCGTTTTTTTCTTTGTCTTAAAATAAATAAAAAAATTAGTTACACAAATAGCTTCCGCATTTCTATTAAAAAAGGAATTTACATTTTATAGAATTTAAAAATGTATATAATACATATACATGCATCTCCTGCAGAACATTTTTGTTCAGCTGAAGGCTTGTTGCAGAACATTGGAAATATTTTGCTTTGGGGTTCAAAGGGCACAGGTTTGCTTTTGCTGAAGAGATTAAAACCTATGCGATGCATTCTGTAAAGGAGGCGACCAGAAGTATCCCATAGGCTGATTCAGTAAAGTAGTATCAATGTTGGCAGAAGTATATCGGTACTCAAAGTGCTTACTTTGAAGGTGGTGATGTGAAAATGTTGCTTTTCCTCTGTAATCCAACATTTTGTAAAAGTTTGGTTTATTTTTGACTCTAGTAGTATATTTCAACAAGCAAAAACTTTTTGATATAAATGCATTTTTTACGCTATCTGTATTTTAGTGTTACTGAAATTTATAGTTTCGAATGTTGTTTAATGGTTTTAATTTCATATAATGTATATTACATTAAAATATTTAATACTTCATTTTGTTACATTTCACGGGGTTTAATCTTTACGCTCATTTTAACAAGATCTAGGCAATTCAGTGATGGACGAAAGCATAGCAGATTCGATAATTCACATATGCAGAATCGAAATGACACTTTTCAGTTTGTAAGTAAACATTACTGTGTATTCTAAGAAATATGTGCAATGAATTTTGTTTTGTTACTGCAAATCACTTTTACTGTAGCTCATGAGAGTTTTAGAAAATAAGATATTTTTTCATTGTAATCCCACACGACGTGCGAAGGTCCTTCAACTGGCAAGGGAACCACTTTTGTGGAAGCTCGTACTCTGACACAAGACATATCACAAATGATAGTCCATAAGTACCTTATTAAGAATATGAAGTCAGCATTTTGTGAATGGCGTATAAATGTTTTTTATTAATATTCAAATTCCAAAAATTGCACTTTTTAGGTGGTTTGATATTTTTTATTCACACTGTATATAAAGATAACTTACGAACACAATTCGAATAAAGAAGGTGGTTGCATTTAAGGGATAAAATTATAAAATTACACGAAAGATCATTCAGAGTATTTTAAAAAATTGTATAAAAACTAAGCTTTTTAATACCAATATTTGGCGCGTTTGGCTATGGTTTTGAAGAATTGGCGATACCGGTATGAAGTATAAACATTTCGTCAAAAAAATTACAAACAAAATTGCTCTGGATGAAATCAAAATTGATGTAACACACCAAAACGAAATTATAAAAATTCATTCTTAGGTATATAACCAATGGTATATAATACATGTAATTATTACTATTAGGTATATAATACATGTAATTTACATCTTTTAAGCGCAGCCATTGTAAGGTACAATTATGCTTTGAACACTTCCATGAAAAATGTTATTACCCTAACTTATCAAAACTCTTCCGGATTTCGATATTTTGAATCATTTTTATAATTTTTCCCATATCAAAAATCTTTGATTTACAACATTCAAACTTTCCATGTCAAATTTTCACGAGAGCCAGGTTGACTTCAGAAAAAATAGGAGACATCAATATGATACAATGCTTGTCCACGTTTTAAAGCAGATTATTTACATATAAAATTTTGAAATGCAAGCTGCGTTAAAAATATTTTTCTTTATTAAAAAATTACGTAAAATATTTTGATGTTACGGCCATAAAATTTAGAAGATTTTTTCCTTTTTATTATGGCATTATATTTCCTAAAAATAATGCCAATGACGGTAGAAATATGAGCTTAATTATAGAATAATAAATGCTTCATGCCGATATCGCCAATTCTTCTAAAGCATAGCCAAATGTGTGCCAAATATCCATTTTAATTTTTAGTTTTATTTAGTTAATAATTAGTTTTGTATAATTTTTAAAATATTCTAATAATCTTTTGTGTAATTTTATAATTTTATCCGTTAAATACAATTACCCTCTTCATTCAAATTGAGTTCAAAAGTTATTATCTTCATATACAGTGCGAATAAAAAATATCAAACTTCACCTAAAAAGTGCGATTTTTGGACTTTAAATATTAATAAAAAAGTTTTATATGCTATTCACAAAAAACTGATTTCATATTCTTAATAAGAAATTTAGGGACTATCATTTGTGATAAGTCTTGTCTCAAAGTGCGAGCTTCCACAAAAGTGGTTCCCTTGTGAGAACACCTGTGAATGGCATATTATAAGAATATTGTAATTACCTTAAAAATAATTTCACTAGCTATTTACGGCACTAATCCCATTGTAATACCAGATGTTTCATTCGTCTATCACAGAAGGCAGTAGCTTGCTGGTGGAACTATTCTTGAACAATATCCTGCATCTGTTTGTCCAAGTGAAATCAGTTACTTTACAGATGCTTAAGCACCCTGGAAATGTGATAGTCACAGAATCCCAATCTGTATGTCAGATGCTGGAGTAGTTTTCACTTGAATTTGTAAAGATAAAGTATAATGATTTTTTCAGTGTGGGTGCGAGCATTATCATAAAGAAGAATGACTCCTGCAGTGAGCATCCCAGGTGGCTTAAACTTAATTGATGGTCCCCAGAGATTTGAGGTTCTGCATACTAAGTATTGTTTCTAGAGATGATAAATTTGATTATCAGTGGGTTTGTGTGGTTGAAAAAGGCCAGCATAACTTTCTATGCACTTGTTACATGAACTTGAAATTGAACAAAATTTACTGTTCAATCATCATTACTTTACTCATGACCACTTGGATGGAACACGTAATGATGGCTTTAAATAAGCGTAGACTTACTGTCATCACGTCATGGCTTCCCTACTGTTTGTGTGCCATTACACTACAATGGTGCCACCTATGTTTTGTGTTGGCAATGCCACAATAAAACCAGTTGTCATTTCACTGTGTACTATAGCTTGTTTTCATTTGAGTGATCATTACATTTTTAATGTAATTAGTAAGATTCAATTAAGGTACAAAAATTAAATGATGAATAGCACAGTTAAATACTTAATAAACTTGTAAACGCTTTTCTGCACCCAAGTTTTCTACCTTCCTCAACAAAAACAAAACACACTATGAGCTTCTTAGAAGACATAAAGAACAAGTCCTGGTAACATGCTGCCATGTAGTTCCAGAAAAGGTTAACCATAGGAAATGTAGGTGTTACTTGCATTTCCTATCGTTCATAGAGCCCGGATTATATGCAATTTCTTAGTGCATATGCAGTTGCATATTTTAGCCCTTTTTAGTGTTTGTGCATATAAATGCATAAAAATTATGAATTTCCAGAATAAATGCATATTTTAAGGGTTTTAGTAATTTTAAGAATTTTATTATTCCCTCATTGTAAAAATTTCGCCACAACGCTAAAGTTAAAATTTTCTCCTCTTATCTGAGCGGAAAGGCAATGGAATTTGTTTGGATTTTTATGGCGCAAGAGCATCTGGGCTATACTGTGCCAGATGGAATTTGTAAACATAGATGTTTAATTATGTCCTAGGGTGTCAAAAATGTTGTCATAGCAGAATTATAACCACCATCCTTGTTAGGAAAACCAAAGATTAGTTTTACTGTGCTTGGCTGGCAATTGATTGAGGTCAGATTAAAACTAACATTATAAAATTCTACATCATTTTCTATCGGCGATAAGCATGGGTCTATCATCAGTAAACTATCCGTAATAGACAACCCTAAAAAATTTACAAGTGCTGTCCAGTAACTTTTGTAGCTCTGGGAAGGACCTTTTGGCCATAAAATGCTGTTATATGATAGAAGAGAAAGCTTAACTGTTAAAGAATTTCAAGAGACACATTGTGATATACTGTCATAGAAATTGTACTGACACATGCGAAACATACGATTTAATGTATATCGAATTTTTCTACTTGGCGGTTAATAATATATCCACACGTTTTAAAATACTGGACATTAAATTTTCAAGCATTAAAAAATTTTATGTACATATTCATACATTTTAGGTACATGTCTATTCATTTTAAATGCATATACATGGATATTTTGAGGTTCTTTAGTGCATATTTTGAGTTTGCTTTGAGTTTTTGAGTTTTGCTGCATATTTTGAGGTTTTTGGTACATATTTTGTTTGTTTTTTAGTGCGTATAATCCAGGCTCTAGAAATAAGAATATAAGTAATGTAATTATCACTACCCAAACATGCTTCTTATTTCAAAATGAGTATTTTCAACAGACCAACAGCAGGCAACTCCCCTTTTACCATTATTAGCAGATATCTATATGAATTTTGTAGATGGGAAAAACTTCAAAATCTTTAAATTTTAGGTAAGATATGTTGATATATTCGCTCAACTATATGTCAATAACTCCGACTCGGATCATCTCATGGCTACATCTAATTCTGTTGATCCTTACATTCAATTTTCTTTCAAATGTGAACTTGATGACAATCTCCCCTTTCTAGAAACCATTATCCATAAAACTGTCTCTTATTACTGCAGTGTACACCATCAACGCTTGGCGTTTCCTTTACCTCCTCACTTTCTATCCATATACCCTAATTCCTAAAAAATGAGTAGCTTCTACTTGTACATGTTTTGGGCCTCTTGAATTTGTTTTTCTATTAAATTCCAAAACAACAAAATTGCATCAAAAACATTGCCAGAAATCAGGGTTTTAATCCTGGAATTGTTGATCAAGCTTTCACCAAACTTTTAAAAAAACAACAAAACTGAACACCTGCTGCCTCTCACTGATCATTTCACGGGGCTCACCAATTATCTAGCTTTCTTTTGTTCTTGGCCACAACTAAAAAATTACTTCTGTACTCTTCAAATTTAACTTCGAAGTAATTTTTTCACCTATCAATAAAATCAGCTTTTCTAACCTAAACGACACTATTCCAGATTGTAATTCTTGGGGGATTTACCAAATTCCTTGTTTGTGTTATCTTACATGGGTCAAACTTGCTGAGCTCTCGGGTTCAGAGTCAAAGAACATAAAACATGTGTCAGGAAATAGGAATTTACTAAATGATCCATTGCACAACACTGCTGGGCTCTGAACGATTACCAATTCCAACTTGATCAAGCCAAAAGCATTTTTAAACCATTTTCAGAATTTTAATTTAATTTTTTTAATCCTCTAGACAGGGTTTGTGCGGATACTTGAAAACCTGGAAAGTCCTTGAAATTTATTTTTTGGTATTTCAGACATGGAAAAGTCCTGGAATATACGCTGCTGTAGATTCCCCCCCCACCTTTTCTTATGTTTTCCCCAATGTTTTATTTTGCTGTCTAGAGAACTTTTTGCTGGTTAGATTCCAATATTTCAAGCCCCCTAAAAATTGGCAGATTGCCAATAAATCTCCTCCTCTAGCAGTTCTATTTTTAGCCAGATCCTAGTTTCTACTTGTAATCATTTTGAAGATTTTCAAGGCTACAGTCCATGTCTGTCGTGGGGAAGAGGGATGGGATAGCTGCAAAGAAACGACATTGCTGCACCAAATAACAATTTCTGTAAGATTGCTCCAGGCTGTGCCAAAACGTAAAATTTTCCAGAGCATCGAACTGCGCTGAAATTCACTTTCTCCTTTTTCAAAATTACATTTAGCCTTTGTATTTTGTAGTGCCAAATTTTCCTCCCCACCAAATTTAGGCTCCAAAGTTTCCCCAAAATCACTGCATTTCCAGTTTCCTTGGCATTCAAAGTAACTTGCCATCTGTGTGACTGAACACTATATATACAATCGCCAGACAGCATTGGCAACAGGAGGCTGTCTCACCTCCCTGTCTTGAGTTTTATTCACAAAGGAAACGTTTGCATCCCCCCCTCCCTGCCTTGGGAAAATTCCTGTGGGCACACTGTTGCCAGACAGGGTTTGAAATTAACATCATTAGTTGTATTTTGCACCTATAAATTTTGTTTTGACGACCAAGATTTTAGACCTTGTCGTTATTTTTGGCACCTAACTTTATTTTTATTATTTATATGATGCAAATTTCGATTGCTCAATCCTTTATTCTCAATCTTTATTTTTCCTTCTACCAATCTCACGCATGCACGATGCAAGATCAGAATCATTGTTACTTTCGTTAAGGGGGAAACCCATGGTCTGCAATCTAGTGGGCCCTGGCCAACTACGATACCTTGTTTCCTTCCCCTAGCATTCCACTAGCGTCTCAACGTAGCCTTTTCTACCTGTGAAGAAGTTTTTTAGGGATAGTTTACGTTTAGCAATATTTTTTGGTTTCACGCTCATTTTCGATTTTTAAGTTTTCTATAAATTTTTGTCGACGAGGGCTACACGAAACGAAATCGGTAGTAAATTTTCTAGAATTACATTGATCCACCCTCCCCTCGAAAGCATATCTCCCGTTTTTATCTCAACTTAAAATTCTGGAGAATTCCGAAAAAGTCCCCCCACCCCCACAAAATAAAAATTGGGGATAAAAATTTAGTTGCCAAATAAATTAATTCACAAAACGTCTTGTTATTTTACCTTACCATAATGTACATAAAGTAATCATAACACCCCACCCCCTCACGATACTCAGCGATTTTCTGTCGCATTTGAGGAGCTGGATCGACGAAATTGCATTTGTTCGTTTTAGCATAAAATTACTCTAAATGCCCCCCCCCTCTACATTTTCCATGAATTTTGATTTAACTTTTTGAGTGGTTGGGAGGGGGGAGGTCAAAGCTTCTGATTATGGCCCTGCTGCTCAGGGGCTGAATATGAAATAACATCAGCTTCATTAAAAGGCACCTTTATGAACTTTATGAAAGCATTCAATTAGAGTTTATCTTGACAGATTTTTTTTTTTTTTTTTTATAAATCGCACCCAAGTAAAACATTTTGATAACTAAAGAAAAATTGTTAGGTGCCATTGATTTCCAACGTTGTCCTTTTAATTTTTAACCCTGGGCATAGCGTGGCTCCAAAAATGGACAATCTCAAATTTTTCACCATGCTCCCCCCCCGCCTCCCAAATAGAAAGTTGTATTTCTTATGTATACCATCATAATATAGGCATGAATTGTCATGCTAATCTGCTTGGCAGTGTTTAATGGCAGAATCTCTATTATCTTTATCATTTTGTAACTTAAGCAAAGTATTGCATTACAATACAGCTGAATGCAGTAAAGTATTGCATTGAGTACAGCCGAATGTGAAACAGATTTTAGTTACTTTAATTAAAAGACAAACTAGACTTAATTACTTTGTACTATTAAGCTGTGTGGACCAAGAATGGCTGAATGTTACCTACCGCCTGCAATTAATTTATGAGCATATGGATGTATAAGGCAACCAGATTTTATAAACTTTTTTAAATATTTCTTTATAATTTATAAAATGCCTGTTTTACTTATCATTATCATTGTAAGTTATTGTGCTATGTGTATGAATACACAACGTAATGCTACGGGAACAAAATAAATGCTCTTGAAATTGCCACTAAGAAAACATTGTTACGTGTCGTTGATGCCTAACTTTCCATTCCCAATTTCTAGCCTTGCTTTTGACACTATGCAATTGCTGCTTACTATAGATGCAGACATATATTATTTTTTGTTGAATTACAACGGAACTATAATCGCTAAAGCAAGAACACATTTCTATAAACATTCATTGAATTTTATTCAGAGAATATATATTTGCATGCTTACATTTTCCGAACCTATCAAATCTAAAATTTCGGTTTTATAATTTAACACCCTTTCCCCCAAGAATTTTTTTTGAGCAAATCGCATCTCACTTACGTACAATAATGGGAAAAGTGGCTGACCCCCCTTCCCATATACAATGAGTTTGCAATAAGTTGAAGTCCAATAAGTCGAATATTCCTATATATCAAAGTTTTTATGCAGTTTCGGTCCCGTCTGTCAAAATTCAATGTAAATTTTCCCAATAATAATAAGAGATAATCCCAATAATAATAAGATAAATAAATTTCCAATCAGAATCTTTCCAGTTTCCCGCTTGCATTTCCAAATCCCACTTTTCACATAATTGAGTGTTTGTAGTCGTTTATTAGAGAGGTTAGTGAATACCACAAAGTGTGCTGCTGTTTAAGCATAGTGTAAAAGCATAGTATAATAGTGTGCATAGATGTGTAAACAAAAATTTTCTTAATTTGAAACAAAAAAGTGGATTTCACAAGAAATTTTGAGAAGAATCCGAACTTAATGAAAAAGGATCCAGCAGAGAAATATGGCATTCCACCAGCCCCTCATGGGCTATAGGACTTGCGCCCTCATGGGCTATAGGACTTGCGTCCTCAGATAATCCAAGGTATTCGCCCTTTGAGAGGACCATTTTGATGAGTAAAGAGGATATCTTGAAAAGACACGTGTACAATGTTGATCCGAAATATAAGAGACTAAACGCCCATGCTTTTCCTGATGTTGAATCCACTTTTTGAAGTGTTTTGAATCGTACAGGAGCCAGAACAGTAAAATTTGTTTTAGTGATATGATGCTATGTGAAAAAGCTATGGGCTTTGCTAGTCTGTTGAAAGTGGAGGACTTCAACGCAAGTGCAGGATGTCTTGAGAAATTCAAGACAAGGCACAGCATTGCATTCGGGACTTTGAAGGAAAAGATGTGTCCAGTTAAGACTGGGAAGAGTGAAAAGGCAAAATTTTGTGATGTGGTATTGATCGCTCTCCGGTAGCTTGAAAGTGGATATAACGTAAATTTTGTTCGTATTTTTACAAAAGGTAAATAATTTCATAAAATTAGAATTTCTTCAAAAACAATCCGATTTTTTGAGAAAACATAATTAATGTAAGTACCGTTTCCTGTGTTCAAAATATGGCTAGGTAATGCAAAAGTTGCATTTACCAATAAATAATACGGTACATAAAATGAATAACTTCTAATTATTAATGTAATACTCTGCGTTTTGGAAACGAACTTACTGTATAAAACGATAAGTAACTCGCAAGTCCAATCAACAACAAATGATAAGTCGAACTTCCGATAACTCGACGTTTTAGTCGGTCCCCAGGAATTCGACTTATCGCAAATTCACTGTGTATATATATATAGCCAAAGAATCCCCAAGATTTTTTTCTGGTTATGTCACTGTTTATGCTAATGCTGAACCACATTATATAATTCTGGATTGAAGGGTGGGATGGGGGAAAAAAGGGAGGAAAAACTACCTGGAAATTTTAACGAATTCCTTGAAAAGTCCTGGATTTTTTTTTTTACATAATGTGTATGAACCCTGTCCAGAATCTTGACAGTTTGGTGAACGATACCTCTTTAGTTAAAATCCACTCTGCATGAATCCAATTCCTTAATCTAAATTTATCACATCAATGTTTAGTTTAACTATTTATTATTTATTTACATTTCCTACGATGAACCTTTTCTGAGATGGTAGCATGTTCCTAGGACACTTTACGTCTTCTAAGAAACTCGTAGCGTTGCTCTTACTTGCTGAAAAAGTTAGCAGACTTAGCTACTGAAAAATGTTTTCAAGTTTTATTAAATATATAACTGTGCCATTTGTTCTTTCAATTTTTGTACCTTAATTTTTTGCATAGTCTATCTTGCCTATCATCATTAACATCCAAATCGTTGAAAAAAGCACTAATATGAATCCATAATATTTCAATGACATGGTTAGAATTAGTTCATAAAAAACTAGGTTACTTAGCTCTGAGAGAGAAGAAAACTAAAAAATCAGACCAGAAATGGATAGATTTTCATTTAACTGTTAATCAGTAATGAAGGTAAGTTAAGTAAGGATCTAAATATGGTGATTTTCTATACATATTAAAGTTGGCTGCACAGTTTAAAATAAAAATTAAAATGTTTAATCGGGTTAAAAATGTTATTTTATTTTTCACATTTGTCAGATTTGACATAAAAACGTGATTGGAAAATCTTATTAAAAAAAAAAAGTGATGAATTTTATGGATTCAGGATCAGTAAAACATTTTTAGTGTTAAAAATTGTAAGTCTGTTAAAAATATTTCTAAAAAAATATTCTTTATGTGATATATATGACAAAGGAAAATATTGTAAAAAAAATTAAGTATATCCTGAAAAGGTAATTTCGTTAAAACTGCATAGCAATCTCACCCTGCCAAGCTCATTGTCAAAACTCATGCTATATTCTTAAAATTGGTCTGAGAATTGTCTGTGTGGTCCATCTGCATACTGCTTATGCATATCACTTTTATCATGGCATGTCCGTTGGGATATTGGCAAAATGAACATCCATGATGTTGGAATAACATTTGCACATGTTTTTGTGACCCACTAATTTGCCTGAATAAGTAAAGGCGTAGTGGGTGTGCACCCACACCCCCCACATAAAAACAATTTCATCAAATAAGGAAGACATCACAATGGGTTGTAGGGGAAAAGCTTGCAATAGTTTAAATGTGAATCAACAATGGCAGCATCTAGAATGGAAGTTAGGGCATCCAGGAAGGAAGTCAGTGCCTATGGCGAGAGATTGATATGCAGTTACACCATAATTTCTCTACTTCGAGTATTAAAACTTTTTAAAAATTATTTTTCATTATAGAATGAGAAAGATAGAAGCAGTGGAAAGGGTTCTAGAGGCAAACCACCTTTATTGCAATTCACAGTAAGGGAACTTTTAAAAAATTAAAACCTGCAAATAAATAACCATATTTTTCATATGTAACCATTTTTTTTATTAAAGATTAATATTTTTTTTTAAATAAATCGAACACTACGCAGATTAAATTAAACAACAATATAAATCAACGTTTATTGGCGTAGTGATACCAGCGCCGATGTTATGGCGTGATTAGATGGTGAAACGTTCGAAAGAAAATAAATATTTCTGCCTTCGGTGGGACCTGAAACCTTCCACTACGTATGATATCACTATGCCAATAAACGTTGATTTATATTGTTGTTTAAATTAATAAAATTATTTTATTTTTAAGTGAAATAATAAAAAATAAATTTAACTTGCTGAACTGAATTATATACAGTAGAACCTCCATATAACGAAATGGATGGTTCCATGAAAAACATACGTTATATAGAAAATTTGATACATGGAAACAATGTATACATGAACTAGGACAGGGCAATATGATACCACAATTAAAATCCTATTTTTCAGTAAACGACTGTTTCTCATAAATAACATTCAACCATTTAAAAATAGATGTTTTTAAGTGTGAAATATACATGCGTATAAAAAAAAAAATAGTTGAACAATTCTTACCTTAAAATGAAAACGTATTTAATGCTTCTTTCATACACATTCATGCTTTTGTAGAAAAATTTCTAACATCCTGCTGCACAACAAATGGCGGTGTTGATTCATCATAAAAGTGTTAGCACCCCTGTGGGAAATTTGCAAGGTCTGGATTTCTGGTAATCAACCGAGCAAAAAAGTCAACAAGTACCACTATTCAAACAATACAGTGTATTCAAAGACAATTGGGGCCTGTTCATAGCCTAGCAGTTTCGCACTGTATGGGGCAACCAGACACAGGTCAGTGTGTGTAAGAAAACACTTTATTAGGGACATTAAAGTTCCCTAGGCATATTTCATTCTGTTTGTTTGCCACTTACCTTAAAACCATATTGTGTTCTCATGGTATGAGGGAACCCGATGTCGTTAACGTGACCACTCGATTTTCTGTTTTGGTCGTTAAAAATTTTGTTATATAGAAACACTTTCATATGTAATGACCATGGGGATTTATCAAAACTTCGCTATATAGAAAATTTTCTTATACGAAAGTTCGTTACATGGAAGTTCTACTGTATTCAATTTCTAAAATCTTAATTTTTAGGTTGTGTATACATTTTATAAAGCCTCAAATACCAAATTCTTAGATTGCTCTCATTTCATATTTAATTAAATCATTTAAGTGGTGAAAAGCAGAATAAGTTATGATTCTATACCATTTTTTTTTAAATTGCTAAAGAGCCAAAATTAGCTTACATCTGGATTAGCTGAAGGTGTTACAAGGGTGATGTTCGATGCATACATGTGATTTATGTACATTTGAAATTTTGAATCATTTTGTGTGACTTGTGTACAAGTGGGGCGAAAATTTTCACCAAGGTGGTACTTACGTACAAAAATAATTCAGAGGGGAAAAGAGTCCCAAGGTTATTGTTAATTGATTAATGGAGACCATAGATCTAATTAAATATGTATGTATGTACACATTTAAATTGTACAAAAAACATATTTAAACAGGTCTCCCAGTTGGTCCGTTTTTTTTTACGTAAAGGTCCATGTTTTGGTCTGAAATCCATATTTGTATTTTGTTTTTATCATTTGGTCCCTATTTTTCTTCTTTCTTTTTCACGTTTAATGGATGCGTAATTGGAAATTAGTTAAGCTTAAATAATCTGCAATATTCATTTGTTTACAAAGGCATTTCCGGAAGCAATCACGGTGCCATAAAATTCACATTGTTGAATGCTGATAGGTCAGAGGTGACGAAGCTGCGGGATGCTGAATTTATACTATGTGGTGAGATAACAACTCCAGACATGGCAAGCAGGGACATGATTTATGGGCCCTTGGAAAGTGTCGCATATTCTCTCTCTTTGGCTCTTCTCCCATTCAGACAGTTCTGAAAATTTAACAGATCATTAAGTGTTTTTTTTTTTTTAAATATATATCCTTTTACTCACACGCATATACACTCTTTTGTGAAAAAAAAAAAGCAAAGCAAAGAAGCACCCTTAAAATTATCCGATCATCTCGAAAGTTCGCATGCTAATTCCTTTAAACCAAGTATGCAAATGATTAAATTTTCAAAGCCAATGAGTGTTAACTTCGATCATAGCAAACATTTCTATTTTGCAACGAGCATCGTATAAAAGAGGTAAAAATTGCAGACGGTTTATTTTTTTTCGTTATCAGCGTTGCAGTCCTCTGGAGACGCAACCAGTAATGCCGTTACGACGTTGACGAGGACCTTATAGCCAATTGGATGACTTCGAACGTGGTCGCATAGTCGGGATGCTTGAAGCTGGCTGGTCCTACTGAGCAATAGGCTGCCACCTGCACCGTACGGACACTGCTGTTCAAGGGTGTTGGCAGCAATGGTTTCTGCGAGGAACTCATCGGCGAAATGATGGCTCTGGAAGGCTAATGTGCACAAATGCGAGGCCGGATTAGTTGGTTGTGTGACAAGCCTGAGCTGACCTAACTGCATCATTGTCCATCATCTAATGTGCTACAGTCTATTCCATACCACCCGTGGCACCTTCCACCATCTCACAACACTTGGCTGAGGTGGGGTTACGCTCACAATGGCCTTTAAGACGTCTGCCTTTAACCCCACACCATCGACAGAGTCGTCTGGAGTGGTGTCGTAGCCGATCATCATTGCTGCCAGCAGATTGGCATCGCATAGTGTTCAGAGATGAATCCTACTTCAGTCTTGGAGCAGATGACCATCGGATAAATGTGTGGAGGCGCCAGGGATTCCGACACCCACGTTTATTAGCTCAAACAGGAGCTTTTAATTTTAGGAGAAAAAGGGATGCTGTCTTCATCCTTGATCTGAACCAGGGTCTCCTCATTGAGTCCAGAGTGTCTTGGCCACTAGACAAACAAGGATAGGAACGCTCTCTTTCTCCGTATATAAGGATGTAAGATATTATTACCCTTCTCAGGGATAACACAATTGCCAAATAATGGTCAACACAGAAAAGCTTCCAGGGCAATTCTTTTGTGTGTTTTTTTTCGTGGGGATTAATTACGTGTGAAAATTCCGACACCCTCATTTATTAGCTCGAACTGGGAGTTTTATTGTTTTAGGAGAAAAAGAGACGCTTTCCCCATCCTGGATTCGAACCAGGGTCCCTCCGTTTAGCCCGGAGTGTCTTGGACCGCTAGACGAATGAGGACAGGAACACTATTTTTCTCCATATATACAGGGTGTTCGGTTACTGGGTGTATAAACTTCTAGGAGGGTGAGGGGACACCAAATAAAGCATATTTGCCCATATTACCCATGTCCGTAAAGGCCCCGGTTTGTCTGTAGAGCGTAACTATTGTTTGCGTCCATGTCGCTGCCACATAGGCGATTACGGCAATGAAAAATTTTTTTAAATGCATAAATTAAGTGAGTGACTTAATAATACAGCAGAGAAAAAATATCCGGAATTCCATTTCCTGGTTCTGATCTGTGTTATCATGTAGTGAAAATAAGCCTAAAACTGCTTTTTTTTTAACACACTAGAAAGAGTTGGGAACTGCCAAGTACATGCAACAGGTGAAGAACATCAAAATAAGAAATTTTTTGTACAGTGAATTTTTTCCAAAAATTAGCCATTCGGGCACTACAGCGAATTTAGTATTTGCAACCACCACATTCAAGGTTTTCACAAATGGCTACAATGCACCATTTTAAAAATTTTTCAAATTGTTTAATGTCAACAGACGTCGGGCTCTCTCCGGCGATTTTTTTATAACCAGTTAAATTCGCCAGAATTGTATGTGTAGAATTCGCCGCTTCAGGTGCGATTGTATGAATTCTACACATACAATTCCGGTGAATTTAACTAATTTTAACAAGTCGCCAGAGAGAGCCCGACGTCATATTGACATTAAATAATTTTAAAAATCTTTGAAATGGCGCATTGTAGCCATTTGTGAAAACCTTGAATGTGGTGGATGCAAATACTAAATTCACTGTAGTGCCCGAACGGCTAATTTTTGGAAAAAAATTCACTGAACAAAAAATTTTTATTTTGATGTTCTTCACCTGTTACACATACTTGGCAGTTCCCAACTCTTTTCCAGTGTGTTAAAAAAAAGGCATTTTTAGGCTTATTTTCACTAAACAGTAACACAGATCAAAATCAGAAAACGGAATTCCGGATTTCTTTGTCTCTGCTGTATTATTAGCTCATTCACTTAAATTATGTATCAAAAATTGTATTTAATTCATGCAATTGGCTACGTAGCAACGTGATGGACGTAAACTGTAGTTACGCTCTACAGCCAAACCGGGACCTTTACAGACGTGGGTTATATGTGCAAATATGCTTTATTTGGTGTCCCCTACCTCTCCTAGAAGTTTGTACACGCGGTAACCGAACACTCTGTATATATTTTTCTTCTAAAATAAAAAGTTCTACTTTGAACTAATAAACATCGGTGTCGGAATTTTCAAGCATAATTATTCCCCATGAAAAAAACAACAAAAAACTTGCCCCAAAGGCTTTTCGGTGTTGACCGTTGTGTGGAAATTGTGTTATCCCTGAGAAGGATAATAATATCTTACATAAAAAAATCCAATTTAAATAAAAGAAAATCAGATTTTAATCAAATTCTGAATTTTTTATTTTTTGGAAAAAAATTTTTTACAACCTGTTTTGGCAGATTCTTACCTTTTTTTTGTTGAATCATTATGTTCTTGTTTTGCTAAACAGTGAGTTTTCATATCCTGAAGTCGATGAAATTACAAATTTTTCCATAATCCTTTCTCTGGTAGCACTAATTAGATTTGCTTAGACTTTTTACTGCATGTACGTAAATTAAAATCTATACATATTAATACTTTTCGTTTACATATATACAATCATTTTTATGAAAATTTCAGCACCAAGAAGAAATAGTCAGATCGGAATGAAATTTATTTATACCACATTTGACAAAAGGTGTTTGAAAGATGTGATTAACTTTACAGATAAATATAACTACATTACTTGCATAAAATTAATATTTAATGAAGCCATCCTGAGCTGCAATAACAGCCTCTAAACGTCTGGGCATCAAATCTAATGGTTTGGATGTTCTTAGGGTATTGCCTTTCAGGCTTCTTGGATCCTAGTTAACAGTTCATTTTTAGTGACTGCTGGAGAACAGTAATGATCCAGTCGACAAGTGACCATATTCCACACATGCTCAATCGGTGGCATGTCTAGTGAACGAGCAGGCTAAGGAAGAAGCGGTATCTTCTGTGCTGTGAAAAAAGTTTGGGCATTCCAGGCAACATGTGATCCGGCGTTGTCATATTGGAATATAGTGCCAGGAGCATGTTGAATGATGGGTACAACTTGGCTTCTAAAACCTTCTCAATGTAGCAGTTGCTGTTGAAAGTACCCACAATTTGTAGCGGTTGAGATCGCTTGTCATAGCCAATATCATCCCACACCACCACATTGACCGTTTGGGCAATACAGCACTCTAAAATGCATGCCAGAAAATGGCACTCACCATAATACTATCTAACATGTAAGCAGCCATAATTTTAGACCATATTGTAGTGGGATTCATCCAAAAACACAATCTGATGCCAATCTGCATGCTGTTGTCTATATGCAACCACCCATTGTAACTGGAGGCACCGATGGTATATAGTCAAAAGTAATCTCTGTAAAGAAATGCGTAAACGTAGTCTCTACACACCAGACACCTGCGAACCGTAGAAGCATACAGCACTATACCTGTAGCAGTGTTCTAGTGCTGTACTAATGCTCTAAAATAAGCTGTACAGTTCGTTACTGCCATTCGGATGAGGCATCTATCATCCTGTGTTTTTGCCATAGTTCATGGTCCACTGATGGATTTTTGATTTTTTTTTTTTTTTTTTTCCCCCAGTATTCTTTGATTCACTGCTTCCACACTCGCATTGCTGTCATGGCATTGTGTCATGTACATGCAACAATATCCTGGTTCGAGAATCTTCCTCCTCGTAAGCCAATGGTGGGTCCCCGTTCTAAATTTATTGCTTGCTCTTATAGTGCTTTCCGACATTGATGATAGTGCATAGTGACTCGAATTGAACAGTTTTCAGCTCTCTGACAATGATATAATGTTTGTCTGGCTTTTCCACAGCTCTATTTATACTTCTTGTGTGACCGTTTAGAGGGTTCTGCTGAGTCCAGGCATGCGCATTCACGCTGAATTTCTGATAATCTGCATATCCTGCTTTGCATTTTCTGTAAACTTAAGTTGAATCAGACAATTCCTTCCTGGTATCGCAATTTTCATAAACTTGAGTGTACTTACTGTAAAGTTTCATTGATGAATTACAAACAAAGAGACATCTTAGGTTGGTCTAAATTTCCTCTGAAAATGAACTTGTACGCAAGTCACACTCTGTTGGAAATTTTTACTCCACTTGTACTCAAGTTCCACGAAATGGTTTAAAATTTGAGGTGTATGCAAGTCATATGTACGTAAGCCACACATAAACATTACAAATAATAGTTCTATAATAATTTCTTTTGTACACATGCATGATTATGCCCTTGTATTGGTGTTGTAGTTACAAGGAAAGAATTTGAGTTTTTAGTTTTTATGAATATGTTTTCGTGATGAATTTTTTAGATGGTAAACATGAAATTACATTTCTTAGCTTTTAGTTATGGCCATTGTTTTTAGTTTTGCTATGTGCCTTTTAGCAAATTTAAGGCATACATTACCAAGAGTAATACTTTCACATGCATCAAAAATAAAATTCATGATTTTATAATGTGTGTTTAAATGTTGAATTTATCACATGCATGTCTATGTGCATTCCAAGTTAGACAATTTTCTAATTCATATATTTAATAAGTTTATCTTTTTATGATAATTCTCTAAAAGATTATTTATGCTTCATTTTCTTTATAATTTTTAGACTGATATAAACCCTGCTTGTTTCTCTGCACCAATACCATTTTCTCTTGTTCCTAATCCTCCCAAGGTTTGTGTTCTAAACTAATCTTATTTTTTTGAAAAAATCATGTAATTTATTGTTCTACTTTGTGGTTTATTTATTTTAAAATCGTTTTGATCTATTTGAACAGATATCTCCATCTTTTCCAACTGAGGGTGTTTTTGCTACCAATTCTCTGCCAAGTGATTTTCATTTAGATAATCGAGCTGTTAGACGACATTGTAGTGGCCAGGGCTATAGTGAAGATGAACATAAATACCATAGATATAGAGATCACCGTGAAAGAGATCGTGAACATCCAAGAGAAAGAGACAAAGGTCAAGAAAGAGATCGATCTGATGATAGAACTTTCAATAGAATTTCAGAAAGAGTGGAACGTGATCGTGATAGAGGGAAGGATCGTGATAATCGAGATGAAATTCCAAATAATACAATTATGGTTAGATCACTTCATTCATCTGTAGCTGAAGCAGATGTAAGTAATACATATAAAGGCTGTTCAGATGCATTGATAGTGCCTTGAATCTGTTTAAATTTCTAAGATAATCTGTAGAAACTAACAAAATTCACAGTTATGCTGGGAAAGTATGTTAAAGAAATTTATTAGATAATTTTAAAAATTCTAAGTGGAATACAACTACTAATAGGAAGCTGTCACCAATTAGGCAGGTAGAGTAGGAGCTCCACAAGGCAAAGTGTTAAATATAGATTTATGAAACTTCAATGTATGGCCTATGCGTTTCTTTGGCAGCTAAGCTAATAGCTGTTATGGTTCTTGCACCTCAGTGTCCAATGATTATGACTGCCATGTTTGAGGCAACTGGTCCAGGTTCGATTCCTAGTAAACTGATGTGTGCAAGTATATCACTTGTTTTCAAGTCTGTGTAAAATTACCTTATCCCAGAATGTTTATAGTGTTCTTGAGATATAAAATATACGAACATAGGATTTCTTATACTGCTTATCAGCCTGTTAATCAGTTTGTGAACTGGTTGATATATCCACATATAAACTAGGTTTATTTCCTTTCGTATACAATGATTTATGTCTGGCTTGGTAAATTTTCTGTAAATTTTGAGCAGTGCTGTGTTTTATATTCAGCTTACAAGAATATATGGTTAAAGAGGACTTGCAGTGCATTATAAAGTTTGATAGTCTTTTCACAGAACATACGAAATTGGCATTTGAGTATGCTTTCTACAGCTCTCATGCTGGTATCAGGCTGTTTTTCTACCTCATGTAGAATCTGTTCTGACACCTTTGTAATGACTTGTATCATGCATGGTAGTACTGAAAGATCGTCTTTCGGACAATTGGCAGTACAAGTGAGAAAATGGTCTGTGATCAGGAACACATCTGTTGGAGAAGTGCTCTCGGTAATGACTTTGCTTTTCTCTACCCTTACCATTAGTCCAATGGCGGCTTGTCGGGTGACGCGAGCGAAGCGGCACTTCACCTAAAGAAATTGGGCGGTTGAACAGTTTTTTTAATTTAATCTCCAAATTATTTTTATTTTTTTGTCAAATTTAAAATTTGATTAGAAAAATAAAATTTAGAATTTTATTTTGAGCCCACTATTTTTTTTTGAATTTAATTCCTTTAATATAATTGGAATTACATTCAGGAACAGAAGGCTACGTTTTTAAGTCAGCGCTTTAAACGCGTTAAACGCACCAACGAAATGTTGCCCGCCGAAGAAAAGAGTCGAACGAAGCAACGCGATAAAATTCAGAGCTTCGCTTCAAAACGGAAATGCCTTGCGAACATGGTTACCATGGCGACGATTTATTTACAACGAAATCAAGTATTGTCAGAGAAGAGAAATTTTTATCGCATCATCATGTCAGCTAGTATTGCCAGATCAGAGGTTTTACCTCTGAATCTAGAGGTTTTGCATGGGGAAAAAGGTAAAAATTACCAAAACAGAGGTATGGCTTGATCAGAAATAAAAATTGAGATTTTTGATTACCACAGAGGTTTCTAGAGGTAAAAAATTTTCTGTGGGGGTGTTACTGGTCAAAGAAAAAAAATTAAATCAAAGAATTGAATAAAACTTTGATTCAAACTACAAACAGTTTAGTGTTATATCTGTTAGAATTATTTAATTACCCTGAAGTATTTCGAGGCACGTTGAGTGGTAACAGTAGAAGCGTGTAATTTCGTTGTGTTTTTTTTTCTTAAGGGGACACAGGACCTTTAAATCTTTAAAAAATCGATTTTTTATTTATTAGTTTAAAAAATAATATCGATTTTTGGCAGTGTTTTAAAACAAACCGCATCAAAATTCTTCAATTACTTCTTGCACTATTGTATAAAATAAAAATAACTATTACATATTACCTTGTTACCAAGTTCCAACTTGAACGCTCTTTTTCTCAAAATCACTATTTACTTTTTATAAGTTTTTATTATTTTTTTAGGATTAACTCTAAAATGTTGAGTGTTATAAATAAAGAATGGGATTCTTTAAAAGAAGTATTTACTGAGATTATGAACGATCCAACCTCCGATCAAACTTCGCTTAGGCAGAGTGTCGGCTATTTAAATATATTTAACGACTTTGAATTTTCACTTTTGGTTGTTGTTTTTAACCATATTTTTGGACTTACGGATGTTCTCTTCAATGTACTACAAAATAAGTCATTTGACATTAATTTTTGCATCTCACAAATTAAAAATACGCAGATGCTTTTAAACATCAAACGAAAGGAGAATACATTCGTGGAAATTTTATAATTAGTGACTTTAAAAACAACAGTTACAACTGAACACCGAGAGGGACAAAAAAAAAGTGACGCTCGCACGAGATCAAATTTTTGAAAAATATAAAATTTTACATTTTATGAAATATTAGATACTATTTCTTTACAAATTACTACACGTTTTCAAGATATGGAAAAGCTTCATTTTATTACATTAATGGATACTTCAAAATTTGCGGAGTATTCCAATAAATTTCCTACGGAAGTAATAAATAATTTAAATGTGTACTACCCCAATATATTTACTG
This sequence comes from Dysdera silvatica, assembly GCA_006491805.2. NCBI lineage: Eukaryota > Metazoa > Arthropoda > Arachnida > Araneae > Dysderidae > Dysdera > Dysdera silvatica. The sequence goes on from QLNU02015360.1 coordinate 47,112,913, forward strand.
ACTTCCAAAGATTGAAAAATGAATTAAAACACATATATCTGGATAAGCAGTATAGAGATATGAAATTACAAACATTCATGGAAATTTTAACAGAAAACAGATACATTTTTAAAGAAGCTTATAAACTTTTTTGCTTAATAGTGACTATTCCGTCCACTAGTGTTTCTGTAGAACGGAGTTTTTCTTGCTTAAACAGAATCAAAATCAGTCTACGTAATACGATGTTTGAAGACAGACATAGAAACTTGTCAAAAATTTCAATTGAAAAGGAACTATTAAAAGAGTTAATAGAAACTCAACCATTTTTTCACATCATCGACAAGTTTGCAAGTCTAAAAGAATCGAACTTATATTCAAAAAATAAAGACTGGGTAAGCATATATTGCATATTTTTATTTTGCTTGTTGTCTCCACATATTATCTCTGTCTGTACAACATGTAGTACCATATCAGGTCCAATATATATAGGGTGCATCATAAATTCGTTCAAACTTCAAAAATTCATAATAAAAGAAGTAATGCTCGGAAAAAATTTCGTTTTACGCGAATATGATCAGAGGGACATTGGATTTTTTTCCATGTATAAAAAAAATGATTCTAAAAGTAACTGAAAGAGGGCGCTCACACGTCATACTGAGACGTTTTATGCAAATCAGGCTAGCAATAAAACACCTGGCTGGAAATGGATTCGTCATTCGATGGCGGCAGCATGCTATCATTACCAGATCGAGTGTTGGTGGTTAAATTTTTCTACAAGAATGGTGAATCCACAACTATTGCATTGCGAAAGTTTCGCACGGAGAACAGACTGAAGGCGCAAAAAAGCCCTATTTCATTGAATGGGATACTGAATTTAGTAAGACGTTTTGAGGAAACGGGGAGTTTGGAGGATCGTCTACGAAGTGGCAGACCATCCTTGAGCGCGGACTGCGTCCACGTTGTATGAAAGACAAAAATTTGCTACATGGGCGCTGGCACAAATGGAACGTGACCCACAATGGTTGCGAAACATCATGTGGACGGATGAAGCCCACTTTTCACTGCATGGTGATGTCAATACGCAAAACAGTTATATTTGGGCGACGTCAAACCCTAATGAGTACCTCACTAAGCCACTGCATTCTCCTCATGTGACTGGTTGGTGTGGTTTCACCGCGTCTTTCATTTTGAGCCCTTTTTTTTTTTTTGGAGAGCGTTATCCTGTATCCGGCTGGGAAAACCTGTACAGTCACTGCAAAACCGTATGTTACGCCTTTGAGTGACCATGTTGTGCCTGCATTGCAGGAAAGACATGCATTACCTGTCATCACCTTCATGCAGGATGGTGCCCGGCCCCACTTTGCACGTGCAGTCAAGATGTTCCTGTTGGAAACCTTCATTGACGACCGAGTGATAAGTCAGGGTTGTAAGTTTAAGTGGCCCTCATGATCACCAGATTTGACCCCGGAAGATTTTTGGTTGTGGGGATACTTGAAATCTTGTGTGTACCGGGGCTCCCCTGCCACTTTGATGAAACTGAAAGATGCCATTCAACGGACCGTCAGTGGAATCGATGCCGACATGCTACACTCAGCTGCAATAGGCGTAGTGACACGCCTCACTTGCATAATACCTTGTGGTGGCGGTCATGTTGAACATCTTTTACTTTAAAATAGTAAATGCACAGTGTCATGTTATTGTGATCTGTTTCATTGTCTGATTGTGTTAGCCTGATTTGCATAAAATGTCTCAGTATAACGTGTGAGCGCCCTCGTTCGGTTACTACTTTTGGAATAATTTTTTTTATAGATGGAAAAAAAAAATCCAATGACCCTCTGGTCATATCCGTGCAAACCGAAATTTTTTCAAAAGCATTACTTGTTTTATTATGAATTTTGAAGTTTCTACAAATTTATGATGCGCTCTCTGTGTGTGTATATATATATTGTGAATATTTGGAATATTATGCATGACAGATTATTGAAATTTTAAATTAAAACGTTTTTATTGTTGACATATTTTAACAATTTTATGTATATAATGAATAATTTTATATATTTTGATAATATTTAAATTTTATACAATTACTAGTGCATGCGCAGTTTTTGTATTGAAAGGTCTATGATGTGTAAATAATTGAATTATTTAAGTACATCCATATTTTTAAATTATATATCATAATAAATACAATTATTTTGCTAGAAAACGGAAATTTATTGGCCACTTTTCGTGTTTCTTTGGGGGGTGGAGGAGGGGCTCGCCGCTTCACCCGTTCTTGGAAGTCACTAGCCGCCACTGCATTAGTGAGACTAGATAAATTGCATGTAGCCTTCTCCACATTGCTATGTCGATTCATTTCATGTTGCTAATGACCTTGCGTATAAAAACCACCACTTTTATGTTCATGGCTGAAAGATCTCTGTGGCATCTGAAAACACCCTATACCGCGAAACTTCTTAACTTAGGACCATGCATTTCATCAGGAAGAGTGTTTCTTTTGTGTATTTTAGCATTCTTGAAAGTAAGTTCCATCCAAAACAACCTGTATATCATGGCAATAAAACATTTTGTTGTTTGCATTCAAAATATATAGGAAAAAATCCATTATTGTAACAGAAAACCTGTTACAGCAAGTAACAGTTCTGTAAAATTTTCCCTTATTTGCATAGGTCTGTCTAAAAATGGATTTTACCCCATTTTACTAAGATTCTGTCATAGGGGATTTAGGATGATTGGAGATTTTTTCAAGTAACTATGCAAAAATCTTCAAAATTCTCATATTTAAATATATGACAATATGCATAAACGATATCTATTTTCACTGTCCACTCAGCTTTTAATTTTTTTTTCATTTTATTTTAATGCTAATCCGATTTTAATGAAAAGCCAGATACGAGCAAAAGTGCCAGTCCCTTCATGGTTGTCTTGAATGGTTTCAATATATCATCAACAACAACCATTTTCAATTCATTGCAGGATGGAGATCTGTTATCACACGTACACATAGTATGGTGAAATAAATACAAAGGAAGCAATTTTAAGTTCTCTACATTGGCCAGAAGGGTTGGCAAGATGGACCTATAGTTTAACAAAGGTTGCGAACTTCGGTCACCACAGTCGAGGTCCTGCGCTAAAGCGGGACTAGTTGTATCACCCTCATACAGAGGGGCTGCTTCGAAGCGGTTCTCTGACGAGTACTGGTATTATTG
>QLNU02015360.1:47126202-47151187 GCA_006491805.2 Dysdera silvatica
TGTTTGAACCATTTTGTACATGGTGTTGTAGGTACATCTCGCGGATTTGCGTTCGTGGAGTTTTCTTTACTTTCCGAAGCTGTACGCTGGAAGGAACTTACCAAGGTTAATAATTTCATCCATGTTCATCTAGATTGACTGTATTTCATTTCTCGGCCATATATTAAAAGGTTAAACTTCAAAGGCCATTGTTATATCACTGTTCGTCCATCTGTTTCTTTGTTTCAGTTATGTATGGCTATTATAAGAGTTTAACATATTAGGTAAGAACATTCCTTCATTTCAAAATGATTTTCATTCATAAGGTAGTATGTTAAAAGCTCTATAAAAAGGGAAATGATATCACTGTAAGATTGTGTTGAACCTTAATGAGGGCAGGTTTTGTTTTCCAATTTGAAAAGATAACTTCAACATTTTTCTCTATTTGTCTTAAATAAATGCTGCATTGATGACATAATACCTAAAAAATTTCTATGATTTGAATAAATAACAATATTTTTTTTAGTTGCTCAAATGCTTGCACATACAATGCAATCTAGTTGGATTTTGTCATTTAGATGAGAATGTTTTTTAACATTTTGTCGTTGTTTTGTGAGAATTTGTAAGCATTGTTCATACACCTACAAAGATATAAAGTATACACACACACACGCACGCACACACATACATACATACACACACACATACACACACTTTTCATCAATGTTCTTATTTTTTCTATACAACCATCATTGTATATAACATTGAAAATGTTATATAGTTGAAAGCTATACTTGTTTTCAATTTTTAATTATTAATCTTAATGTCAAAAATAATACAAGCTTTGCTTTGTGATCATTTTGGAACTTAATGTTTTGGCTCTATGATATTTTCTTGAAATCCATTCTGGTTATTTGAGAAGTTGTCAGGTATTTATGCAAATTGTAGTTTTGAATATTTTAAATTTGAGCCCTCTGCCTTAAAAAGAAGTTAGTATAGGCAGTTCTGCATTTGTTCATTTTTCTCTAATTGCTGAAGCTTGAATTTTCATTGATATATTCAGATTTTATGAATTTAATAATTCTATTTACAAGCTTTTTCTTGTTTTTGTGATGTAAATGTTTTTTCTTCATACCAAATATATTTCTGGTCATCAACGAAATTTTCCCCAAGAGGGGGAAAAATAAATCGTCTTATCAGTGCTTGTAAATCTATATGACATCACCTGTAACCTGTTTGAAAATGGATGTTTCATGAGTGTTGTAAATAAAAACTTATAAGTGTTTTAATTCACAGCAACTGTATGCTGCAAAATAATTCTTTTATATATATATATATATATATATATATATATATATATATTTATTTTTTTTCCATATGTATATGCATACATGTGAAATTAAATAATTTCCAAGTTGCTGCAAATCACTACCTGGTAACACAACTTAAAAGTGCTCCACATACTATTTGAGAATACAGTAGTGATCTAATTTTGTCAAATCATTACTTATTCAATGTGGCTTATACACTACATTGTCACTATTGTTTCCCCTGGTTGGGTGTCTTTGGTTCCCATTGTTCTAAGCCTTGTGTTTTTCGGGGCCGCCGTTTATTGTAACTTATATTTTCTGTAGTCTAGCTTACTCCATTTTGCTGTTTCAGGGAACAATTTTTGTTGATGGACAGCACAGATCTACACTACATTATAGTATACCGAAAGAAGCTATGGGTGCAGAAAAAGTTTTTCTGAATAGATCTGATTGGGATTGTGCTAAAGTAAGTTTTTATATTAAAATTTGTGTATAAAGTGTACAACACATTCTTTAATCCTGGTCCCTGACGATTGGTCCAAAGCAGATTTGTCCAAAGGAACAATTGGTCCAATGTTGACTGGTCCAAAGGGATGATTACTCCAATGCTGACTGGTCCAAAAGGATGATTGGTCCAACACAGACTGGTGCCACCAATTGAAGATGGGCAGGGGGGTTATATTGCTAAGTTAGTTTTCGAAGTAAATGTATTACTACGTGTTCATTTAAGAAGTTAATCGACATTCTTTTTCTTTACCATATGAACCATAGGGAGAAGGGGAACATTTCTATGAATTAGAGGTGTCAATGAAATAACTGAGGTTTGCAGCCTCCCCCCCCCTCCTTTTTATTTTTACTTGATTTTTTTTTTCATTTTTCTTATCTTATGAAATACGGAATTAACTATTACTGACACGAGCAAGTTCGAAAGTCGGAAGCATAAACATGGCTAGGGGTTTCACAATTAGGGGTGCTATCAAGGCCATAGGCAAGGGGGAACTAAGGGACTGCCCCCCACCCCTGAAATGGAAAAGTCTATGTTTTTTCATTGTGTAAGCAAAATTTTTTGTTTGTAGTCAATCATCCCGAAAAAAACTTCTAGTTACAGCCCTGGGTTCTATGGCTATGCAGTTTAGTCGTGTTAAGCTAGTAGAATAAGGGTATGTTGTTAAATGAAAAGGAATGTTTACTTAATATAATGTCCTTATAAATGTGCTTCAGCACCCGTGTGGCCACACCTATGGCCGGAGGGAGAGGGATAAAGCCACAAAGAGCTACTTCAGTGTGGGCCTTATCTTCAAAATCTGCACAATAAAGAGGATGAAAGACATTTACTTATCCACTTTTAAAATGGTCCAAGTTGAAATGTACCTGAAAGAATCTAAACACAGCTTTGTTTGTAGAATGTAGAATTTTACAATACAACTTTTAGTTTTCCGAAAGTCCGAAAACAGTAACTCTAACGAATAGCGGTGTTGGTGTCAGTCATTGTATGGGTAACAAATTAATGTTGTGCTCTATGGCAGTGCTTCCAGGACTAAAGTCGTAGGTCATTATATTGCAAAGGTCGCTAGATCAAGGGCCATTATATTGAGAGTATACTATACTGAAATTTCGGGCATAGGAAGATCGATCCCTAAGATAATTCCTATTTACAACTCCCCAACGTGTCCTTCAATGTCGCCACATCGTTGTCTAAGCAAAATTCTCTCAGATCTAGTCACTGGCTATAAATAATACTCTAAGCACCCTCCTCCAGAAAAATTCTGATACAATAAAGTTCGCGGAATTAAAATGATTCAGGAATTAGTATGACAATTTGTAAATTAAAATTCTAATTCAATTAATAAATAATCAAATATATTTATTAATATAAATTTTGAATGAATGACAAATGATCTTACTGAAAAGATCACATTTAAACTGATAGGACATAGCATTAAAGATAACACAAACCATCTTTGGACCAATCGAACCTTTAGACTAATCGGCTTTGGACCAATCATCTTTGGACCAATTGACCCCTTGGATGAATCGGTATTGGACGAATCGGTGTTGAACGAATCGGCCTTGGACCAATTGTCCCAAACCCCTTTAATCCTTATTCTATGATTACAATAAAGTCAAACATGAATGAGTTCATTTAGCATTCTAATAATACAATAGCTACAATTATTACTCATATGGGTCCATTCTACGTCAAGTAGTCCAATGGAAAAACTTCACCCTCTTGGATTTTTTTCAAATTTGGCTTATTAGATGTTCTGTCAGAGATAGTATAAAATTCAAATTTTTAGATTTTTAACTGCAGTATTTTTTAACAGTAGGCCTCTGAAATCCAGAAAAAAAAGCTTGATTTTCTGTTTGCATGCAATTATCACTCAAGCTAGAAATGAGATAGATGGATGAAATAAAAACCATATTATAGATTGTTTTATAAGCTTTCTTATGATATCTAATATGACTAGTTTTTAAGAAGTTTAATTTCAAGGTCATGCCAGAACCTCTTTGACCTTGAATTTCTCAAAAGTGGCACTTAAAATTTGAAAAATCACCCATAATCTTGCATATCTTAGCATCATTTCCCTGAAAAGCTCTATCTGGGACAAATAGGATCACATTTTGCTATTAAAAAAAAAAAAAAAAATGCCACGTAAAAACCATCTATGTAAATGGAAATTTTTAATTTTAACCCACAATTATTAATTACTTTAACAAGAACAACTGTTTTTAAAAGTAAAAAACAGCGGTATCATGAAGTTCAAAAGTGCTAGAAGTTTGGTTCACTTGACACGGAATGACCCATATGTAGGGTTAGATATCCAGTAAACTTGACTATGTGTAGATATGCACCCTGTGACAAGGTCTGTGTACAGCTGTGTAGGGTAGATATGTAAACGATTATAATTTGATGAGTAATTGTGCATGAATGCACACACACAAGAGTGTTGGACTTGCAATCGCTATGACATATAAGTAATCTACAGTACATTCATCTATATTTCTTTGAGTTAAAATGTGCTCTATATCGCTGTAAAAATACAGCCCTTGGACCTGATCAAATTCATTACGCATTGCTCAGGAACCTGTCTGTCAAATCCCTTGAAAATATTTTAATTTTATTTAATAGGACTTGGACAGAACAGTTATTTTCAAAGGCATGGCACAAAGCCGTTATCATAACTTTTCCCAAACCTGTGAAAAGATCCAAAGAACCCTTTAAATTACAGACCTATTACCTTGACAAGTTGCTTCTGTAAATTAATGGAAAGGGTGGTCTGCAATAGATTGATGTACAGTAAAACCTTCTTTGATGATCACCTCTAAACAACGGTAATCTCCGGAGATGGAGGAAATCAGATTGAGCCAGAGGGGAAGGGATAACGAAGTGCGGGACAGTTCTTAGAAAATCCAGATTCAGACAGGGGGGAAAACCCGAGTGCCGGATAGCTTTGGGGAAAACCAAAGTTGGGGTATAAATACCGAACACCTACACTTCCTTGACACTTTCGCTTGATGAAGGGAACAGTAGTTCTCGAAACGTTGCGAATATTTTTGCAGATGGTAAATATCTTTTACCTTCTTCATTTGTATTTCGTATATTCCGACCAGTGTCAAATTTTACTAGTTATGGTAAGCCCTGGTCAATCTTTGTACGTTGTTGTCAAAAATATCTACAGACAGGCTATCCTGTATCTTTTAAGGAAGCTAATTGTTGAGAGGTGTAGGATTGTGAGATTTAAAGAACATGCAATTTTTAATCATTGTTGCAAAATGGAGAAATTGGTCCCAAAAGCTTTACGAATCAGACCCCTTGTCCAAACGACAGAGAGCCATTGTATTGCCCGAAGGGCTAGCCTTCAATTTGTAGCAGCGAGGATTTCTTCGTGCCGTCACAAAATCTGTAACTTCCGGCTTATGGCTGCCAGCCAAACAATCAATCAATCTTAGCATTGATGTTTTGACGACCTTAGATTCTGAAATCATCAGAGAAGACACAGGGACCAGATCTAAATTTCGCTTGTGTCATCATAAAAAGAAACTAGATAAGTTGAAAACTGAACGAGGAGGGAATAAGCTAACTTGAGGCAAATTCAATCCAAATTTTGTTTGAAATCTTTCTAGCCAACGTCTTAGCATTGATGAAATATCTGTATTGTCTCGTGGCTGGCTTCAAACTTACAATTGTAAAAATATTTGATTAAACATGAAATGGGTTTTTTACTTCTTTCCGCCATAAGACTAATTATATATATATGCTATATAGCATATAATTAGTTTTATGACCAGATATGCAGGGTTCGTAGGAAAGTCCGAATGCAGCCAATAACTTTTGAACTAAGATATTGCAATGAAAGTTAGGTATTGGTATAGTAAAATGACAATGCACTATCAGATGAGATGAATAGCAGCGTGCCTGGTGGCGAATTGAGGAAGTTAAAAATTTTATTTCGAAAAATAAGGAAGACAGGAAAATATTTTCAATTAGAAAGTTGTAGAGCATCCTCCAGTTAGTAAGAAAATGCATATGGCTCACATGCAGTACGTACACGTACTACTATAAAATGAGGTGTTCCGGATGTTTCAATGCATAGCTTTCAGTTAATGCTTTCTAGCACTTTAGAGGTTGAGTTGAAGTTCTTAAAGGAAAGAAACCATGGTCCCTCTCCTATAGGAACTTCAACTCAACTTTTAAAACACCAGAAAGCATTAACTGAAAGTATTGCCTTGAAACTTCTGGAACACCTCACTTTGTGGCAGTACGTGTACATAGTGCATGTAAGCCGTATGTTTTGCTTACTAACTGAAGGATGCTCTACAAATTTCTCATTGAAAATATTTCCTCATCTTCATTATTTTTCGAAACAACTTTTTTAACTTCCTCAATTCGCCATCAGGAGCGCTGCTGTTCATCTCGTCTGATAGTGCATAGTCATTTTATTAACTAATATCTAACTTTCTTTGCAATATCTGTCTTGGTTCAAAAGTTATTGGCCGCATTCAAACTTTATTAGGAATCCTGTATATCTGGCGGTGAATCTAAGGTTATAAGCACTCTTAGAAGGGAGACATTAACAGTAGGACGATTTGAGTTTAAAGGAGTAGGGAGAGCAAGAGAGCCCCTTTGATCTAAGAAGGTTTTAAAAACAAGAAGCCTTAGTTTTTGTCCATGGTTATAAAGTGTATTCAAGTGGCTTTAATGAAGATTATATGATGCAGCCTTACGGAAAACAGTGTGGTTTGATATCCAATGTGGATTGAGCCCTCTGAGCCTCTCCTTTTCTACGCCACTGCCCTCAGTTAATAATATTTCCAGGTTACTTAGTATTTCTTGACTCATTGCACATCTTCGATAGGTTTTAATTAATTTCAGTTTTGAATATCGAACACAATTGGTTTCGAATATGGGCACATCAATTGAAAGGACTATTTGTAATAATCAAAATGCCAATATATTTATTAATTTTTTATAACTACTATAGGCAATTGGTAATCGATTAAAATGCACTAAATAAGTGAATAGCTCATATTTACTATGCTTATTTTATTTTAACACGGGTGTTCTATGACCATCGCTACCAATTGGACATACATATGTGTAATAATTATCTAATGTTAGGCATTGGCATATGATCATATTCTTAATTCTGCATATATATTAAATAAAGCAATTTATATAAAATAATGAGCACATGACAGTTGTGCATGGAACTATTGAAATTGATCACATTATAGGACATCATAGGTAAACCCTAGACGTAAAACCAAACATCATAATCTTTTGTCACCAAAACTAGTTGGCTAAAACGTCTATTTTAAGATAATTTTTTAAGAACTTAACTTCAAAAGGACATTTTCAGAGAATGCGAGATCTCTCGAGTTTTAATTTTTAAAACTTAAACACCACCTTAGTCACATCACTACATACAAATAGGAATTTGTATCTTCTTATTGGTCAGTTTCAATTCTCCCCTTTCGTAATTGGTCAGTTAGACTCTATGAAAACGACCTCATCTATTTGTCAATTAAATATTTAATGATAAATATACACCTTGGGGCAGTCAGGGTTTGTTTCCATGAGAAATATATATCATCATCATATTCAACCATTATCTATCCACTGCTGGATGAAGGTCTCTCCAAATGCTTTCCACACAAGTCTATCCTGAGCAATTCGCTTCCACGTCACCCCAACCTGTTTTCTTATTTCATCCACCCATCTAGTTTGAGGACGTTTTCTAGGTCTTCGGTGGTCTCTTGGAATCCAGTTCAGAATTTCTGTTGTCCATCGTTGATCAGTTCTTCTTGCAATATGCCCAGCCCATCGCCATTTCAGCCCTTTTACTTTAACAATGATGTCCTCTACTCTAGTTTGCTCTCTCACCCAAGTGTTTCTTTTTCGATCTCTCCTAGTTATTCCAAGCATGCACCTCTCCATGCTCCTTTGCGTTGTCTGTAACTTTCGTATTGCTCCAACTGTTAGACTCCATGTCTCTGATCCATAAGAGAGGACTGGCAATACACACTGGTTGAAGACCTTTCTTTTTAGACACAAAGGCAATTTCCCCTTCAGGATAAAACTGTTTCTTCCAAATGCACTCCAGCCAAGTTTAATACGTCTGTTGAGTTCTTTCATAATGTTGCCATCCATTGAAATCAGCTGGCCAAGGTAAATATATGAATCAGCAATTTCTAGCTCAATGTTGTCAACTTGTATTTTTGTTTCCTCTACAAAATTATTGAACATGATCTTAGTTTTTTGTAGGTTCATCTTGAGTCCAACTTCTTTACTTCTAGTTGAGAGCTCCTGTACCATGTCTTGGAGTTCTGATGGGTTCGTTGAAAAAATAACAATGTCATCAGCAAACCGCAAATGATTTAAATATTCACCATTTATTTTTATTCCCTTGTTATTCCAATTTATCAGCTGAAAAATCATCTGTAAAGCTGAAGTAAAAAGTTTTGGAGAAATGGTATCTCCCTGCCTCACACCTTTGCCAAGTTTGATAGTTTTGGTATCTTTATGTAACCGAAATTTTGCACTTGCATTTTTATACACACGTTTCACCATGTCAATGTACACATCCTCAATGTCTGTTGATCTTAAAGAGTTGATGACTGCTGATGTTTTAATAGAGTCAAAGGCCTTCTCATAGTCAATGAACGTTAAAATTATTAGTAAAATTATCGTAGTTTTCATATAAAATAAATATTGAAGTTATCAACTAGTTTAAGGTAACTATTGTTGTGGTAGGGTAGTGATTTATTTGCATTTGTGTATGAAAAATATTTAAAAAACTGTGTTTATAGCTGAATAGAAAAATTGTGTAAAAAAAAGTACATTTTAATAGTAGATATAAACCTTATTTGATGTTGTAAAAAGAACTTCGGTTGCATTCTGCTTTGAACCAAAACTCTCAATTTTGATTTTACTAATGAATTGAGGTTATAAAAAATTTAATTTAATAAACAATTTTTTTTTCTTTTTGTAGTGTGCAACGAGTAACTTTAGAAGAAGAGATTATTGTTTTAAGTGTAATAGTCGTAGAGAAGGTATGAAGTTGGCAAATTTATGTAAAACTTTAAAACCTTGCTTTCCTAGGTAAATTAAGTACAGAATTTGTGTACCATAAATTCATGTATTACATTTCACATTATTGGTATCTCTTCAGGTTCATTGGAAATTACTTTTAATGATTCCATGTAAGCCTTTACATAAATTTTGTAGCAGCTTCAGGATGTGTTTCTCAATGTTTGACAGTCATCAAAGTGGTGTATTTTTTCACATGTGATTATAACTTTGTGTTGATAGGGTATCAGTGATTACAAGAATTAAAATTTCTAATTGGATGTATATTGTTCAGAGCATATATTTTCTTTAACAGCTCTCATATAGGTCTCATCTGGTGTTAGTTTATTATGTAGCATACTGCCGTACATAGAATAAATACATAGAAAAATAATTATATGGCATACTGTCAAGGAATTTAGTTTTATGTCTCACTGGGTTGAATAATGTATGGGATTCAACTGATACATCACTTAAACCTTTTTTTTATTATTTGCATGTGTATTAGTGATTCTTCAAGATGATAGTTTATGCTTAGCATGGTGTTTATTATTTTTGTATAACTAAGGTTTAAATCTGAACAAGTTAGGGTAATGTGATCAGCTGTTTTGGTTTGTTCTGGGTTTGATTGCTAAGGGAAAAGATTATGGTTTAGAGGATTACTCATTATCATCATTAAGTCCTTTGTGATCCATTTCAAATAATTAAAATAATTTCTGAAAATAACATTTTAAAATGAATAAACTTTCACCTAAGCCATGAATCTGATTTTAAGTTGCAGTCTAGTGGTTGTGATCGCAACTTTTGTACTCACTAGGCTGGATTAAGCTCACTGTAAGCTTGGTTATATGTAAATGTGTTGAGGTTTAGAGGCCATGTTAAGCCATCAGTCCTATCTCGGATGGCATGTAGCACAATCTTGGGATGTAAAATGTAGCAGATTCTCATTATAATTAGTACTAATATAATGAAAAATCTATTATTATGGAACTGAGACCAATCCCCATTTCAAATGCCATGAAGACACTGTGTGAAAATTTCCAATGTAACAATGTAAATTTTTTTAAATCCTGTTACTATGAAAAATTTTATTTAAATGCAAAAACCACATTTAAAAAACAAACACTTCAAATGCAAACGGTTCAAAATGCAAGGAATAAAGTGTAACATATCTTTCAGGAATAATGATGAAGGAATAAGGGGCACTTGAATCTACTTTTTTTACTGTCTTAATTTGTTTCTGGTTTTCCTTTTTCTCGTACCTTCTCTCTAAGTTGGGTATGTGACAAACAGCTGGTGGGAAGAGGGCTAATACAAGACAGGGATATTTAGCATCTATTCTGCTGTTTTGGAACTAGTGTTGTGATTTTTTTTTTTTTTAATTTCTTCGGTAGTGGTATGGTTGAGGTGAAATGACAATTTTCTTTGGAAGAAGAAAATGCATATTTTTTTAGATAAAGGATTACGGAAAAACGATGTGACCAAAAAATGTCATTTACCCATGCCAGTTTTATCTATATTTTTAACATCCATGACACAGGGTGCCTAAATCAGTTAAACTCAGGGAAGTTGAAAGTGAAGATCAGGGAAATCATAACAGTTATTTCAACACTGGCATAAGGTTTAAAACATGGCTTTGAGGGCTAACTGCTCCCTTTGGAAAGTGAAGACAGAATGAAGAGTGAGTGAAAGTTCTAAGTTTATATTCCCATATGTTGGGAATCCCCATCTGACGTCATCTGATGCGGAATAGTCCTAGCTGGGGAAACGCCTGTGCCCGACAATGTCAGATGGCTACCCTCAACACAAGGTTTGACAAAAATGTAAAACTCTAGTAGAGGTTTTGAGATGTTAATAACATGTATCCCCAAGCTTTAAGTCTCCCATGATTTAAAAAACAGTTGACTACTCAAATTCGTCACATCACGTCTTTCTAGAATCATAATATTTGGAATCATAATATATAGTCTGAGTTAATTGCCATTCTTTGTTAACAGGAAGGGGAATTTTTTGTTGCTTGTTATTAGAAATTCTTTGATAGTGAATAGCTGAAGTTCAGACATATTGTGTCTATACAGGGGGGTTCTAGTCTGATGGGATGAATCATGAAAATAGTGTCTCCTTCTGTATCTGAGGATAATCGCTAAGCAGGGGTTTGAAATATATTTTTATAAATGAGTTTATGCTTGGGAATTTTTGTCTGACCATAAAAACAATATGAGGGTTAAGAGAAGTTTTACTGTACTACATATATACTATATAATACTGTTATATAATACTTTAATAAATTTAATTTTTTTATATTTCCATTCAAAATTTGTATTTTATTTCTAATTTTTAATCAATTTAATAATTATAATATCCAGTGATCTAAAATTTATTAAATTTATTTCGTTAGATGTTGGTGATGTACGCAGTGCTGAAGGTTGTAACGAAATAAGCTCTTCTCCCTCTAATAGTAAGTGTTGTCATCTCTTTTTTTTTTTCAAGCTTAATAGCTATTTATTAATAATAGTAGTTAAAATCAGATAGCCTGCTGATACAGTATTCATAGATTTTATTCATTTTGTTACCTTCCTTGATTAGAATCAACTTATAACGACCCCACATTTAATGAGTTTCCAGATTTAGTGAGAAGATTATGGATTATCTTTTGTAGCCGGGCCAGTTTTTACTGTTCATGAGCCATCTATTGAGAATCGCTGACATAGTTTATTATCACTATACCATTTAAGTATACTTACCACAATAGTATAAACTTCATCAACTAAAAGACATAAATCAAAATTAGATTTAACAAAAGAAGTGTCATCAGCAACAATTATAGCTTTCGAACCCGATAATATACTGAACAAATCATTGATATACAGTAGACAAAGTTTAGGTCCAAGCACAGAACCCTGGGGGACCCCAAAGCCATTTAACAACAAATCGTGCAGAGTACTACGATAATCAACAAATTGCCATCTATCAGTCAAATAGCTAGAAATCAATTTATAGAAATTTCTTCTGATTCCATAATGAAAATTTCGTCAAAAGAATGTTCTTATCCAGAGTGGCAAAAGCTTTTTTGAATAGTAAATAGTAAAAAGCCACCTCTCAGGGAAAACTGTCTTGCCGCAAGTACTTCCCTAAGGTATTCCACTATTTTCAGTAGGGCAGACTCTGTGGATTTACCTGTCAAAACGCCAAACTGATTTATACGAATAATTGAAAATTTGTGTAAATAACCCTGGAGTCGGATCTGCATAATTGTTTTGCAAATCCTAGGAAAAAGTGATAAAGAGATTGGTCTATAATTTAAAGGAACTTCACATAGTTACCCTTTTTCAATATTGGGACAACCCTTGCAAGTTTCAATGCAAATGGAACAATTCCAATTATACAATAATTTTGGCCATCCAGATAAATGTAGCTGAAACTAGAGCTTTATTCGTTTTTGGAGAAAAAGAGACGCTTTCCCCATCCTGGATTCGAACCAGGGTCCCTCCGTTTAGCCCGGAGTGTCTTGGACCGCTAGACGAATGAGGACAGGAAACAACGCTCTCTTTCTCCGTATGTAAAGGTGTTAAGGTATTATTACCCTCCGCAGGGATAACACAATTGCCAAATATGGTCAACACAGAAAAGCCTCCGGGGCGAGATTTTTGTGAGTTTTCGTGGGGGAAATTTATTATACAATAATTTTTGCCACCCACGTTTTAATTATAGCTCAAACTAGAGCTTGTGTTTTTGGAGAAAAAGAGATGTCGTCCCCATCATGGACTCTTTCTGTGTTGACCATATTTGGCAATTGTGTTATCCCTGCGGAGGGTAATAATATCTTACAACAATTCTAACGTTAATAAGTTTATTAAATATAACCGTGAGATAAGGAGCCAATATATCAGCAGCAGAACGTATTGGCAAGGGATGAAAATCATCATGGCCGAATGCCTTTCCGGTGTCCTGTTATCTTAAAGATTTCAATACCTTAATCTCGGTAATTGGTGTAAAATACATGGATTGACCCATTGGCTCAGTTAAATAGGCCAAAATCAAAATTTGTTGAGTCGAAGGCTGCATTAATTTGTAGTGGACCATCAACAAAACTGTAGTTTAATATATTTCCAGTATCATGAGGATCACTAATAATACTATCTCCATCCTTCAAATAAGGTTGCCTCTGTCAATATTGACCCTGCCCATAGCACTATTTAGACATCTCCAATGTTCTGTTGAGTTGCCATGAGTGAATATATCAGTGTAATAAGTATTCTTAGCCCTACGGATTTCCCTATTTAACTTATTCCTAAATTCACGAAAACGACTGAAGCCAAGAAACAGTGAAAACCATTTTTTTTTCTTGTTAATCTCAAGTCTAGTACGAGTGATCATACAAAGCTTTCTGTTTTTTCTTTTCCAAGTTTAAATTAAAATATCTGCTGCTTATTATTTGTATCACTCTGAAGTTCAAGTATTCCAAATATTGGAATCATGCAAGCTTTCTATATAAGAAATATATTCTGAATTATAAGTAGCAGGTTAAATATTGTTACAAAAATTGTTTAAAATATTTTATTGCATGGATTTAAGTACATACGTGTGAAAGTAGTGTGTGTGAAGATATTTCCTTTCTCATAAATTGATAATGTATGCACATATAACAGCCAATGTATAATACATACGTAAGATAAAGATAGTTATACTTAATTATTAATATAAATAATTAGGTGCAATATATAATAACAAATTTCACTTGTAAACTTGAAATCTATAGAGCCTAAAAATGAAAAAAAATACAGGGTGCATCATAGATTCGTTCAAACTTCAAAAATTCATAATAAAAGAAGTAATGTAAGATATTATTACCCTTCACAGGGATAACACAATTGCCAAATAATGGTCAACACAGAAAAGCCTCCGGGGCGAGATTTTTGTGAGTTTTTCGTGGGGGAATTTATTATACAATAATTTTTGCCACCCACGTATATTTAGCTCAAACTAGAGCTTTTTTTATATTTGGAGAAAAAGAGGCGCCGTCCTCATCCTGGGCTCGAACCAGGGTCCCCGCGTTGAGCCCGCGGTGTCTTGACCTACTAGACGAACGAGGACAAGAACAAACGCATTTTTCTCCGTATATGAGGATGTAAGATATTATTACCCTTCACAGGGATAACACAATTGCCAAATAATGGTCAACACAGAAAAGCCTCTGGGGCGAGATTTTTTGTGAGTTTATCGTGGGGGAATTTATTATACAATAAGTTTTGCCACCCACATTTAAGTAGCTCAAACTAGAGCTTTTTTTATATTTGGAGAAAAAACTCATAAAAATTTTGCCCCGGAGGCTTTTCTGTGTTGACCAATGTTTGGCAATTGTGTTATCCCTGCTAGGGTAATAATATCTTACATCCTCATATACAGAGAAAAATGCGTTTGTTCTTGTCCTCATTCGTCTAGTAGGTCAAGACAAGGTAGAAAAGTTTAACCACTAAAACGCTCGATCTGGTAAAGACAGCATGCTACTGGCATCGAAGGATGAATCCATTTCCAGCCAGGTGTTTTATTGCTAGCCTGATGTGCATAAAACATCTCAGCATGACGTGCGAGCGCCCTCTTTCAGTTACTTTTGAAATCATTTTTTTTTTTATGCATGGAAAAAAATCGAATGTCCCTCTGATCATATTCGCGTAAAACGAAATTTTTTCCGAGCATTACTTCTTTTATTATGAATTTTTGAAATTTGCATGAATTTATGATGCACCCTGTATATAATATGAACTACATATATTTGATTTAATGAACTATTACATCGTTTTGTCTCATTTTATGTCTGATATGATTTTTCCATTTTAGTTTTTATCTCTGTGTTAAAATCATATGTATAGTCTCACCTTGCTCAGGTCAGAATGATCATTGTTGTCCTTGCGCTATAAAAATGCAACCAACCAGCTGATTTAAAGAACTGAAAGCAATACATATTCCTGTTTTTTATTATTCATTATTTGAAGTAAAAAAATTATTTGAAATTTATTACATATTTAACACACATTTTTCTTATCTTAAAATAGTCTCTTATACGTTAAGATTTTTAAATAACTGAGAACATTTTTCTTATGTGGTCATTGCTCACCCCCACCACCTAGAACTGAAAAGTTAACATTGAAAAGGTAAGATCCATTTTGGGAAATTGGGCATGAGGTGTACACTCCCCAAATCAAATCCTACCCATGCCAGTGTGCCCCCACCCATGAGGAAGTCTGTAGTAATTTTTTTTATAACAAGCCTGAAAATCAAGTTCTTAGGTGAATCCCTCTCATCCCCAACATAACAATTCTAGTGTAACAATTTGCATGTAATGAACAAATTATATACAATAATCAGTAGAATAACTAAAAGAAAGGCAAATATGGCACGGGTGTGACAAACTTGACAATGAATCGCTACTTTGAAAGATTGTGGTGATTACGTTCAAATACATACAAACGCAAAGCGAATTATGAATACAAATTAAAGATGTCTTAAAGTGGGGTGCGAGGCTGCTAAAGTTTTAATTTAAATATACATATGTGAAAATTATTAAAGCATTAAATTAGCAAATCGATATTAAACTGGACTTTCAAAATAACAATCAGAATTCCATTATAGGCCTCTATATGTTGGCAAATATGATTTTGTAATCATTTGAATGATGTAGTGAAACATCCTTTGACAGATATTTCTCAATAACAATTATTTGCCAAGAGTCATGGAGCATAAATACCATGGGAAAAAGTATTAAGCTTCATCTTCTAATAATGTGTCATTTAAACTATGTGTATTCCCGTGGATGCAGAATGTGCTGTATTCTGACTACCAGACAAAATTAGCTACCAGCCGACAATTTCCCAGCCTGGGGGAAAAAGAAGAATTTTTTTTATTTTTTTCAGATTGATGGGGGATGACCTTGTGGTTGCCCATATGATTTCCAAGTGAGAAGCAAGCTGAAGACTAATAATGCGTGCATCTTTTACAAGGTCAGTGTACATATCCAGGTGGTTTTGAAGAGAAAACAGTCTGGAGACATGTAATGGGCATGAACGAATTTTGCTGATTGATAACTCACCCGAATACAGCTGTATATTAGCACTTCCCTTAGGTAAACTCTTGGACCAGCGCTCACTCCCTCTGAAAGTAGATAGTGTTTTTGCTAAGTTGTACAACCACATGCAGCAAGGGAATGTGTTATTTATGTCAGTAATGAAACCGAAGCTAATTATATAAAAGAATGAATACATCTAGTAAAATTCGACCCTCCCACCAACAAGTTAAGTGTTTTTAATGCTTCAAACCATTCAGAAGAGAACAGCTGAAACACCATTGAAGGGAAGAGGTCTAGAGAAAAAGGACAAACCACATTATCAGTTTTTTAAAGCAGTCAACAAGAAAAGGTTTGTGTTTTGTTTATACTTTACAGTGCTGGAAGGAGGGGGGAGGGATCATTTATATATGGAAAGGGTATTCAACTAATTGTGTGGCAGAACATCTGTTCCCATCCCCCCCCCCATGTAATTTCCTTTTGGTGGTTCCAGAAATTATTGCCAGACATAACACACAATGTTTATAACTTCAAGAGGGAGAAGAGCAATGTGTGAGGTCCATTAAGGGGTTATTCACAAACTATGTCTGCATTTTGGAGAGAGCGTTTAGACCACATGTTTAAGAAAGAAAATGCTTGGCAGCAGGGACCAGATTTTCGGTCCCTAGCCAAATTTTCATGAGGGCACCTAGATAAATTATTTCGGGGCACAACAATTTTGTCAGCCCAGGAGTCAGGATGTACCTTGTGAATGGTTCCTACTCGTAGAGCTTTAACCTTCGATCTGGATCCTATGGTTGTTTTGTTTGGATTATCGATGGTGATGGTCCTGTCCTGTCCTGCTGATGCCCTGCCGTGCCTGGTGGAGGATAGAATGACTTAATAAATCTTCTTCCTGCCAGCCCACGTGATAGTATAGTGGTACGTGGTACGAGCTCCAGCAATCTTGTCTGCTGTGGTGCCTATATACAAATATTTTTCAAAGTGAGGACAGAATTTTCTTTTTCAAACATTAAAAAAATGATGTAAAATATTTTTGTTTTTTTAAAGTTAGGTGCACTTGCAGAAAAATATTGGATGTACGATTTTATTTTCAGTTGCACAGTGCATCTGAGTATTTCGAGCCCTGCTTTAAAGGAAAAAAATGTTTGGGCAAACACTTTGGTATATACCGTATTTTAATTTGAACCAATTCTGTGCAATTTTATTTTTCAACTTTAACCTCTGGTGACTGGATATTACAGCTAATGGAGTGTATATTGTAGTAGTATAATTATTTCAGTAAACGACTATGTACCTTCAAATTTCATATAAATTAATGGTAATGGAGCTTTGTTTAGTACCTAGAATGGGTTTTGGGTGTCAGCCAAATTTAAAGTAGATACTCTTCATCGGTCATTCACTGGTTTTTTGCTGTTTATTTTTTTGTGATCATTATGTATACTTATTATTCCAGGTATATTCTTTTCCTCAATGTAGACACTTCAAAGGTTACAATTAAATACACAAATTTTGTTGAACTTGTACTGTTACAGGTTTATAAATTTTTCACTTAACAAATATTTTAACAATTTTAATTATACTTTGTCCCACTATTTGGGTACTACGAGATTTAACAAATACTATTGTAAAATGGTCATTCATTGACCTTCTCATCCTATTATCATAGGCATCTTAATGGGGGGATCTATGGAATCCGAGCTCAAATTGGCAAAGTTGTATTTTTTCTAATTGCAAAAAATTGGAAATTTACAATTTTGTGATAAAAGCAAGCCCGTAGTCAATGCAAAAGTTTAGGGGGGGGGGACATCCAAACTTTAGGGGGAGCCAGAATTAAAAAAAGTTGCCATTTTATTAACATTTTTTGGGGCCACAAAATATTTAGGGGGAGGCCAGGCCTGTCCTATCCCCTCTTCCTACGGGCCTGGATAAAAGGACACCCAAAAGTGATTAGGTCCAAGGACTACAAACACGTTAGGACATCGCTGCCTATTATTGTGACATAAAACTCACCAGACAAATTTTGGTACCACTGCCAGACAGTTTGGAACTTTATGCATGGATGTGTATTCCCTTACGGTTCACTGAATGTTTGTCCGTTTTTTGGAGAGTTCATTGTAGTATGAATAATAAACTAGCTATGTTTAAAGAACCTGCTATTAGTTATGAATTCATTGCACTGAAGCATGAAAGCATCATATGCACTTAATGTTTCCAATTAAAATTATGTTGACTGTAATCCAGGTTAGAATTTGCTTCTTTTTAGTTGTCTAAATTAATGTTATCAACAGTTTACACCTTATTTTAGTCATGAAGTGGGTAGGTTGACCTATATTAAGTAGAAAAAAAGTGTTCTTAGCTTCAAAATTATGTAAATTACAAGTGTATCCAAACAAATAAAACTTCCAAAATTTCAATCAGCAACGTACAACTGCCATGTTGAACTGACCTGAAAAGAAAAAAACATTGCTGCCAACCGCGCCAGCCAATCAGAAAATGTCAGGTTTATATCACCTTTCCCTCTATACGGGCTCGCTACAGAAGACAGACTTGCAACTCCATCTATTGAAATTTTTTTTAACTAAAACCAGGGAATCTGGGAATAAAATTTATGCCCTGTCACATGAATTTGGTGCAAGAATTGTTTCTTTAACCTCAACCGTTTTACCTTTTTGAAAACTGGCAGTCTTTTTCAGGACACCTTGTATATGTTTGGCAATTTCACAAGTTTTCAGTGAAATGTCAGAAACCTGCAAGATTGAAGAAGCGATAGATAGTTGATAGTTAGACCTCCATATATTAAATTTCTGCATACTGAAATTTTGTTGAACCCGTAATTTGAAATCCCTTTGATTCCATGGAAAAACCTTTTTTATACCAGATTTTTTTTTTTAATCATTGACTTTGATTGTAAGCTGTCTTTATATTTAAGTTATAATTAACTCCAAACGTAATTTAATAATGCTCTTCAGTTAACTTTCTTTTAAATATTTTGATATTCTATGGGTAGATTGCATTGTATACACCATAACTGCTAATCAAAAATTTACCTGCATTACAACATTGGATGCTATTTTTGTGATTTGTCAGGGTGTCATAATTTTACTTAATAATTTTGACACCCACGTTTAAGCTCAATTAGAGCTTTTTTTGATATAGGAGAAAGAGAGACATTGTCCCTGACCTAGATTCAAACTAGGATCTCTCTGTTGAACCCGGAACGCCTTAAATGCTATGCCATGGAGGATAATGTCATAATTTTGTAATATTTTGTACAAATTTAACAACAGAGTTATAAATTTGATATGGTAAATTTAATTTTTTGTTGATTTTTGAAAGTATTTTTGAAAGTATAACTTTTGCTGTCATGGCATTTATAAATTAGAAATATTTTTTATTGTATTTTATTCATGTTGAATTAAAATTATGTACAATTTTAATTACCATTTTTTTTTAAGCCTTGCTGTTTAGAAACCTTGATGTTTTAACAACTGAAGAAAGAGTTCTTGCAATGCTTGGGCAGCTAACCACACTTCCGATTAAGAGTTTGCGTGTTGCTAAAGATACCTTAACAAACACTTCTAGAGGATTTGCATTTGTTGAACTTCATTCAACTTCTGAAGCTATTCAATTACATGATCTTTTATTGTCGATGAATAAAAATTTTTATGTTGATGGTCGTCAAGGTAAGTTATTTCAGGAGATTTGCCGTAAAGTTGTTTTGCACATTATATAGTAATACAGTCGAGTCTCTATTTAACGAAGTGCCATCGTTCCTCTGAAAAACTTCGTTATAAGGAAAATTCGTTAAATAGAAATTAACATAAATTGTAAAACTTAATTTCGATAAAATGAAAAAAGCTAAATTTGGACAGTAAAAACTAAGTTCAGTAGACTCTTCTTTTCTTACGAATTTAAATATTTTTTGTATACAAGTACGCACAAATTAATAACAAAAGTAAAGACTGAGGATTACTTTATATCTGTATGATCCTCATACAACATATTTGAAACAGAGAAATAATCACTAATTTTGCTTTGTACAGGTTTCTTATAAAAAACGTTTTGTTCATAGAAATTCTCACACTTTTGTAAATATCGGAACACGTCATCTATAACATTTTCTTCAACAATGCAACACGTATGTGCGAGAAGCAAATTTCGTGGCTTAGCCACACCTGCAGAGTGATACATCCCCGCTGCTTCGAAGTTCCCAGTTTAGAACAATAGAATTATTTATCACAACTGACCCTATGTCCACTATACAGAAGGCTACCTCACCTCCGTCTTTTTGCTTAAAATGCTCAACTACCCCTTCTACCTAACCATCCCGCTGAAAAATTGTAAAAGGTAAATTAAAAACAAAAAATCAAATCCTTTATAAAAAACCCCATGCGTTATAGGGTGCTTTTTTAATATGGAGACAAATTTACATGTTAGTGCCATTCAAAGTCAAGGTTCCGCCGAAAATTTCATTAAATAGAAAACTTGATAATTAGAAACTTGTTAAATACAAAATGTAAAATAGAAAAATATAAACTTGTTAAATAGAAAAATGAAAGTTCATTATATGGAGACTTTACTGTATATAATAACTAGGAATAATTTAACAATATCACTTTATCAAGCCTTAAACATATCATGTATGGAATTTTGTGCAAGTGTAGTACTTTATACATGCCAATTTTAGTAGTAAAGCATGCTGTTTGTATAATTTGAAAACATGCATTTTTTTTTCTATATGTGCACAAACTGAAATGAAAAGTTTTTCACTGAACAAATGCCTCCTTAATTGGGAAAATCGAGGTTTTAGAAATAAAATTTGAGCAAAGTTTATTACCTAGGTCATCAATATTTATTAAAGAGTATTTTTTTTTTGTAAATGATGAATTTTTCCAATTTGATATTTAAATGTTTAATTTTATTTTTAGTTACTGTATCATATGCCAAACGATCTCTGTCATCTATGAATAGGTAAGATAAATGTACATAATGTTGAATAACAGATATATATTTCATAGATATTAAAAAATAAAATATTATTGAATTTTATTTTAAGTATTGTGTATTTAATGTAACAAAAATGTTCATGAATTGAGTTAGTGCCATTTTTTAAAATTTTATGTAATTGAATGATAGTTTTTGCATATATTTTACTTGGGTACATATTAGGATGGAGTTTAAAAGCCATCAATTTATTTATTTTTTTATTTTTGCAAGTCTCACCCTCTTTTATCCCTTTAATATAAAAACACTATATAAAAAGTTTGAGCAATAAATTTTAATATCTAAGGGTTTCTCATTTGACTCAAAGTTTATAAAAAATTAAGATTAGTTGCTATACCTCAATATATGTATTTCACTGTATTTAATGCATTAATTTGAAAACTGTTTAATTTATTGTAAATGTTACCAGCTCTTTATTTTACATTAGAATTTTACTGCCTTTGCAAAGGCTGTGATAGTGTTTTTCTTGCTATCAGAGTACATTTTGCGATCTTCAATTTGTAACAGGAATTGTAGCTGCATTTCATCATGAGTTATCAATCCACTGTATTCCTGAATAAATGCAACTGCATGTTCGGCATGGTCGTTTACTACATGTAAAGATTTCACCTCTTTAGCCTGTTTGTAGTTCTCTCTCAACTTCCTCAAGTCTGAATCAACTGTAAGATATCCAACTGGAAGTTCCAACAATCGAAACAATATCAATGACTTGGCTGTGACAAAATCTTCCAAGTTTTCATTCTTGAATGAATAAAGAGCAATGCTGATTCGCTTAGAGTAATTTTGAGCTTGTTTTTCAGCATGAGCTTCATTCTGCATAACATTCACCATCTGTCTTTATGGTTTATATACTGAAATGACTATCAAGCAAAGCTAAACCAAAGAGTCTTTGTGATAAATACCACAAGTGATTAGCAAATTTACGTGATGTTGACTTAGAAACGGCTGAATGTATTTAAGTAGCGACTGCAGCAACAACAGGTCATTTTAAGAAGTACATGAAGCTTGAGGTGCAGAGATCCAAGCTTTCAAGCACATACTGACTGTGAAAACACACACATCACATAGTCAATTGAGCCTTGAACGTTCAGATCTGGAGACAACATATAACTTTCAACAGGCATGGTGCATTACTCCCAGTGACACAAATCTTGATTCCCTTTGCTGGGACAGCACCAAGAAGAATAATTATGAATTCTAAGAATTCTTTATAATCTCCTCTTAGCATTGGGTCTTTTCTTTCCATGTACTTCTTTGCATAGCTGATCGTTTCTTGCTTTATCTTCTTCTAGATTTGCAACATCAACTGAAATTCCTGGTTCATACTTGTATGTATCAATGAATTCCCATTATTCCTGAAAGCGTTTAAATAGTGCAACTTCAGGAAAAGATGCGACTCCTAGACATACTTCAAACACTGTACTAATTACCATACCCATAATGTGATGCCTGCAATCAAGTGATAGTTTTTTTTAAGCCTTTGCTCTAGAAAGATAAAGGCACCAGAATTACGACCAGTGTTTGCACTGTTAGTGTCAAAGCACATTGCTTAAATATTGTCTATTATACCCCAGCCTTCAAGGGCTTCAAAGACAGCTGCAGCCTCAGTCTCTGCTATTGCAGATAGAATCTTGGCAACTGTCAGTAGTTGAGAAATTCCTTTCCAAGAAACTAATACTGAAAAGCGACCAATTTTCTCTTTTCCACCAGGTCATGCATCAATTTTCTATTCCAATGAATGACAAAAGGAATGTTGCCTTACAACTTGGTCTTTATTTTTTCATATTTTTTAGCTCCTCCTTCCATTCTTTGTTGGCGAATTGAGTCTTTGTTTGGAGCAAATTCATCGTTGTTTTGCCCTAAGCTTTTGGCAGGTTTTGATATAATAAAAACAGCTTTTTGATCTGACACCTTTATACAATCTAGTGTTGCTGCAAATTCTAGAGTCACTATGGTTTTTCATCCCCGTTTTTTTTTTTTGTACTTCTCCAACAAAATTTCTTATATTATTTTTTCAAAAATTCCTTATCTTTTCGTAATACTGATGCCATTGTTATTGCACCAGCATTTGCTATGGTAAAAAGATCTAAAAACTTGAAAACAAAAGCTAACTCCTTGGCACACTGAGTTGGTGAAATTCATGCTTTGTTTTTCTTAAGGCATCGCCATTCTTCAAATGACTTTTCAAGCTTGACTTAGCAGTGTTGTTGATCTCTCATGGAAATTCTAGCTTTTTGCCAAATACTGTGGGGATACATCCTTTTACTTGAAAACATCTATTTTAAATGGCTTAATATTATTTATCTTGAAACAGTTGTTTACTGAAAATGGGATTTAATTTGTGGTATCATATTGCACTGCCTTGGTTTATGGAATACGTTGTTTTCACTTAAGCAGATTTTTATAACAAATTTTTTTTCATGGAACCGTCCATTTCATTGTATGGAGGTTCTACTTTATGTTTATATTGTTTCAGGGAAAGAAAAAGCAAAAGAAGCATTTTAGTGCAAAATCTAATAATACATTATGGGTAAATACAAGTTTCAGAACTTGTGGTTAAAACAAAAAGATAGTACCGGTCATGAACTTTCATTGTGGTGTGGTAAACAAAGTGAATGTGAGACGTTTTGCAAACTATGTACTTCTGTGGTAAATATTGAAAATAAGGGTGTTCATCATTACTACAACATGCTAGTGACGTCAAACGTAAGAAAATCTTGTGAGAGACTGTGAATCTAAAACAGATAACTTTGTGCAGGCCTGTTTTAACACTTCAAGATGAACAACAATCTGGTATCTTCTTTACTAACATTGCTACAGATAATTTGCCTAATCTAAATAACCAGTTAGCGCTTATGAGCTCAGAGATAAAGAAACTACTGCAGAGTTAATTCTTACACTCAATCATACATATTTTGTTTTTGGAGCTATCCTTGTTGGGTGCTAAAATCAGTTGAGAACCTAGATTTTGTATGTATGTATTTATAATTTTATTGTTTTCTGTAAATCTTATTTTGTAATTAAATAAAGAAAATGTTGGCCATGCCCCATTCATATTCAAAACGAAATAACGGTTTTTATTGTATCTGGAAGAATTTTGAAATTAACTTTGCTAGATCTAATAAATTAAGGATCCGTTCTGAACTTAACCTGCCCTTTGGTAGGGGATTTTAACTTGGAAGAAAAGAAAAACAAATTGTTTTCAGGCAAGTCCATGTCAAAACAGTCTTTTTTTTGCCTCTTTTCTTTAAATTCTGGTTTCCTTTTGTCTCCCTTTTTGTAATTTTAGGCTCTATTTTTGCTTTTAAACCCACTCCCATCCCTGCACTAGTACCATGTGCTGCGGTAATTTCAGTGGATTCAGAGGCCAGTATCCGTTTCCCTCACAAAAGTGGATTACTGGTCGCTGCTTCCTTGGACCATTCATTCTGAGGACGACTTTTATCATGTTCGTAGCACCTGGAGTCTACACTTTGATTATTTTTTATAGTTTTTAATGTTGATTCAGAATAGGTCTTTAGTTTTTGGCAAAACTCATTTTTCGAGAAATTATGACCACTTAGATATGAAGAGTTGGCGACCTTTTGGCGAGAAATTTTAATCTGAATTTTGTTAAATAAAATATTATAACCTTTTAATGGTAGTGAAACTGTATGTAAAAATGGAGAAAATGCAATAAATTATGACAATGGCTACATTTTAAAAATGAATAACTGTCATAATGTAAAATGCCACAGTTGCTGATCAATTTAAAAGAAATTTTGGACGTTGGCGATCTTGTAAAACTGTATAAATTTTGTAAACATATGAGATTAGCAAACTGTCTGAAATGCACTATACTTGTTGAGTGAGCACCTGGTTTAGACTACATTGGCTACAAAATGACTTTGAGCCAAATCTTCAGCATGGCACAATATAAATTTCTCGCCAAAAGTTCGCCAATTCGTCATGTTTAAGGGGTCATAATTGCTCGAAAAATGAGGTTTGCAAAAAACTAAATACATATTCAGAATCAGCATTGAAAACTATTCAAATTAGTCATTGTGTCGATTCCAGGTT
>QLNU02015360.1:47151287-47173662 GCA_006491805.2 Dysdera silvatica
AAAACATCTGTGTATTTTTAAATGGTTGAATGTTATTTATGAGAAACAGTCGTTTACTGAAAAACGGGATTTTAATTGTGGTATCATATTGCACTGCCCTGGTTCATGAATGCTGATTTCCACCTGAAATTTTCTGTATAATGAATTTTTTCATGGAACCGTCCATTTTGTTATATGGAAGTTCTGCTGTAGTTATGTACAGTAGAACCTCCATATAACGAACTTCTGTATAGCGAAATTCTCTATATAGTGAAGTTTTGGCAAATCCCCATGGTCGTTACATATGAAAGTGTTTCTATATAACGGAATAAATTTCTATATAACGAAATTTTTAACGACCAAAACAGAAAATTGAGTGGTCATGTCAGCGACATCGGGTTTTCTAATACTGTGGTAATACAATACGCACACTTAAAAACATCTATTTTTAAATGGCTGGATGTTATTTATGGGAAACAACAGTCGTTTACTGAAAAATGGGATTTTAATTGTGGTACCATATTTCATTGCCCTGGTTTATGAATACGTCGTTTTCACCTAGTGAATTTTCTGCATAACAAATTTTTTTTATGGAACCGTCCATTTCATTATATGGAGATTCTACTTTATGTTTATATTGTTTCAGGGAAAGAAAAAGCAAAAGAAGCATTTTAGTGCAAAATCTAATAATACATTATGGGTAAATACAAGTTTCAGAACTTGTGGTTAAAACAAAAAGATAGTACCGGTCATGAACTTTCATTGTGGTGTGGTAAACAAAGTGAATGTGAAACGTTTTGCAAACTATGTACTTCTCTGGTAAATATTGAAAATAAGGGTGTTCATCATTACTACAACATGCTATTGACGTCAAACATAAGAAAATCTTGTGAGAGACTGTGAATCTAAAACAGATAACTTTGTGCAGGCCTGTTTTAACACTTCAAGATGAACAACAATCTGGTATCTTCTTTACTAACATTGCTACAGATAATTTGCCTAATCTAAATAACCAGTTAGCGCTTATGAGCTCAGAGATAAAGAAACTACTGCAGAGTTAATTCTTACACTCAATCATACATATTTTGTTTTTTGGGACTGTCCTTGTTGAGTCCTCAAACCAGTTGAGGACCTAGGTTTTGTATATATATGTATTTGTAATTTTATTGTTTTCTGTAACTTTTATTTTGTATTGAAATAAAGAAAATGTTGTCCATACCCCATCCATGTTCAAAACGAAATAACAGTTTTTATTGTACCTGGAAGAATTTTAAAATTAATTTTGCTAGATCTAATAAATTAAGGATCCGTTCTGAACTTAACCTGCCCTTTGGTAGGGGATTTTAACTTGGAAGAAAAGAAAAACAAATTGTTTTCAGGCAAGTCCATGTCAAAACAGTCTTTTTTTTGCCTCTTTTCTTTAAATTCTGGTTTCCTTTTGTCTCCCTTTTTGTAATTTTAGTTCTATTTTTGCTTAAACCCACTCCCATCCCTGCACTAAATTACAAAATACTGCAGTAATTTCACGTAGGATTTCAGAGGCCAGTATCCGTTTCCTCATAAAGTGGGATTACAGATCGCACTGCTTCCTGGACCATTCATTCACAAGGGAACCTTTTATCATGTTCGTAGCACCTGGAGTCTACACTTTGATTATTTTTTATAGTTTTTAACGCTGATTCAGAATATATCTTTAGTTTTTGCAAAACTCATTTTTCGGGTAATTATGAACACTTGAAGATGAAGAGTTGGCGACCTTTTGGCGAGAAATTTTAATCTGAATTTTGTTAAATAAAATATTATAACCTTTTAATGGTAGTGAAACTGTATGTAAAAATGGAGAAAATGCAATAAATTATGACAATGGCTACATTTTAAAATGTATATAGTTGTTATAGTAAATGCCACAGTTGCTAGACCAATTATAAAAGAAAATTTTTGGACGTTGGCGATCTTGTAAAACTGTATAAATTTTGTAAACATATGAGATTAGCAAACTGTCTGAAATGCACTATACTTGTTGAGTGAGCACCTGGTTTAGACTACATTGGCTACAAAATGACTTTGAGCCAAATCTTCAGCATGGCACAATATAAATTTCTCGCCAAAAGGTCGCCAACTCGTCATTTTTAAGTGGACATACTTGTTCGAAAATTGAGTTTTGCAAAAAACTAAATACATATTCAGAATCAGCATTGAAAACTATTCAAATTAGTCATTGTGTCGATTCCAGGTTCGACGAACATGATGACCCCTGTCAGTCTTCTTGCCATACCAAATACCTGTAAATTGATTCTTCCAGACAGGAAAAATAATATATGAACTTAAACTACTATGTGACACTATTACCATCCATTGGTGATGATGTGAGCAATACATTTGATTTAATAAAATAGGGAACTTTATTTTCTGATATACCCTTGTTTATAGTCATGTACACTTCAAATGGAATAGAAGCTGAAGCATCAGCTTTGTGATTATATAGTTAAACTCCTTTGTAACGAACTCAAAAAGGGCCGAATGAAAATGTTGTAAATGTTTAATTGATGCAAGGGTTTATATGTTTATTGATTTTTTTTAGTGCTGCTAGTGCAAATGCTGCTGTTGTTGCTTTAGCTGCTGCCCAATGGTCAAATCAGGTAATTTTTTGATTTTGAATTAAAATCATTTTTAATTGATTGTCCATTTTCAATTTAGTTTAAATCATGATACAAAGGTGACTTAGCTGTTTATATTGTAAATCATACTGATTACTCTTTTGCCCCTTTTTTCTTTATAATGATTTCACATTACTATTTCAAGTATAGTGCCCTCAGCTCTTAAATTCTGTGAAAATGAAATAAAAAATTGTGCATTTCTATTTTATCTATTTTATTTGGGATAGAAATTATATATACAATTAGATGAGAGCTCATGATTGACAATACAATTGCAAATTATAAAATAATACTGTTTTTAGGGGATTATATTTAAAATTGCTTGAAAATAATTACCAGTTATTTAAAAATCGAGTCACCTGTAGCTTCATGAGTAGAACTTTTAAACAGAAAGTGAGGAGATGTGGGTTAGACTCTCACCTGAAAAATCATTTCTTTGCATTTTCCATGATTATAGGTTTAATTTGTTTTTATCTTAAAACTGCATGTACAGTCACACACATGTATGGCCCTTGTTTGGCACAGAATGACCCTTGCTGTCCTTGTGCCATAAAAATGCAACCAACCAACCATTAAAAATGGAGATACTTGTTTATTTGTATCCTTTCTAAGCCTAAATCTTCGTTAAGATCTAGAATTTTTAGCATTATGTTCCGTGAATTATTCCATTGTGAATTTTACATAATGCACTGGGATAACATATTTGTATACCTGCCATTTTT
The DNA here is from genome assembly GCA_006491805.2 of Dysdera silvatica. Classification (NCBI taxonomy): domain Eukaryota; kingdom Metazoa; phylum Arthropoda; class Arachnida; order Araneae; family Dysderidae; genus Dysdera; species Dysdera silvatica. The sequence continues at coordinate 47,154,646 of QLNU02015360.1, forward strand.
TTTATGAAATTTTTTTTACAAAATATACTAACTTTGATCTCATGATTTTATAAACACCTTTATTTGGATATTTAAAAGAAATCCATGTTCACACAATGTGTGATTTATATGGAAAACAAAAATTAAACATCTGATTTTTTAAATATCTGTTGCATTAATTTTTTTTTTGCATGGCCAGCACTTTCGACATTGTGCATTATAAAAATACAACTGCTACATTTAAGATCTAACTTGACCACCATAATTTAATATGTATTTTAATTAATCTTAATTTTATTAGGACTTCGTCATGTTGGTTGTTTTTTAATGGTACATTCTAATGCAAATGAGTTTTGTTCATTTTCAACTGCAAATTTAATTTCCAGTTATTTTTTCAAATTCCTATAGGAGTCTGAAAGCTGTTCAAGTACTTACGGTAATTTTGCAGATGAAAATCTGAAGACTGGAGGTAATTTTATTATGTAATTCAGTGTAAAATGCAAATGTCAGAATTTAGCCATGTGGAAACTGTATTAGTTATAAATCACACGTAGGCCCTTCAGTGGTGACACATTTGCCTAGAGTGCTGTTAACCCGAGGCTGTGGAAACCTTGACATGGGAATGTTTAACATATTTGAAAATGCAAGAGGATTTCCATACTCGATCTTCTTTAACTCATTTTTTGTGTGCAAAAAACAAGTTATGGAGGACACTCTACCCTCTACTGCAATCAAACAAGCCGTCTGCTAATGGGATTGGCTGCCAATTTTCCATGAACGGACTATATGTGAGTCTCGACTAAATGCAACATAATGCATAACCAGCTCAAGACCCATAAAAACAAATAAAAGAACATGCATGAATAAGCAAAGTCAATGACTACATCACCCATTCACACCCCCTCCACTCCTAGTTCACTAATTTCCCCTTTAATGTTCTTTTGAATTCCCCAATGTTATTAATTTCTTTTATCTGTTCATTTAATTTGTTCCATAATTTTGGGCCTTTATAGTCAATACTATTTCTTGTTTTGTCCAGTCGAATTCTTAGCACACATAGATCCCCCACATTCCCTTGATCTTGTCCCCCCTCCACAATATTTGTCTATATGTTATATTATGTCATTATATTTTTCATTTTTAATCTTTCATAAATTTTAATTAATACACAATATTCACTCAATTTTTCCACTCTCAAAATACCTGTATAATCCAATATTCTCTTCCAATTCCCATTTTGACTCTTATATAACACTCCAATGAAATTTTCTTGTAATTTTTCTATTAACCTCAGATTTATTATACTCATATTCCCTCATAAAGTAAATTTAAATATATACCCCATAAGTAATTATAATTTAAATTAATATAAATTAAATAATAAACAAAAATTCAAACAAATCAATAATTCAAATTACAAATGTTTGAATTGTCCAAGTGTTAATGTGTTACATCAGAAGTGTTATTTCTAACCTGTCTTTGCTTATCTTCTCCCTAATCCCTACAGATTCCAGAATTAGAATACAGAGAATACAAGCAAAATTTAATGCTGTAAATTAGGCATCTTTACAATAATCACTATTAAGAGTTGATGCAACCAGCTTTAGTGAATTATATCTTATTGGGTATTTCTTGTATTTTTCAGATGTGCAAACATTGGGAAGTACAGCTACAGTGGTATGGGCTTTATCATGTAGAAAGTGTATCATATCATTTTTCTTTTTAAATATTTATGTTTACCTTCTGGACATAGCTCAGTTTAATGTACTTTATTGTGTTGTTTGTGCATGCTTTCATATTGCATGTACATTATGTAATGTTATATCTTTTAATACTTTAAGATTAACTCCCCGGATCTTGGAAATGTTGGTATACAAGGTGTGACGTATAAAAAGTATCCTATGCCTGATATATCCACATATCAATATGATGATTCTTCAGGATACTATTATGATGCATCAACAGGGTTGTATTATGATGCTGTCTCACAATATTATTACAGTTATGAACTACAACAGTATATGTATTGGGATAATACTCAAAAAACATACCTTCCAGCCTCTGAGACCTCAACAATTACTTCAACAGTAACAACGCCAGTTTTGGAATCAGATGTAGCTGGTTAGTATGTTTTGTTTTTGTGTGTTGATTATGCAGTTGTGCAATAAATATGGACAGAAGTATATTATATTATACAGCATATTTTAATAAAAATAAATATGTTGCAGTTAATATATGACATAAAAAGTGCGGTTTTCATAGTTATTTATATCTTGGCATTTGCAATTTTTTGTTTTTAAGTAAAGTTCAGACATTTTACATTGCTCTACTTTAATATTTTTCCCCATTGAAAATTTCTAAGAAAGCTACATCTAGAAGTTTAGTTTTCAGGGTGTGGAGTTTATTACATTAAATAATAAATTCACAGTAAACTCTGAGCCCTACAGTGGCAATATATTAACCTAGTCCAGCGTTATCTCGGGTTCAGCTCCCAATAGTGAAAAAAAAAAAAAAATTCCTACTAACCGCTTACTGTAATCTATGAGTTTGATTTCGTAAGGCATAAGAGGTTGGAAAACTGTAGGTCTTGGCACAGCAGGACTCTTGCTGTCCTTGTGCCTTAAGATTACAAACAAGCACAGTAAACTTCAGATTATCCATGCTCAAAAATGCTCACAATTATAGACCAATGATAGCACCTCTGGTGGTGTTCGTTTTTTTTTTTGAAACGGCCCATCTCCATACAATCTGGAGTTGGAATCGTTGGGGTCTTTATTATAAATTTAAAGTGAACTAGCTTCAATTCATCTTAGTCGATTTATGCTATCTCGTTTAATGTTAACACTTGATCACTTGCCTAGAGAGATCACCTCAAAAACCTTATCATTGCTATGAAAAGGAACTTTTCCTGAAATAATTTTTCTTTTTAATATTGTATATTATATATCAAGGCTCGAGAAATATGAACACCACTGCCAGTTAGATTTCTGCAGTTAACCAGTAGTAAATTATTTTCTCCTGGATTCATGGGTTTTCTTATTGAGCCAGACGAGTATAATTTTTGTCTTGCCAGTATGGTATGCTGTGATTTATTGAACCCTGTATGTATATACAATAGAAAGTGAAGTTTTGGTAAATCCCCATGGTCATTACATATGAAAGTGTTTCTATATAACGAAATTTTTAACGACCAAAACAGAAAATCGAGTGGTCACGTCAGTGACATCGGGTTCCCTAATGCCGTTTTCGTTTTAAGGTAAGAATTGTTGGACTCATTTTTTTATGTGTATATTTTGCACTTATAAACATCTATTTTTAAATGGTTGAATGTCATTTATGACAAACAGTCCTTTACTGTAAAGCGGGATTTTAACTGTGGTATTATATTGTAATACCCTGGTTCATGAATACATCGTTTCCACCTAGCGAATTTTCTATATAACGAAATTTTTTCATGGAACTGTCCATTTCGTTATATGGAGGTTCTACTGTATATATCATTTGCTGCAAAAATACAATTTTCTGTTAGGAAAATAAATTTGTATGCTCTGAAAGTTGATTTTCCTGCTCCTAAAGTCAACTTTTACTGCTTCGAATCTTGTTAGGCAAATGTGATCCCTGCCACTGGTGGCTAGATTTTTGGAGCTGGCTAGTAGGAAATCGATTCCTACTAGGTTTAAGGTTTTTCTTGTTGAGCCAGATGAGTACCATTTTTGTCTGGCATGGTTCGTTACGATTTATAGAACTCTGCATATATATATACATACTTTATTGTAGAAGTGCAATCTTTTACTATGAAAGTATATTTGCCTGCCATGAAACTTAAATTTCTCTGCTCAGAATCTTGTTAGGTAATCGCGATACCTGCAAATATTAAATTTCTATTTTTCCTCATGTTAAACGCTTCCATGATGATTGTAATTTATATTCCTTTTAAAAACGCTCATTTTAATTAAAATCACATATCCAGCATATGTATTATGCTTACCCTAGGCTAAAAACAGCTTTTTTTTTAAAGCTGTTATGGATATATCGAGGTTCACATGTATTGAACATTTGTACAACTATCTTCATTTTTATTATTTGGACTATATCTTTTTTTTTTCCCCCTCATTAGAGATTAAGGTTTTGCTGTACAATGCATACATATTTGTAGTAACACAGAGCAATTGTTCTAAATTGTAATGTTGCTCAATATTTATGTTAATCTATAATTTTCAGATTATCCATAAATTCAATTATCTGTGGTAGTCGAGCCACCAATTATGGCTTATATCAGAAGTTCGCTGTATATTTATATGTTTATCAGTGGTGGCTCGTGGAGATATATAGGGTGTGTGCAAGGAGGCTAATTCACCAAAACACATCAATTTACGGTCTATACTCATCAAGAAATTGGTTTTTACCCCATTCAGTAAATAAAGAAATTTATAATAAAATATAAGTTTTTAGTGTAAAGAAATACACTTTTTAATACAGCTTTTGAATTTGTTTTGAATTGAGTTATAAATGGCTTTGTGGTTTGCATTAATGGATTTTATAGCCTTAAAACTTATTTTGATTACGCAAATTTTAATCCATTGTGTGTTGTTTACTGTAATTAGGGACTGGAAATCGATTAAGATTTGGTCTGGAAACGTGGAAAAGTCAGGGAAGTTTGAAATAGAATTTGGGTAGACACCCTGAATTAACTTTGGTTCAATTCCCAATTGTGCGAAAAAATAATGCTTACCGACCAACTGAATGCTGTAATCCAGGGCTTGGTTCCCAAGACCTTAAGAGGTTTGTTTCACTTGGAAAACTGTTTGAGTAGTATGACCTTTGCTGTTCTTGCAGTGTAGAACAAATACATGTTTCAACTAGAAGGCTCAGCTGTTTTAGGTATCAGGTCTTTTTTTTTCTTTTCAGTTGCACATACCATAGTCTTGCTCAAACTCTATATTCTTTGTGATAACAGACAGAGTTCACATTTTTCTTCTCTCCGGATAGCAGTAACCTCTTGATGTCATCTATAGGAATAATGATAAAGCATAAATTTTACGCGTATTTATCTCAAAATATATTGTTATGAATTTGGATCATTATTTCTGAACTCTTTTTTTTTTTTAACGTTTGATGTTTTTATTATTTTTAGATGCTGAAAATCAAGATATGAGAAAGAACAGGAAGGAAGAGAAATTAGATAAAGTAAAAATTGCAAAGAAAATAGCTAAGGTTGATTATTTTTATTTAATACTAGTTGCTCTGTGACAGATTTTAAAGTTTTGAATAATGTGTTCAATAGTTTATTTATAAATTTTTAGTTACTGGAAAAAAAACCCATCCCAGATTATTCTTTACATTTTAAATGTGAAAATTATTTTATAAACTGCTTGTAAAAAATTATATATTAAATGGTAATTCATTGTAAAAAAAAAAAAGATCCTTGCTCAAAAAAAAAATTGAAGTATCATAAAGATTGGTTTCTTTTGCTTTCAGGAAACATTTCATATATTTAAAATTTGCATATTTAGAGCTAAAATAGTGTTAATTGTACATTTAATGTAAAAACTAAAGCTTGCAATGTTTAGTTTTTAAGTATCTTGTTATACTTCGAATAAACACTTTTTACGGTCAATTTTCTTTTAATCCAGTATATTTTGAAGAAAAGGCTACCTTTACACCTTCATATACAGTCAAACTTAGTTATAACAGCATTCAAGGTACCACTAAAATTTTTATACTATAACTGATATAAAATTGTATGCAAATAATCTACAAGGGGTCCTCAGAATTTTGGGAAGAGATGATGGCAAAGTTGTTTCAACTGAGGTTGTTATAACTAAGTTTGACTGTGATTAGCATATTTCAAAAACGTACTCAGCTCGTTATTTTGCCACAGTGACGTGCACATTATGTTATAATTAAACCATTTTTGCTTTTGGTCTGTCTCCCCATTTGCAACTGAATTGAGAAAATTTGATTCAAATTACGCCTATGAAATTATGATTAATTTCATATATGTAATTCTCAATTGGTTTATTTTTTATGGCAAATACCTTTTGATAACGGAATAATATCTATTGTTTTTTTGTGCAAACTCTTCACCACTTTGGTTTAAAGCAAAATTTTGGATTTCCCCAAAGTTTACAAGAACACATGTGTTTGAATATTAGAATTTTATACCTAATAATTTCGCACCCACATTTGAGCTTTTAAGTATAGCTGCCAAAGAGACTTTGCACCTGACCTAAAGTCGAATTAGGATCCTTCCGTTGAGCCCACAGTGTCTTAATCACTAGACCATCAAGGACAGAAATGACGTTCCTTTTCTTCATATATAACTGAGGTGGGCATGCATGAGGTCAATGACAGCCTAATTCCAGTTTCTCTTATATATTATAAAGAGCCACAACATAGTTACACAGTATTAAATGTACAAATTCAAATTTAATTTGGCGCAGTGTGGTAACGCGTTCGCCTAGTGCGCCGTTAATCCGGGTTCGACTCCCAGCAGTGCAAAGAACGCTTACTCAGAGATCTCATAAAGATCGCACTGCTCACTGTAGTCCGGGGTTTGGTTCCCTAGGCCTTAATTCAGGTCCAGAGGTTCGGATTCCTCGGAAAACAGTAGGTCCCGGCGCAGCATGACCACTGTAGTCTTTGAGCCGTAAAACCACAAACAAATCAGATCAAATTTAATTTAATTAATATGGTTACATGTTATACACAAGTCTGAAGTACTATTTAAAGTATGCACATAATAAAATATAATTGCGAGAAAGAAGATGCAAAATTATTTCAAAATTTTAATAATAAAAGTAAAACATAATAAAAATGTATTAATGAAGATCTTTGGTTAAATCTCTGAAACTTGGCATAAAATTTGTTAAAGCCATCCGCAATAATTCTGTGAGATGATGATTAGTCAACTGTGAACGATGTTTCGACTTCACGAGCTTCGTTGTTGAGTACAAAGATCCACAGCAATATGTTGTACCAAAAAATTAAAATTAGACAGCAAGCAGCTTTCTTTAAATGTGGATATTTGATTCTTGCCCGAGTTTCCAAAATTCAATTATAGAAGTAGATTTGTGCTGCATTTGCAATGCCTGATCCTCTTTAATAACTCCAATTCCCTAGCCGCTTTTTCAGAAATTTGAAATCGATCTTCAATAATATCACAATTAAATGGGTTCACAAAATATGCAAATATAGATTTTAAACTTTTCAAATATTCAAACCTATGTTTGAAATCTGCTTGCAATTTTTCTTTGTATTTGTCTTTTTTCTTTGATATTAATTATATTTACTTTTAATCATAGAAAATGATTAGGTCAATTTCATTTGTGACAGATATGACATCAGACAGTTACTTAGTCCATTATTTAGTATTAAATATTTTTGTATTGTTCCAAAATTTTATCTGCTGATGAATATGGGCATCAGTTATAAATGCAATAACAAAAGTGGCATAACATATTTTTATTATTATGAATTTAGGGGCAAAAACTAGTTGCGACAGACATGATAAGAAAAAGGGGCACTGTTTTACAGTGTATTTATATTAACACTAAAAAGCTTTGAATTTATTCACGTTACAAGTAAATTTTTTTTCCTAAGATGAAGATAACAGTTGAGTTAACAGTTAAGTAAATAAAAAAATTGAATTTTTGAAAGAATTTAATTAAAAATAATATTTTATACAGTGTGACAGATATGACACGTCCGATTTTTTTAAAACAAAACTTAGCATATTGTTACTTAATTATTTTTCATGGTTTATGCAATTTTGATTAATTTACAATCAGAATTTATAATACGCAAGTAGTGGCAGTTTTAGCACTTCAGAGGCCCCAGGCATAATCAAATTTTGACCCCACTGCTTCTAAATGGTCAGTTTCATTTGTGACAAACATAACACCAGATAACTTTTTTAATATATTTTTCATATTGCATTTGTATAAAAAAGAAATAGGTGTTCATATATTTACTTATAGCCTGTTTATCATTCCGTAAAACAATATCTGTAATATCTGCATATTTTAAATATTAATAAATTAAAAACTTCATGTGACATGACAAAAAATCAAAACTTTTTAGGTTAAATCCTAAATATCTGATTTACTTCAATATAAACATTAAGGGTAAATTGTTATAGGAAAATAACATCATTCTGCAAAAGTTTTAAAGTGTAATATAGATTCAACTTATTTTTATTTAACATGAAATAGTGTGACAGATAGGCGAGGAGTTTGTGACAGACATGACATGTGTAACGATTTTAAACACAAACTTGTAAGTCCACCTTAATATATCTACTTTTTTATAGGCTTAATAAAAAAACCATGAAATTGTTGCTCTACTGCAAATGTGTTGTAGTCTGATTAAAAACTGCAATTAATTTTGGAATTTATAACATCCACAAGTATTAAGACTGGTGCAACTATGATTTTTAAAATGTTAGTTCTCATATATCACACAGTATGAGCACCTTGCTCGAATTTAAAAGTATTTTTAATTTTTGTTGGTCCTAAGCATTTCATGCGATATTATTGTTGCTTTTCAGTTTCTGTTATTACACCTCTATATTCATCATCATATTGACTAGTTTTTGGGTTACTGCTACACTCTTTCGAGGGCTATTGGGAAGACTACGCTTTACTCTTGTAATAGCTTTTTCTAATGCTTGTTTGCTTCCAAATGCTTTTTCAAGTCTAACATTGTCTGTGCAATTTTTTTCTTCTTTAATCTATGCAGTCTATGGTTAACTTTTTCTTATAATATTATTTGTTGCATCTCAGTTTCACTGTTACGTTTTTTCCGCTGCACTTTTTTCTGTTCAGTAACTTTTTGTTTATACATTCCATATTTACCAGCAATTCTAAGCCTTCCCCGTCTCTCCTTCTGTCTTTCAGCGGCTGTTTTAACCATATTTTAAATTAAGAAGGAAACTTTTAAATTTTGGGCTTATGGAGGACTAAGATCTATGTAACTTCCAGCAAAATTATGCATCATGGTATATATGAAATCACATGCTTTGAAGACAAAGAAAACTTTTTGAAAATAGTTTACTTCCTCGGAAAATTAATTTGTGTTGCCAATAACAGTATTTTGATAAAATTTGTATTAAACACCTTATCTTTCCACAATGAGAAACTTTGATGGATAGGGCAAAGTGTGACAGACATGACAATATATAAAAATGTGACAGATATGACAATATATAAAAAATGTGACAGACATGACACTTTTTAATCTCCATTTTTTCAACTCCTATTCGATATTTCTTTTACCAATTTGGGGTTAAATAATTTATTTTAAACTACAGAAAAAGAATATGAAGTATTGTATACCTTGTGTTACTATTTTGTATTTAAAATGAAAAAAACCCATCTTTTTTGTGACAGACATGACAAGCAGATTAAGACTAAATAAAACTTCTGTATTAAAAAAACAAATCTATTTAAATTAAAAAACATATTTTTTCATGAATACAAGCTTTATACATTTCTTTGCAAAAAAGAAAAAAATATGACAAAACTAAACAAGTTACAGTGCCATGTCATTTATGTGTTAAAACGAACTTTTTAGTAACAGGTTAAATGCCTAGAAGTAAACATCTGCAGAAAAATAACTGCTTGAAAAAAAACTGTAAATTTTGTTGTTATTATGAAATTTGAATATCTGTTATTTAATAGAAATAAAAAAACAGGCACTATTCACATTTCAAAAATCAAGTGTGGGTTGACCTTTTCGTGAAATTGACCATTAATGATTTTGTTCTTATGATCATACATAAAAAGCCGAAGTTTAACTTCAAAACTGAATATAATTTGTGACAAATCACAATAATATTTTTTCCCTTTCCTTGTAAAGCCAAATTATGATTAAGTGTTTGCAAATGTTCTAGCATGTCTGTAAGGAAAATTAAGCCAAGAAAGCCAAGTTTCATTTTCTAAGCTGTGTATTTTTTTTTCATTTGTAAATATTATGATAGGATTTAGGAGTTCCACAAAGTGGCTCAAAACATCGTAAGTTTATAGCCATCTTACAACACACCATAATGATAAATCACTTTGCAATTCATCTGTTTCATCATTCACTGGACACTTTTCTACAAAGTTCTTCTATTGACGGTATGTTTTGGCATTTGTTCTAATTAGATTCACAATCTGCAAAACAACGTTCCACATATTTTCATATTTGAAGTACTTCACTATGAGATGCTTATGGTGAATTACGCAATGAAGAGATAAGAAACTTGGAATTTTAGGATCATTGTTTAAAAGACCAATGAGACCTTCGTTTTCCCCTATCATTCATTGCAATGACTCTGTCAGTCGCAGCACTTACAAGTTTATCACAATGAAATTCAAACCTCTACATTGCTATTGCATTTCTGACATCAATACCATGAGTTGTTTCGATAAGAGCTGCTAACATTTCTTCTAAGTAAATAAAGAAGGGTGTCTACTCATCTGGAAAACTTGAAATAGTCAGGGAAGTTTTTTCTGACTGGAAAAGTCAGGGAAATTTGAAATTCATTGTTATAATAAATAACTTATTAAAATAATTTTCCTGAACTGTGCTTTTCATACTACATTGCATATTGAAAATTTGCTAACTCCTTCAATTAACTTTCTGCACAAAACTAATATAATTTATATAAAATTATTAAGACTATGTTTTTTTTAGGAGAATATATAAAATAATAAGGAATGATAGCAATATTATTACATGGTATCGATGTAATATAAATGAGTACTAAAATATTTGATTAAATTGTTTTTCTCACTGTGCTCTTATCTAATATTTGATTAGAAAAGGCCATTTAAAACGCTTGCAAAATAGCTAAGTTAAAAAGAATGCTAGTAAGGCCTAAACCTTTTCGTGTAATCAAAGCATTACAATAAAGTAACTACTAACATCCTGGAAAAAACAAGGTGTTTATTCCCCTCTTGGGAAGAGAAATTAGTTGTAATATAAACACAACTCTGTGGAACAAAAACAGTAAAGTATTTGAAATGGGGCCACACAAGGTCAAAGAGGATGAGAAGCTTTCTTGTGTGTGTGTGTTTTTGTGTGTATATATACAGGGTGATTATAATTGAAGTCCCACTTTCAAAAGGTTGTAGAAAAAAAAAAAAAACTGGTCGGAATGACCTGTAATTTCACCTGAATATACGTAAAGGAATGGGAATTCGTCTGGTGAAAGAAAAAACAATAGTTTGAAATTTTATCAATAGGTGGTGCTGTACTCATCACAATACATACATGGCTTCGGTCACAACTCACATTGGAATCAAAATGCTGTCATTTCGTGAGTTTCAAGTTAAACCAAATGTACTGTTCAAAGTGCATGACTGTTACGGTTTTTTACTGAGAAATTCAATGAATAAAAAACTGACTTGCAAGTCATTCATCTGTTGTGGCACGCTTCGTTCAAAGCCCATCCACCACGAGAAAGTGGTGCCGCATTGGATAGGAAAAAGAATCGGTTTTAATTGTCCCTAGGTCAAAAACCGTATGAAAAGTAAACAATGATTCGCTTTTTAATTGCCCTTAGGCCAAAAAACGTATGAAAAGCGAACAGTGATTCAGTTTTTGATTGTCCCTAGACTTACTCAAGAGATGTTCGATATGCTGTCCACCGTTTTCTTCCATGTTGAAAGTGCAAAACAGCATGTTCCACAACAGCTTGGAGTGTATCAGTGGCGATGTTGTGAATGTGTTGTGTAAGGCATGTCTTCAATGCCGCTAAGTTTGCAATTGGACCACTGTACACAACATTTTTTAGGTAACCACAAAGCCAGAAGTTATCAGGATTAAGGCCAGGTGATTGTGGGGGCTAGGCTGTTGGAAAATGGCAGCTGATAATTCTGTCATTTCCGAAATGGATATTCAGCAGCTGCTTAACTCATCTTGCAATGTGTGGAGGACCGCCATCTTGCATAAAAATTGTACTGCCCACACATGCACGCTGTTGAAGTGCTGGAGTGGTCTAGCTGGTTACATAAAAGACATTCATACTGCCATTGATGATACGTGTAACAGGACCCGCAGTACCAATCTCCTCGAAAAAGAATGGCCCAACGATAAACGCTGCCGTAAACCCATACTACATAGTGACCTTTGTAGAATGAAGAGGCAAGGGCTGCTGTACGAACGGTTCTCCGTTGCTCATATTCTGTAATTTTGAGTATTAACAGACCCTTGGAGATGGAAACGAGCTTCATCTGTCCACAAAATGTTTCATGGCCATACATTGTCCACTTCCATCCAAGCAAGAAATTCTATGGCGAAAGTTTGTTGCATTGGCAGGTCAGTAGAAAGCAACTCCTGAACGTGCATAATTTTCAATGGATAGCACTCCAGGATGTTTTGTAAAATTCTACAAACTGTGCTGACCTGCATGTCTAAAGCTTGGGTAATTCCCCATACACTGTACATTCACCATGGCACTGCTCACATCTTCCTGCAATGCTACAATCACATCTTCCACTGATGTCAAAGAAACTGCTTTCCTCCCTCTGCCAGATTTCACGTCAAATGAACCGATCTCTTCAAGTTTTCGAATCAGCTTCTGCAGATAAAGGACCAGAGCCTTTCCTTATACCCATTCATGTCCAGAACTTCTTCATAGCAAGTGATGCACAGTCACCGTTCTTGTTAAAGAACTTCACAAGCAGAGCTTGATCCTTTATTAAACGTGTCAGGACAAGCTTCTCAGACGCGGAATAATGAAAATTGCAGGTACCTCATGTTTTTATAACAAGTGTTATGTGCGGTGCGCATGTCACATCTTTTAATTTGCATATTATGATGAATACAGCGCCATCTATTGATAGAATTTTGAACTATTTGTTTTTCTTTTCCCAGACGAATTCCCATTCCTTCACGTAAATTCAGGTGAACTTACAGGTCATTCTGACCAGGGGTTCTTTTTTTTCCAACCTTTAGAAAGTGGAACTTTAATTATAATCACCCTGTATGTATGTATGTATGTATATATATATACGCATGCACACACATAAGCTTATAATAATTTAAAGGACTTACGCCTCGCCTCCTGTTCGAGCAATCACCCCCAGGACATGCATTCAAGAACTAGCACCGACAACTCCTAGATGGACTTAATCGATGCAACCAAAGATCTACTTTCGAAGCGATTACATACAACTTGTACCCTTCATTAACCAATTCACTTGCTTAGTCAGTTTAACAAGATTCATAAAACAAAGTTCTGAAGTAATAATTAAAAAAAAAAAAATTTAATTGGAGGCCACATTTAAAACTCACGAAGAGTTGCATGCGACTATCAGAAGCTGTAAAAGAATGAAACGACAACAACTGCGCAAAATATTAAATAAATAAACACGTTAACACAGTTAAAATAAATACAGATGGTTTCTCCAAATAGAGGACATGGAATTGAACGGAAGCTGATCGTTAACAGTAGAAGAGGAATGCGAAAGAATATGGAAGGCTTCAAAGAAATTGAGGTCGGCTGGTGAAGAAACTTTCTCTATTAGATGGGCCTTGTCGAAAGAAAATTTGTGGCCAGCTTCCCAGGCGTGTTTGGCCAAAGCAGATTTTTCCAGTTGTTGTTTACGCACGTAGGCTTCATGCTCTTTAAGACGAAATCGAAGGGCCCGACGTGTTTGACCAATATAAAACAGATGTTGTTTATATTGTCATATAATGTTTATAAATTGGTCAAACACATCGGACCGTTCGATTTCGTCTTAAAGAGCATGAAGCTTACGTGCGTAAACAACAAGTGGAAAAATCTGCTTTGGCCAAACACGCCTGGTAAGCTGGCCACAAATTTTCTTTCGACAAGGCCCATCTAATAGAGAAAGTTTCTTCACCGCCGACCCGATTTCTTTGAAGCCTTCCATATTCTTTCGCATTCCTCTTCTACTGTTAACGATCAGCTTCCGTTCAATTATATGTCCTCTATTTGGAGAAACTTCATTCGTCCCATAGCAAAAGACGCGGCTACGGACCCACAACTGGTTTACCCGAACTAATTTTGGACTAGCAATTTGGCATCGATAGTTTTTCTAGCACGTGTGCCACATTAGTGTAACTAGGGTTCTGAAGAAGGAAGCCTAAACGCGCTTCCGAAATAGCTATAAACCATCGTATTTATTTTAACTGTGTTAATGTGTTTAATTTTATTTAATATCAGAGCTGTATTTTGCCCACCCTTGGTATATAATGGTGTAAGATATTATTACCCTTCTCAGGGCCAACTGCCAACAATTGTTACTGGTCAACATACAAAGCCACCAGGGCGAGTTTTGTTAGAATTTTATGGCTGTTCCACACTCCCACCTGTTTAGATACGTCATTTTTTTTCCCCTTCCCTTATAATTTCTATTAATTTCTGGTTACTTTCTATTGACCTGGATAATGGCAGGAATGTGACAAGAGAATATTGCCCAAAAACAGTTATGGGCTAGTTGTATTGCATGGGAATGTTAGCTAAACTTTATTTTGAATTATTAGCACTTTGAATTGCAAATAGATTTTTAAATCACACTTGGGTGTCTGTGTAAAATTTTTAGCGGGTTTCAATAGATATTGAACCCGCTATTGCTTTTGGTTTGTCTTGTAAAAATAATAGTGATAGCTATCGTTAAAGTTGAAAATGGAGATCGAAGAGTTGAGAATTGAAGAATGGAATTGGTGAGTGGAGAATGAGAAGTTGAGAGTGGCGAATTGGAAGTTGGCAAGTTAAAATTTAGAAGTAAACTACAACTCGTCAAATTCCAACATAAAAACTTTCAACTCGCCAAAAGTTGAAGAGTTGAAAAAGTTTACCCTTACTTTCTAAACGTTGACGAGTAAACATATGTAAATGTGTATAAGCAACGTCATTTAAGGTAACACTCACTGATTGACCTTTCTATTGATGACAGACAAAGCAAAACAATAACAGATCCAATGTTAATTGAAACCCGCTAAATTTAAATATTGATGTTAGTCGATTTTTTTTATTTCCTGTTTCATGATGTCTATGGGTAGCCATTGTTTAGAGGTTAGTTCTAATGTTAATCTTATGGGGCTTGTTCAGTTCCATTAATATATGGCCGGTTTTCAGAGGTTACCCTTGTTCAGAAGTAGCCATTAAAGGTTGTTTTACTGTAGTAAGTTTTTTAAAACTGTCCATAAAACTTTTATTCCTGGTTATGTACTTTTTTTAATTTCAAGAATGCCTTTTTAATTAATTGATTTTTCATTTATAGCTTTCAAACAAAAATAATGAGTAAAGTGTAAAAATTTAGCTCAATTTTAAACAATAAGCATAATAAACTTTATACCTCCTGGAAAAAATTCTAACAGTGGATTATTACTTTCAGTACATTTTAACTATTTTAGTTTTAATTTATTCTTATTTTAAAATCGAATGTATGGTCCCACCTTGTTTGGCATAGAATGATCCTCGCTGTCCTTGCGCCATAAAACTACAATCAACAAACCAAACAGTGGAACTTTTAATGTGAATATTAAATGAGAGGGATTAGTTCACATATGTATTCTTGGGAGTATTCAAAAATCCGTGTTTGATTACAAATTGCTTTTAGGATAAAATTAGTTGTAATTAGCTTAAGTTTATGGATTTTTTGTACTTTGTGCATAGTTTTTTATTATTCATATATTTAGGATATGGAAAAGTGGGCTAAAACACTGAATCAGAAGAAGGAAAATGCAAAATTGGGAATCACTCCTATCCTATCTTCAGAGCCAGTGGTTGTTGTACCAACTGCTAAGAATATAATAAAGCAGTCTGCTGCTGCAGATGCGGGCTTTGCTATCTTGGAACAGAAAACTTTGCTTCCTGAGCAAAATAATTTTTCAAGTGAAACAACTGCTTCTAAAAGTCTTAATAAATCCAATTCTACAGGTATTCATTGTTAGTACTTAATTATCAATTCAGAATTTTTTCTAATTTTTAAATATAAAAATATATATACACACACACACACACTAGAGAGCCAAAACATTATGACCACTTCCACCTTGTACAAATGGGCTTGCTTTAATGATCTGGAGGGCAGGTGGGAAGGGTATATGATGACTGCCGGTGATTCTGAGGTATAATTCTATCAATTACGTTTATTGTCTAATGGTTCAGAATGATTATCTCTGAAACTGCATGGCTCGTGTTCGTAAGCTGCCATTGGGATTTATGCAAAGTGGACGAATGACGTTGAACCCAGTAGTAGATGGCAAGGCACAGGACGTCCATGCGTCATCAACAAAACCGGATGTTAGAGGATATTCTGCTTGGTGAAGCAAAATTGACGACAGCCATTGGCCCAAATGACAGCCGATTACAATGCAGGTCCAAGTAGAAGTGTTTCAGAGCTCATGGTTCAGCAGATTTGTTTTATATGGGATTCCATAGCTGATGGCTCATTATTTCCATTTATGTCTACAGAGGGTCTGGGAACATCGTGACTGGACTATGGAACAGAGTTGCCTAGTCGGATGAATCATACTTTCTGCTTCATCACGTCGATGGCAGTGTCATAGTAAGCAGTCTTCCAGGTGAGCAGTTCTTGACACATGAGCTGTGGGTTATAAACAGGCCGGTGGTGACAGTATTGGTTTGGGGGGTATGTTCTCATGGATGTCTCTGGGATCATTGGTCATGGTAGAACACACCATGAAAGCTGTTAACTATCTCAACATCATTGCGGATTAGTTGCATCCTTACACGGTGTCTGTCTTCCCTACTTGGAATTGAATCTTCTAGCAGAAAAATGTTCCTTGTCAAAAAGCTTGAATTGTGCTACAGTGATTCGAGAAGCGTGCAGATGAATTTCAGATGATATCCTGGCCCCTTAGTGTGTTGTATCGTAATCCCATGAAGCATATTTGGGATGTCGGCAGTGGCAGCTGAGAGTTCAAAATTCACCGCCCCAGAATATCTAGAAATTACGTGACACATTTGATACCATCTATCTCCGACCACTTACCAAATACTTGTGGCATCCATGCCAAGATGGGTTGCAGCTGTTTTGCATGTCAAAGGTAGAGCAACACACTATTAGGTAGGTAGTCATAATGTTTTAGCTCTTCAGTTTATATGTATTTTTTTTCTCTCAATACAGATAAAAAAATATCAAGTCTTGTGGCTCAATATGGAGATGACAGTGACACAGAAAGTGAAGATGGAACAACTGATGTGGAGGTGAAGCAAAATAAAAAATCAAATGAGTTTGATGAATCAAAGTTCCTAAATTGGGCTAAATTAGCGTGCTTACTTTGTAAAAGACAATTCCCCACTAAAGAAGTACTCTTAAAACATCAACAGCTTTCAGATTTGCACAAGGTACTTGATTTTTGCCTCAATATATTTGTTATCGATATTTTTCTTTATAATCTTTAGGTAGTAAAAACCTTTCACACACACACCAATATATATATATATATATGGCCTGCAAAAGGGTTGCTGGTATCTAACTGGAAGGAGACCCACACGCTGAACGTATGTGACGATGTGTGGAACCGGCCAGGCCAGTAACCTAGTGTCCTACCCCGCCTTCAAGTGGTGCAGGCTGAGCTTTCTATTTATGTGGCAAATTAATATTTGCTACACGGATAGAAAGGCGGAAGGGGAGGGCTAATTCACCAACCCGTCTAGCCAGCGTGGTGAAATTATGGCTAATTCCTCCATTATGTTGACACACCAGAAACCATGGCCCCTAGTCTCCAGGTGCTGGAGTGCTCCTGATCAAGGCAGCGGTCAGTGTGGCATGAAAGCAGGGGGTGCTAAGAATCACTGGAATGGCCCAGGCTGCCGTTTGTTATTGACCTTGGCTACGTTTAATGGACGATCCCTTGCTTCTGAAGCAAAACTTCAGGAATTGGAAGAAGAACTTGACAAGATCAAATGGGACATTGTAGGACTCAGTGAAGTTAGAAGAAAAGGTGAAGAGTTGGTGGAACTTAAAAGTGGACATTTGTTTTATTATAGAGGAACGGAAACTGGAAGAACAAGTGGTGTTGGCTTCTTAATCAACAAAAGAATTAAAGACTACCTTCTTGAAGTCGAAAGCACGTCAGATCGAGCAGCGAGGCTCGTTGTTCAACTAACCCAGCGATACCAACTTCAAATAGTACAGGTATATGCACCAACATCAAGCCATACCGACGAAGAGGTTGAAGAATTTTATGAAGAAATCAAAGAGTTACACACCAAAGGGAAACAACATATCAAGCTCATCATGGGGGATTTCAATGCAAGAATTGGACAACAGGAACAAGGAGAGACATCGGTTGGTAAATACGGATATGGGGAAAGGAATGAACGTGGCGATCAACTCATCGAATTTGCAGAAGCTGAAAATCTTAGCATCATGAATTCATTTTTTAAGAAGAAACCGCAAAGAAAATGGACATGGAAACACCCAAATGGGGGAACTAGTGAAATTGACTATATCCTGGCAAACAAGAAATCAATTATTGAAGATTGCAGTGTACTGAACAGATTTAATACTGGAAGTGATCATCGAATGGTGAGATGTAAAGTGCACTTAAATACTAAATTAGAACGACAGAAGCTCATTAGGAAACAAGTAAGTAAGAGGGTGGATTTAAAGAAATTAAAAGAAAATACCGAGGCATTCAAGTTGGAATTAAAAAATCGCTTTTCTGCACTGGAAGGACTTATTGATGAAAGTGATATCTCAGAAGCAAATGAAAACATTGTTAAGACAATAGTTGAAACTGCTGGGGAAATTGGTGGTGTAACCTGTAAAAAGCACAATAGCAAATTATCTGAGAAGACGAAACAGCTCATGAAAAGGCGAAGAGATATGAAGGTGGACAATCAAAATACCAGTTCCAGGATTGAGTACATAGAACTTTGTAAAACTCTGCGCAAAAGCATGAAAGAAGACATAAGAAAATTCAACTGTGAGCTAGTAAGGAAAGCCATTGAAAATAACAAGAGCCTTAGGGTTGTTAAAGGAAGTTTATCTGTTGGGAAGAAACACATCATTGCATTAAAAGGAGAGGATGGCACCGTAACAAGAAATA
>QLNU02015360.1:47173762-47183828 GCA_006491805.2 Dysdera silvatica
GTTAAGGCCTTGTTGTTAACCACTCTTTACAGCGATAACAGACATCAACAAAGCAGTGTTTAATTTAAATGTGCTTCTGCTTGATGACGTTCACTTTACCATAAAATTAATATTGTAGTTGCATTACTAGTTTCATTTTCACATGAAATGCTCCTTACTAAATTTCGTATTTATTATGCTAATAGTGATGGTGTAGACAGTCCCTTTAATTTATGTCGTTGATAATGAGCTTACTGGGCTAAAACGATCCTTGAGTTTGCGAAATTAAAATTGGGAAAATATAGTTGTGGTTGTAACGTTATTAAAAACGTTCCACTTGAAAGTTGAAATAACACGTCAATGAAAATGCTGCAATGAAGAAAAGCTATATAATATATGCCAACAAAAGGTATCACTACACAAACAAATGATAGAGTGCATTTTGAAAAAGACAATAATGTAATGATGTTCACTAAGATTAATATACAGAAAAAGTATATATATCAAAGTGACGTATATAATGTATACAGGGTGGGACACTGAAAACAAAACAGATGATTTTTCAGGTAGTTAAAATAAAATGGGTCCTTCAAAAAATGATTAAACGCGTCAATTTTATTTTCAAGGGGGAAGTTCAAAGGCATCATACAGTAAGTAATTTGTTCGACCCACCCCGGTCACCCCAAGTTTAAAATTTCAAATGGCAATCCCTACTTTGTGATATATCCTTTTTAAAGAGCGTAAAAAGCGCTATTGGTGGATTGGAAAAACATTGAAATCGCTGCATGCGTTTATGAGCAAGAACGAAAATAAAATCATTATTTTCACCTACTCAAAGATGCTAGTGAGAGCACTTTTTTCATTCCAAGAATAGGTAAAAGTTCGTTTGCCAGCATATTTGAATAGGTGAAAATAATAATGTTATTTTTCCTCTTTCTCACGAAAGCACTAGTCAATTTCAATTTTTCTTCAGTACAACAATAACGCTTTTAACGCTCTTTAAAACGATATATCCACGGGGAAGGCTAAATCGCAAAACTGGGGTGGGACAAGGGAGGGTGGGGGGGAATATAATTACTCTGTGATTATTTTTACTCCTCTAATCTGTAATGTTGATGTAAGATTGAATAAAAGAAAATATTCATAAACTTGCAAATATAAAAAAAATCCCAAATGAAATTTCAAAGGGGAGTTTGTAAACACCTAAACGCATCCCTTGGCTACACCACTATCGTCATTCAAGGCTTTCAAAAGGTAACGAAAGACGAAAGCCACAAATTTATTGCAATTTTCTCTAACGTTGGGGTGGAGTGCGAGGGCGAAATACATGATTCCGTCGCAAGAACGTGTCCTTCCGATCTTTAACCACCCTCTCCTCCAAGAGAAAAATTGCATTTCGCACTAAATACACTACGCCAAGAAATGTAACGCACTCCTTAGATTTCAAAAAATTTATATATATAGCAAAATTGTAGTATGATTGTGACATGTAGTACTTTCTAATGTAATATACATAAATACACTATATCTAAATGTATATTAACTTGGACAAAGTTAAAGTTGTAAAGTAATATCACACAAGGTAATAAAACCAAGTAAATTTAAGTAGTAGAAACAGCTTAGAATAAAAATTGACATGTAGTAGTAAAAGGTGAAGAGGAGTAAAAGATTAAACAATACCAAGAATTTTGTTCTTCATCAGGGACCGCACAAAATCCCTGTTATTGGTTTGCTTTTTCTGACTACAATAATTGAGATTTATGATTAATACTGAATGAACCAATATTGATCAAAACTTAGCTAAAAACAGTATAAATCCAGAATATAATTAGTTTAACAATATTTTAGTAATTTAGAAGGGTCTCTTTATTAATACTGAGAACAATCTCAATTGTTGTAAGCGGCCCAAAAGCAAACTTACAACAAGTAGATAGAGGTATTGAAAGTGATTAAAGTGTAAAGGTTCAATTAACATGAATAGAGAAGATGATGAAGTGAGAAAACTCATTACTTATACCAAAAATTGTAAAAAGTTTTACATGAATATGTCACACTCAAGATAAGCACTTAATTATTAACTAGTAAAAATATATAAGTTTAAGTTTAAATAAACCCGTATATTCAGAATAAACAAATTGTTTCTTTGCACTCATAATAGACCCAGAAGTGTGTACCTATATATACAAATTAAACAAAATATACACAATATATATACAAAAATAAAACGAAATATGCAAAATATATATACACAAATATAATTTGAACAATAATAAATACAAAAACGTTTTTGAACATAGAGAACTCAATAAGTATGCATACAACAGCTAGAAAAAGCTTACTATAATTCTCAAACCTGATATCAAAACACTTACCTACATTACAGAGATAAACTTGTTAGTATAATAAATAAAAATGTAAGAAAAACAATCCAGAGGTGACAAGAAGTATTTAAGAAAAAGTACTGAAGGATTAGAAGTAAGAAAGTTGATAAAAGAAATAAGATTTGCCATGTCTTGGGTGTAGCAGAAAACACCAAAGCACTGGGGTTCTTTTTGCTAGAAAAGTTGCCTTTTGTCCACTAGGACTTAAACTTTAAATGGTGCTTTTGTGGTGAAAAAACAAGCAAAGGGTAGGATATAATTGATGAATAGTGGAAATAGGGACTGAGAAAGTTAAAGGCATGTAGAAAATTCAATGAAGTGGAGGGTTTAGGATAAAGAAAGTTTTTTAACAAAATTATGAACCAGATTCTTAGTGAAGTAATGCGGAACATTATTGTAAATGCATTTTGACATGAGTGCCTGAAAGTTTTTTAATTTAAGGTTATTGTTACTACATATCCTGTTGATGCGAGAACATTGTGAACAGATAATATTTCTGTGGACTTTTTGGATATGTTGGGAGTCCCAGTTTGTGAGGAAATTCACTTTAAATCTGAAGTCTTGCCTTTTATCATACAAGTCAATTTCAGTAAGAGAGTTGTCGTTGATGCTGATATTTAAATCTAGGAAAACACCACTCTTGTTGTCAGTATTGGTTTTAATTAGTTTTAGGTTTGGCGGGTAGCTGTCAAGATTCTTAGTGCCATTGAGTGTTATGAGGTCATTAATAATGTATTCGAATGTGACTCGCTGTTGAAGGTAAGCTTTTTCGTAAAATTGAAGGTATAAGTTTGCCAGAATACTGGAGTAACTGGCTCCTGTGGGAATTCCGTGGGTTTGTACACAAAGCCTGCTAAACATTTTTATGATGTTTTTTTTGAGGCAAAAGGAAAGAAGGTTTTTGCAGTTGGATGCTTCCAGCCCAAAGAAATTCTGTTTTTTCAAAGTAGTGAAAAATAATTTCGGAACATCATAAAATGTCAATGGAATTGAATAGATTTTCAAAGCCATAGCATTCGCTGCTACATAACTGGTTATCTTGCAGATATTTAATTATTGAATTATTATCATTTATGAACCAGGTTTTTTCTTGGCTTCTAATTTGGTCTTCAACTTTTTTTAATAAATGAAATAATGCTTTTGCAGCAGAGGATCCATACGAATTGCTTACTTGAGTAATAAAACGAAATTTTAGGATTAAAATGAATAGTTAGCGAGCTATTACTTACAGAAAGGAATTAAGAGAAAAGAGGTACTTAATAGTCAAAACAAACAATAATTAGTCCTCCAGTGATAATTAATGCAGCTTAAAGAAATCATTATTATCAATAGCAAAATTGTAGTATGATTGTGACATGTACCTTCTAATGTAATATACATACACTACACTTAAGCATATATTAATTTAGACAAAGTTAAAGTAGAAAAGTAATATAACACTAGGTAGTCAAACCAAGTAAATTGAAGTAGTAGAAATAGCTTAGAATAAAAAACTGAAATTGTAGTAGTAAAAAATGAAGAGGAGTAAAGATTAAACAATACCAGGAATTTTGTTCGTCAGTCAGGACCACACAAAATCCCTGTTATTGATTTGCTTTTTTCTGACTACAATAATTGAGATTTGTGATTAATACTGAATGAACCAATATTGATCAAAAATGTGTTAAAATAGTATAAATCCAGAATATAATATATATATAATATCTTCCTTTATGTTTGAAAAGAAAGGTCTTCAATCAATGTACAGTGTGCATCATAAATTCGTTCAAACTTCAAAGATTCATAATAAAAGAAGTAATCCTTGGAAAAAATTTCGGTTTATGCGAATATGATTAGAGGGACTTTTTTTTTTTCCCACGTATAAAAAAAATAATTCCAAAAGTAACCGAAAGAGAGCGCTCATACGTCATACTGAGACATTTTATGCAAATCAGGCTAGTAATAAATCACCTGGCTGGAAATGGATTCATCATTCGATGTGAGCAGCATGCTATCGTTACCAGATTGAGCGTTGGTGGTTAAACTTTTCTATAAGAATGGTGAATCCACAACTATTGCATTTAGAAAGTTTCGCACGGAGAACAGACTGAAGGCGCAAAAAAGCCCTATTTCATTGAATGGGATACTGAATTTAGTACGACGTTTTGAGGAAATGGGGAGTTTGGAGGATCATCCACAAAGTGGCAGACCATCCTTGAGCGTGGACCGCATCCATGTTGTACAAAGTGTCATGGAAGAATTGGGAGCCAAGACATCAACGGGGAGTAGCAGTGCTCGTGAAGCTTGGAGAATAACAGGGATTCTGGAATCGTCGATTTGACATATCCTGCACGGAATCTTGAATCTGTATCCGTACAAAATACAGGCACTTCACCAGTTATTACCGGCAGATACAGATGAAAGACAAAAATTTGCTACATGGGCGCTGGCACAAATGGAACGTGACCCACAATGGTTGTTGAATGTCATGTGGACGGATGAAGCCCACTTTTCACTGCATGGTGATGTCAATACGCAAAACAGTTATATTTGGGCGACGTCAAACCCTAATGAGTACCTCACTAAGCCACTGCATTCTCCTCATGTGACTGGTTGGTGTGGTTTCACCGCGTCTTTCATTTTGAGCCCTTTCTTTTTTGAAGTGCATTGTCCTATATCCGGTTGGAAAACATGTACAGTCACTGCAAAACCGTATGTTACGCCTTTGAGTGACCATGTTGTGCCTGCATTGCAGGAAAGACATGCATTACCTGTCATCACCTTCATGCAGGATGGTGCCCGGCCCCACTTTGCACGTGCAGTCAAGATGTTCCTATTGGAAATTTTCACTGAAGACAGAGTGATAAGTCGGGGTTGTAAGTTTAAGTGGCCCTCATGATCACTAGACTTGACCTTGTCAGATTTTTGGTTGTGGGGATACTTGAAATCTTGTGTGTACCGGGGCTCCCCTGCCACTTTGATGAAACTGAAAGATGCCATTCAACGGACCGTCAGTGGAATCGATGCCGACATGCTACACTCAGCTGCAATAGGCGTAGTGACACGCCTCACTTGCATAATACCTTGTGGTGGCGGTCATGTTGAACATCTTTTACTTTAAAATAGTAAATGCACAGTGTCATGTTATTGTGATCTGTTTCATTGTCTGATTGTGTTCGCCTGATTTGCATAAAATGTCTCAGTATGACGTGTGAGCATCCTCTTTTGGTTACTTTTGGAATCGTTTTTTTTTATACATAGAAAAAAAAATCCAGTGTCCCTCTGATCATATTCTTGCAAACCGAAATTTTTTCGGAGCATTGTTTCTTTTATTATGAATTTTTGAAGTTTGCACGAATTTATGACGCACCTTGTATATTTCCAGTCCTCTGTTGTGGATCATAGACATGGAGTCTAATGAATGCAGCAATATGGAAACTACAGGCAACCCAAAAGAGCATGGAGTGGCGCATACTTGGAATAACTAGGATAGATTGAAAAAGAAACACTTAGGTGAGAGACCAAACAGGAGTAGAGGACATCGTTGTTAAAGTAAAAGGGCTGAAATGGTGATGGGCTGGGCATATTGTAAGAAGAACTGGTCAACGATGTACAACGGAAATTCTGAACTGGATTCCAAGAGACCACCAGAGACCTAGAAAACGTCCTCAAACTAGATGGGTGGATGAAATAAGAAAACAGGTTGGGGTGACGTGGAAGCGAATTGCTCAGGATAGACTTGTGTGGAAAGCATTTGGAGAGACCTTCATCCAGCAGTGGATAGATAATGGTTGAATATGATGATATGTATTATATCATCTAGTTTGAGGACGTTTTCTACATCTTCGGTGGTCTCTTGGAATCCAGTTCAGAATTTCAGTTGTACATCATTGATCAGTTCTTCTTGCAATATGCCCAGCCCATCGCCATTTCAGCCCTTTTACTTTAACAATGATGTCCTCTACTTTAGTTTGCTCTTTCACCCAATTGTTTCTTTTTCGATCTCTCTTAGTTATTCTAAGCATGCACACCTGTATGCTGCTTTGTGTTATCTGTAACTTATGTACTATTGCAATTGTTAGCCTCCATATCTGTGAGATATAAGAGAGGACTGGCAATACACACTGGTTGAAGACTTTCCTTTTTAGACATAAAGGCAATTTCCCCTTCAGGATAAAACTGTTTCTTCCAAATGCACTCCAGCCAAGTTTAATACATCTGTTGAGTTCTTTCATAATGTTGCCATCCATTGAAATCAGTTTAATGTAATTTTTTCAGCTATGAATATAGTAATTAATAATTATATAATATTTATTTGATAAAGGAAATATATGGCATAAATTGGTGTTGCATTATTTTCTAGTTTAATATAGCAAATATTTTGACCAGTGTGTTATTTCGTGTAGTGTAAGGAAAATTTTGAAGCATATTTATTTAATATTATGAGCTCTGAATTTTAACTACTCCTAACTTACCAGTTTGAGGAACATAAATAAATTTTATGTGAATTCTAGCTAATGTAATCCAGAGAATCGGAAGCTGTGATCTAAAAGATGTGTTGCCCTGTAAAAAAAAATTAAGTACACTGTTCATTGTGAAAATGATGCAACTTTATGCAAACAAGATGTATATTAATTTATTGTAAACATTATTCTAAGTTTAATGATACCTTTAGTTGACAATGAATGGGCATGAATAACAAGCGATATTTAGGTACTTTTAAAATCAGCCGTAGAACTTCACCTTGAATCACCACTGCTGTCCTTACATTATAAAAATTAAACCAACCAACCATTTGTTTGTTAGTTTAAATGTTTATCAAAATGCTTGTTTTGATTTCATCGCATTTTTTATTTCAGAAAAATCGCACGAAGTTGTCGTCTGCTCAAAAGAATTAATGATTTGTCTACAGTGTTTAACTGCAACAAAGAAAAGCAGGGTATGTTAAAAAAATCCTAAACCATTTGTTAGTGTTTTTATACGATAATAAGAAAATTCAGATACAGCAAAATATCATTAGTGACTTGGTTGCAGTGATACAACACAAAGATTTAATTCCTTTCCTTTGTTTGTACTTTTAAGCATCATAAAAAAAATGAGATATTATTTTTTAAAACTGTACATTTTCCATATTTCTTGTAGCTTTAATTTTTTCTATTATAGAAACTTCCATAATTATGTTTTATGAATATACAGGGTCTTTATAATTAAAGTTCCACTTTGAAATGGCCATAAAATGAAAACTACTGGACCAAATGTTATCAAACTTGGTAATAGCTTACAGGAGGTCATGGGATTTTATTTTCTGTAAAAAAAAAAACCCCACCCAGTGGGGAATGGCGCTGTATGCAATATTGTTCAACGAAATAAGTCATGAAGACATTGGTTTAAAACGTTTTTAATCATTTCTAAAATGAAACTGTTTGTGGGCTATGTAAAATAGCAATAGATTGCGGCATGAGGAATGCATATTTGAATTATGCAAATGCGCTTTATACGTCATTGATTTTTCAGCTATAAAAATTCAAGTTTCCTCGTTAGAGCTCTCATTGTAACGAGTCGACGATATCTGTAACCATGCAAGACTGCTTTTCCATTAAATGTTATTATGAATACGATAGCAAAGAACGTCATGCTCTGCAAAAGTATCGTACCATAAGATGAATACGCCGAGGGCCAATGACACTGCAGTGTTTGAGGAAAATGGTAGCAAAGTTTGAATCCACAGGTTTGTTATGTGTTACACCTGGCCAGGGAAGGAAGCATGTTTCTGTGGAAATTGAGGAAGCTGTTGCATTAACAGTGGAGGAAGCAACAATGGAAAGCATGCATGTGAGGTGCAGCCTAAGTGCTGTTGCATGCACGTCGAATGGACTTACCATTGAATACTGTGTACAAAATCATTCATAAAGTGCTGCAGTACTACCCATAGAAAATCAGCTTTGTTCAACAACTTGATCAACAACCTAACGATCCTGTTCTAAGAGAATCTTTCACTTTGGAATTTCTTGCACGGATGGAGGTGGACGAACATTGGCCATGGAACATTTTGTGAACGGATGAGGCTCACTTTTACCTAAATGGGGATATTAACACCCATAACTGCAGGATTTGGACCAAACAAATTCCTCATGTTATTCACCCGATTCCATTGCATTCTCCTAAAGGCACCATTTGATGTGGTATGACAGCTAATGTCATAATTGGACCAACGAGAACGGAGTAATGCAATTTAACCTGCTTTCAGAAAATTGTGTACACCACATCCAACAAGCTTTGTAATACATTTTAGAAACGATTAAAATTGTTTTAAACCGATGTCTTGATGCTTTATTTCATTGAACAATATTGCATACAGCGCCATTCCCCACTGGTTTCTTTTTTTTTTTAGTGGAAAATAAAATCCCATGAGCTCCTGTAAACTATTACCAAGTTTGATAACACTTGGTCCAGTAGTTTTCATTCCATAGCCATTTCAAACTGGAACTTCAATTATAAAGACCCTGTATATATATTTACATACGTATTCTTTTTCTAATGTAAATTTATATATTTTGGTTGTATCTGTGTCATCTGTAATCGCGAACTTCATGAACACACTCTAATTACACCGGTGAAAATAGCAATGTATACAGTAAAAGCATTTACATAATTTTTATTAATGATTCTGCTTTTGACACGGTATTATTCCTGCCGTTATGCTGTAAAACACCAGTGGTTTTGTTTTCATGGTTAAATATCATAAAACGATATGGTATTATTTCTTAAGATTATGCATTTACACATTTTTTTGTAGTTTTTATTGTTCTGTTATAGGCTGTTTCATAATTTTTGTATGAATATACAGTCTAACCTTGATTTTATGATATTCATGGGACCAGTGAATATAATCATTAAATTGGGGAATTCGTTAAATCCGGGGAACACATCAGAATCAATGATACACCCATGGTGGGGGAGAGGGCGACGGATCCCAGGTTCTTCCTTGGGCTGAAAATTCACAAGTAAAATATGTTAAAAGTAACAAAAGAAATATATTAAAAAAACTATGTTTTATATTTGGCGCAGTATAGCCCAGATGCTCTTGCGCCATAAAAATCCAGACAGACGGATCAGCCATTATAAACAGTTCTCATTATAACAGATTTCCAACATATTTTATGATTTGGAAGGGGAAATTTCCTTAATTTCGCCGTGGATCCACCAGATATATATATATATATACACACAAATATACCTTAATGAAAGTCTCCATAATTTGGGGCCCCAGATCTCCCACTCCCATAATTTTAAAACTCTACGCTAATAGTGATTGCAAGAGCCTTGTATAATTGTATTTTCACCAGAAGTGTGAAGCCTTATTAAATGGTTTATAACAGGGGTGGGAACCTGCGGCCTTAAAGCTGCATGTGACCTTTTGAACCCTAAATGCAGCCTTTTGTATGAATCCGAGTTTTGAAAACTAAATCGTTTTATTTTTCGGTGTAATCTGTATAAATTTTACTTTTATTAATATGATTTTGCTCAACATATTTTTTTATTTACTTATTTTTTATTATCTTAAATGAGCATATTTAAAATGCAAAAGATAAAAGTAATATAGCAAGGGCAATCTGAAAATTCTATATTTATAGTAAAGGGACAAATAAATTTATATAGCCTATTCTTCCAAAAACACGTTTAATTGCATATTACTAAACAAATATATTGATAGTAAAGAACACCTC
>QLNU02015360.1:47189915-47208563 GCA_006491805.2 Dysdera silvatica
GTTACTAGCATCGCTACTGCTCTCTTTCCATTTCCCAAGCAAATCGTTTGTATGGTCTCCTGATGTACATAATAACAAGGAATAAAGTATTACTTACTTACTTACTTACAATTGCTGTAAAGAAAACAACAATTTTTCTTGCTGTTGGAAATGAAACTTATTTATTATTGTTATTAGGTATTTTTGAATTAATATACATAATGTTAAGCTAACTGTTGTAAAAAATAATGTTAAGCGTTAATAGTTTAATTCAGTGCACGTTGCTAGTGTTTTTTAGTACAAAACGTACTTTTTCATATCTCAGTACAGGAAGCACATTTTTTTAGGAACCTTATCATTGATCTATTAGCTACGTATTAATATCAAATACTCGCCTAGTATTCTTAAGCATTAATAGCCTAAACACTTTGGATAACGTTGTTCTATTCACTGGATTTCATAGTGTCCCTGTGACGTAGTTGGCTAAGGCGTCAGTCTGACAACTCACTAGGTACGGGTTCATATTCCTTGTACTCCACGATTGTTTTCCTTTGTAAGTATCGCGTGGTTCAGAGGTCACGTAAAGCCACCGGTCCTGTCTCAGATAGCCCATGATGTAGCTTTTGAACGTAAAACTATCAAACCAACCAACCATTGGATTCATTAGGATTTAAGAATAAGTGCAATAAGATAATACAGTCGAAACCGCATATATGCGAATTGACAAGGCAAAGAAATTCTATTTTGTTCTTAAAATAGATATTCCTCTTTCTAATTTTATAAACAGCATTTTTTATTTCAACATGGCAGCGCCACAGCACTATTACCTAGTCATAAAATAAAAGTAATGCACAATACTCATATAAAGTTTATTTACAGTATTCGTGGAGAAAATCAGTGAACTTTATTTGCAGGCATGGATGTTCTGATGACAGATTAAAGGTTTGATCTATTAAAGTATTAACGTTTTTCATATTAAAATTGTTTGATTTTAAATAATCTTGCAAAAGCATAAGAGCGGAAATAACTTCTTTACGAGTACACACATTTTTCATTTCATTTGGTACTATTTTTTCGTCTGCAGTATCTAAGATACCTTTAGCATGTATGACAATTGAGAATACCTTCATTGGTAAGTTCACCATAGCAATGCAAATCGTAATCAACTTTGATAAAATCATTTGTGTTCTGCATGTATGCGATCTTCGCATATATGCGAACTGCTTATGCGCGAGTTCGACTGTAACATCATCGAATTGGAGGTTTATTTTTAGGATATTTTGTAAAAAGCAACGGTAATTCGCTTATTCCAATTCAAAACACCGAAGTTAGGCACCGCTAGGCGAGTTTAGAACAAAGTTTGTGACCTCTTTGGATTTGTCAGTATATTGTTGAGTGTTGACTTAAGTTCGAATCGTAGCTGCACGGTGAAATTCGCAAGAAAACGAGTATTCATTTGTGAGCTCATCCCATAATGCTGATGGACTGGCTGGACTGACAAGGAACCCCCCACCCCGAGCTCACACGCCGAATCTAACGAATTTAATTCAATTATAAGTACGTAATATAAGAAAACTAATGTCTGAAAATCAGCAGCTATCTCTTCAGATTAACGCTAAAAATAATTAGTAAAATATAAGTTTAAGTTGCAAGAAGAGAGACTTTATCGCCATTTGGCACTTTTTAATTTCTTTCATAAATAAATTTTTAAAAAATGCGTGTAATGAAGCGCGGATACGGTGAATCACAACGTCACGACCCCCAACAATATATTTTTTACTGTAAAGAATTTAAACTCTCATGATAAATGAAGGCTGTGATTCCAAAACCACGACAAATTCTGTCCTTGACCCTTCAAAATGGAAGTCTGTGTCCGCCCTTCTGTGTAGTATAGGTATTTTTGCATAAGTGCTGTCACGGTTTATCTACAACAGCGATTCGCTGTATTCCTGACAGTATGGGTGCTGGTATGAAATATATTATTAAATATAAATATTTCTTCGTTTACAACCAAACCTGTTGCAATTACTTTCCCATAATTTTACAAAGCTTCGATAATTTAATTTTTGAGATTTATTTCTTCTTCTGGGTGCGGAGAAAGCGTCCGATTTTTCGAAGGAAATTATTCAAAAAGTATCTAAACCACATTAAATATATTTATAGTCTGTTCCATGTTATCCTCACACGGATAAATAGAATACAAGCGATACTTTGTGACAGAATTTTTAAAATAAAAATAAATGATTCTTTTATGCACAAACCGAATTGCAACTTGCAATGTGATTATAAAAATTAAAGTAAATTGTTTTCTGATGTGACTTTCAGAAATAAAATAAAAATAATATAGAACTTCAATTTAACAAATAGAGAAAAAAATAACTTTACAGCTACTTCAAAATCTAATACATTTAAATCCAATAAGTTAACGCAATCACGCTATTACTGGACGTATTCTAAACTTTTAAAATACGACTTCACGTTCGCTTTTCTCCTTTTTAGACCAACTAGCTATCTTGATACGTGTTGCCAAAAGGCTTGCAATTGGCGCTATTTTAACTACCTTTTAATATTTAATTTCTCGATTTCCAAGGGTCTATAGCTGCTAATTTTCATACATTAAGGATTTTAATCTGTCTACATTAAGCTCAATTAAATTCGTTAGATTCGGCATGTGAGCTTTGAGGATGGGGGTTTACTTGTGAGTTTTCCTGATTTTCTCAGTCTGTAATGTAAATACGAGCCAATCTGCTATAAAAATTCCTCCAATAATGCAATCCTCTCTATATCTCCAAGGGGGGCCGGTACCTACACGCTTCCCCCCATCTTTCCAAATCCTGTAATAACTTGAGAAAAGCAACAAAAATTGAATATTATATTCAAATTTAGCCTTCTTATAAAGACCGAAGTATAGGAGGGGGCAACATAGGGTGAAGTCCAGGCCCCCACCACAAATAATTAATAGGCAACGTATTTTTGTACGAGAAAAAGAGGAATCTTGACTTTGTGCCAGTGGAACTCGTAACGTGTCTTATGTTCAGTGTATCTATTGGATAAAGTGAAAGAAAATACAATGTTTCAGTAACGTACGCAAACATTTTATAAGGGGTTATGGATGTACTAAGAGGTGGGGAGAGTTTCGGCAACCAAAATTTAATTGTATACAGGAAAACAAAAGGTCAATGGAGTTATGACCCCACCAACCCCTCCCACCGGGTACTATTACAAATAGTTTTTATGTTACAACTACCAAATATTCAGGGCCGGACATTAGCTGAAGCCATACCACCCCACAAACAGACAATTTGTAAACACAAAAAGATAAAAAGTACTACTACTGCTAGGTTGTACAAAAAGTGCGCATGAACTTACTTTACAACTTTGTAATAATTTTATGAAAGACGCTGATTGGAGCGGAGCTTGCCTACCCTCTACCCACAAAAAAAATAAAATTAATTGATGAGCTTCGGAACCATTGATTAGTTGTAATATCATCAATCAGATAATAGTAATTATCAACACTGTATTAGGGCAAAAGTGGTCACTGAATTTAAAATTTGCAGGACGGCATAAGTAGCTACTTTGAACGTTGGAGTAAAGTGAGGTTTATTTTAACCCAAAAATCCGTGAATATAACCCTATTCAAAAAAAATGCAATTAAAACCTAAACGATGGAGGCCGAAACCCCTCATGACCCCACCGTTAGGATAAGCAAATGGGACGTGTCTAAATATTCTCTAGTGCATAATATTTAAAACTGAGGTTTTAATATTTACTAATTAGGGGAAATTTAAGAAATAGCGATAGCAGCCAATTTAAACTGTTCATGCTTATGTAAGAATACTATAAATTTTACTTTTGTTGTTAATAACACGGTGAAGATGGCTTGCAAAAGTCGCCAACCAGCCTCCCTTGCCGATAGTATAGAGCCACGGAAAGGTTATCATTCCCTGGAAAATTAAACACCCAGTAGTCACTCATTAGCGCCTATTGGTGAAACTAGTCCAATCAGTCAACAGATGGCTATTTCAAAAATGTTTCTCTAGTGCGGTGGTTTGAACTCACCCTGTACAATTGCTACTATATACAGGTAACTAGCTGATCGACCAGAACATCTGCAACGTTACTGGTGACCTTAGGAGAGAGAAACCGTCGAATCCAGGCGAGTGGCGGCTGTTAAGGGATTTTAAGGAGCGCAGAAGTTCGTACCTATCGATTTCATCTAGTACAAACGAGGGAAGAGATTGAGGTGATTTATTAAGACAATCGAAATAGTTAGATGTGTGGATAAAAGAAGAAATCCCGCTAGTTCTGAAGCACAGTTACGAAGATATTCTGCACAAACATCAACCACCTGTTGTGGCGATGAATAAATATTTATAAACAATTAATGTATAATAGTTAATATATTATATATAATTGAACACAATAATAACGCTAAACTAAATCGCGCCGTCCCGTTTCAAATGGTGGAAAACATAATATGGCGTTAGTATTTTTTCATCATTTGAGGATGGACAGCATGGTTTAATTGCGATTTATTATTATACACTGTTCATAATTCTATTATGTAAGCACAAATCCGATCTATGTGAAATAAATTTTATTATTATCATTTATGATGTGGCAATATTTGTGTGGTGGATTCTAATTCCACAAAATATATGCATTCTTTTATCCTATGGCGTACATAAGATGTCATTTCCTACTAAATAGTTAATGCTTAATACCATTGTAATTAAAAAAAATTTAATTGTCTTTTTGTTTCCGAGTTTGATGTAATATCTTCGTTTCACCATAAAAGACCCTGCCGTTAATCGCATCTGATCGAACATAACTACTTTATCATAGCTATACCTAACTTTTATGGCTCTACGAGCCTTTGTTCAAGAGTTATTTGGATGAATACGGATTTTACTTTGCACCCTGTATATTGCAATGAAAATATGCATTTCTTAGAACAAAGTAATCAAAATGTTTTTAAGAGATAAATTCTATTTCTTCTGTAATAATTAATTTTAAGTCAGATATTTTAAAGGGAGGTTGACATAGATATTCAGCTATAAGTGAATAGTAATTTTAATCTCAATAATGAAAATTCCAATAAAGCTACGAGAATTTTATGCTTATTGAATTTTTCTTACTGGTTTCCAGTTTAGCCATCCAGCACTAATTTGTGTCATATATTTTCTCTTGGATATTTCGAGAGTATCACACAGACTCTCGAACGATCTGATGTGATGTAATTCCCATTTAATAAACGCAAAATTCTCTATATTCGACAGTAGTAAAATCATATTTTAAGGGTAACAAAGAAGAAAGCTGATTTTTTTATACGAATAAAATAATTATATGCGACAATTTCCCGAACAAAAGTCCTGTTAATTATTAATGTGTGGATTCCCATTGCGAGAATAATTTCGGGAGTTGAATAGAGGAGATTTGTTGTATGATTTGCTACAAAGCCAATCGGAAAAGAGATTGGTACGGATGTGTCGGTTATCGTTAAGAGAAAAATATGATTCGGAAAATGTGCCGGTGATTTCCGCAAGCACCTTGCTAATGAATCATTGTCTATGGTGATTTAAATTATCTAGAAAAAATATCAAGATGAATTTTGCGTAGTGGAAAAGTTAGCTTCTGGTAGATGAATATTTTCTTTAATTCTATAAAATATAATCGTAGATGGAAATGGATAAACGCCAGTTTTAATTGCTCAGGAATTTTACATTCCAATATGGCGCACCATTGCAAAGGTAACGCGTGCATCCTACGTGCGTTATTCCGAGTTTGACCCTCAACAGTATCAAAAAAATAGGACGCTTACCGACTAACAGCTTGCTGCAGTCATGGAAGTTGGTTTTCTAAGCCTTAAAAGGGTTCAGATTCCTCTGAAAAATATAGGTCCACCGCCCTACAATGGCGTCGTAGTAAAAGTGGCGGGTTCATCAACAGGCCAAGTAGGCTGAAGATTACTACGGCAAATTTTCGACAGCGAAACTTCGTGAACATGTGGCTGAATGTTTAATTAATTTGTGTGTGAGTTTTACGTCACGATAAGAGCAAAGCTCATACAGCACTGGAACCTACAGTTTTCCGAGCAATCCGAACCACTTATAACTTAGGGAACAAACAACCGGACTACAGTGAGCAATTAGTTGGTAAGCCTTTTTTTTTTAGCACCGTTGAAAGTT
The DNA here is from genome assembly GCA_006491805.2 of Dysdera silvatica. NCBI lineage: Eukaryota > Metazoa > Arthropoda > Arachnida > Araneae > Dysderidae > Dysdera > Dysdera silvatica. Next base: position 47,196,086 of record QLNU02015360.1, read on the forward strand.
GCATCCGAAATAATGGCGCTTTAGGTGAAGGCGTTATCACTACACCACCGCAGGACCTTTTGGCTAGTTGAATCATTAATTTCTCAGAAATGTTTTCTACTTGTCACAGTACGGCACTATGTCTCCGTCCACCGAACCACCTATTTAAATAAACATTGGCGACGAATAAGTCTGTTTTTTCTCTTTCAAAATCATCGCAACCGTTAAGCAACTTGAAAACAAAGAAAGCGAAATTAATGTAGCACATAGCGCATCATCTGAACATGTTACAGCCGCCGAATGTGGATATGGCTTCTAGAATTTTTTAAGATTATTGCAATTCTTCTTTAGAAAGATCGTTTCTTTGTTTGAAAAGAATAAAAAGGCGTTTGCGATCCACTATGTCCATAAAAATGACAGAATGAGTTAGCAATTTTATCAATAGGACAGGGCTGGGGGGAATTTACTGGCTGCCAGGCAATTTAACAGATTAGGCCCAAACCGATTATGTTTAATAACAAATCATGTCTGTTAAGTCGTTAAAGTTTCACGCCTTTACTCTTAGCTCCCCCATGTCTTCGGAATTGATATCGGAATCACGTTCCTTTGACATTGTTACTAAAGATTTTGCAGAAAACAAATATAGACAGGAATATTTCCAAGTACCTAAGATTTATAAAAGAATGCACTTACTTGTGACAAAATCTTAAGAGATGTGTTAATATCTGGTCAATAAAAAGTGCAATATTTTTATCACGTAGTCACTAGTTCTGATTATGTGATATTTAGATAACATTTTTGAAATGAAGTAAGTGATATTTTGTTATAATACACGCATACAAAGTTCTATTCATAATTGAGGATTACTCTGCCCCTTTATGCCTTTTACAAAAATTTGAACTTTTTCTATTTACCCATCTTTTATATTCATATTTAGATGTTATGTCCAAAGACGTGACTTGGCATTAGCAAAGAGAGGGTTGCCATGGGAGTCAAATTCGGAACACTTAAAAAAAGACAAATTTGAAATAACCGTCAGGGGGAGGAATAAAATTAAGAATTTGATAAAAGCGCCGAAACCTCTGTTACGCTTCTGCTTGTGTTTAGTAAGATCAGGCGGCAAAATGTCAGCCTACAGGCGGCTAAATATGTCAGCCTACAGATAGCAAAATATGTCAGCATACAGGCGGCAAAATCGTAAATCCGCTGTGAGTAGTAATGCATTCAACGGTCCCACCATTAACTTGGAATCGACTCCCACTGATATCCTAGAATGTATGCTGTGTTTCTGCCCGCCCTAGTTCGGGATTTACTCTCCTTGTCAGCAGTGGTTTGGATCCCTAAGAAAACTGTAGGTCCTGGTGCAGCAAAACTGATCCTCTCCTTGGACCGTGGGAAATCACAAATATATAAAACGACCTGAGTTCTATGCAACAAGGCACCAATTACGTTATGTGCTCCAGAATATTAAGGAGTTTTTATTCTGCTTTTTTCGATACCGTGACTATGAAGAGAGGACCAGATTACCATGACTTCAAAGCAACCAGTGATACCAAATAAAAAGTAACATCTGAATGTTATGAATTAATATATCCACACACGTATGATAGAAAATGACAAAACACAGGGATTTATCAGAGCATACCACAACTAGTAAAATTTTTGTCAGTGATCGGAATATAAAAGACAAGAAAGGGAAAATGTTCTGTTTGTGGTGTTTTTATAGCGTAAAGATAGAAATGGTCAATCTGTGCCAATTTTCTGAACAAGAATTTGAACCTCTACTGGCAAGGGGACTATATCCCGAACTACAGTGGGTGGAAAAATGGAATACATGATACAATACCGTCGGAAGTTGAACCTAGTTTAATGGCATAGCAAACGAATGCTTTTCTGCTACGCCCACATAGGGCAGTGGGGACCTACCTTTTTGCAGGGAAGCGCTCTTAAAAGCTAGGGAACGAACGCCTGAACTTCAGCTAGCAGTTAGACAATAAGCTGCTTTTATTATTAGGAATCGTATCCGGATTTTTGTCACATCTAGGTAAACGCGTGACCACTCTGCCAGTGTAGGACCCGAAATAAGAAAAAATTAGTAATAGGAAAGGGAGAATGAAATTACAAATAGAAAAATTAAGAATAAAAGGGCAATACACTGAGAATGAAAATTAGAAAGGTAAAAGAATATAATGGGAAAGTATAGAATCAAAGAGTAGTGATAAAGAAAATGGAGGGGACAGATTAAATAGGATAAAAACGAAGTAAAAAAGAGAAGAAAGGTAAAACTTACCACTAAAAGCAAACTCTCAAAGTTACGTTAATATATTCACAGACTATATCATCTACAGTATAGTGGAAACTTTCAATAAAATAACACACTACTGCATCCGTCTAAAATACCAACGTATTAGCGGCAGGAGCATTCCGATGACTTTACCACTCTCCAATGACTCCAATTTCCTGATTCGAATCCAATTAAACACATGTGCAACGAATTGAAGGGATTCGTTTGAGCACGAAATATTCACCACTGACAATTTTACGTAACAATAGCAATTCGGTATTCATAAGCTGCAATCGCACTCCGACGTTTCAAATAGAAAAACGAACTTTCTGAATAACACAGTCCAAGCTATAACGTGTTATTGGAGACATAATATTGAGCGAAATATTATTAGCTCGATATGTAAAATCATTTGTCTTTTCAATTTATATTTCTTTTGGATGTAAACCTGTGCAAGTTGCTGAGCTTATGATGGTTTGGTTATCAGTAGAGCCCGGATTATATGCACTAAGAAACCAGCAAAATATGCATGAAAATATGCGCTAGAAAACTCAAAATATGCACTAAAAGCCTTAAAATATATGTGTATATGCATTTAAAACGAATAAATATGTGCTTAAAAAATTTTTGACGCTTGAAAATCTTACGTCCTGCATTTTAAAACAAAGAGATTTATTATTAACTGCCGAGCAGAAAAATTCGATACGCATAAAGGCATGTATTTTATACAGCTTTATTTCCATGACAGCATATTACAATGTGTCTCTCGTTGTTCTAAACAGTTAAGCTTTATCTTCTATCATGTAATAGCATTTTTATGACCAAAGGGGTCCTTTCCAGAGCTACAGAAGATACTGGACAGTACTTACAAATTTTTGCTCGTTATCTATTACGAATAGTTTATCGATGATAGACCCATGTCTATCGATGAGAGAAAATGACGTTTGTTTTAATCTGACCTTCAATCAGATGCCAGGCTAGCACAATATAACTAATCTTTGGTTTTCTCAACAAGGATGGTGGATATAATTCAGATATGACTATGTTTTTGGCTCCCTACGTCATACTTAAACGTGTACATTTACAAATTCCATTGCCTTTCCGCTCAGATAAGAAGTAAGAAGAAAGTTCAACTTTAGTATTGTGGTGAAATTTTTCAGATGAGAGAATAATAAAATTCTGAAAATTACTAAAACCCTTAAAATATGCATTTATTCTGGAAATTCATGGTTTTTGTGCATTTATATGCACAAACACTAAAAACAGCTAAAATATGCAATTGCATATGCACATAATCAATTGCATATAATCTGAGTTCTAGTTATCAGTAAGTAAAAGAAATAAACCGGACAAATATATATTTAAATTGCAAAAATTACGGTGGAACTTTTGAGCTCCCTTTGTTTTAAAACATTTATTTCTCAAACTCTTTTTCTTAGCAGAACTGATGCCACTGCTTACCAATTCGTGATGAACTCCTGGCACCGCTAGCGAATTTAATTAAATGCTCAACGGTAGTAGAAAATTAAAGAAGTCCGCAGAGGGGTTTTGTGTTCTAACCCTTGCAGTAAAAAAGAAATCATGCTATTGTGAAGAGGTTGTCAAAACGCCTTTAGCGGTACTAACTTATTAAAATGGCGAACTTTAAAATATACTCTTCAGAATTCAATTAAAGACAGACTTCCTAAAAATACCAACTCAGTGAGTAATTTTTATTTGTTTATTTTGCTTTCCGCTTCACAAATAAAATCTTCGTGACGTTAGTGTAAAACCCTGAAGAGGAGATTGAACGATTGAGAGCATAATTAAATCCAGTTTAAAAAACTAGGTGTATAAAAACTCTAAAGGGCGAGAAATTTAATAAGTTAGAGTTTGAAACGACACACCAAACTTTGACATCATAATTATATCGCAGCAATGATATTAGCTTTAGGAACAGTTGATTTATAAAACAAAATCTTTTTAATACATTCTCCAAAATTTTTATAAGGTATCCTGGGGTAATAAGGCCACCGTTCAACCAATTTTCATGGGTAAATTAAAAATAAAAAATAAAATAAATATTTGATTTGATAGGGCAGCTTATTGACTTACGCATAAAAATGAGATTATTTCAGTAGATATGAATTGATAAAATGTAATGACGTGATTTCTCGAACATTGCAATTTTTCATTATTACCCACGTACGTGGGTAACAACGCCATCCCTGAAGGGGTAATAACGCTATGCAGACAATTTCAGAATAAAATGAAAAAATACCACGTAAAATATACATCACTAAAAATACAAACTCTACAGTCCTAAAAATATTAAAAATTACCTTACTTGGCAGTAATTATGATATCAGAATGAATTTCGACATTTCTTCCAAAATCCCTAATTTGGAAATAAAAATTGAACATGATCTTGTATTAATTTTAGAGTCATTCAACCATTTGATTATTTAATATTTTCAGACTGCCATTAGAAAATCGACAGAATTTACGACATACAATTTTTTCTTTATGAGTTTTGGTCAAGCGAACACAAATTTCATGTTGAAAATGATTTTTTAACAAATTATAATTTATGTCACTAACACACGCCGTCTTTTCCATACTATTAAAAATTAATAAAAATAGTTCAAAATTAGGAATAATTTAATTTAAATGTTTTAAATTCATTTATCTATTACATGTTTTTTGTATCAGTTTATTTAATGGGCTATTAAAATGTTTGCTCTATATTATAGGTTTCTAGAAAACTGTCGGTGATATTCAAGATACTGTTTAAATTATTTAGTGGAGTAAACAAAATGGAATAACGTATTTTCTGAAGGAAGTAAACTTTGAAAATATTTACCATTTTAATTCACATCATATTATAGGTAAAACATGTCTGATTTAAATCTTTTTCAGTAATCGCTTACTTATTAAAATTATAGTAAAATAAATATTATGGCCAACTTTATTAAAATAGTATTGTAACTGATTAATGTCATACAAAAATGTGTTATCTTAAAAGTTAGAATGATAGATTACTTTTATTGGATGGTCTGTGATATCTCGTGTTCGAAAAAATTTTTAAAATTGTTTCCATAAAATTGAGAACTCTTTGCTCGACACCTGTAGTCACCTGACTACGCCTTTCTCTAACTCCACAGCTTCTAGTCTTCCTACTCCTCTCTATCGCAAAGAATCATCCAAACGCTGATACGTGGCCATATTGAGTGATAAAATGTTTCATGAACCTTTATTCTTAGAAGAACTCATCATTCGTATATTGCAAGATGCACTGAAATTTCACGTCGATTTCTATTGGCTGTTCTGACTTTGCATAAATGCGTCCATATTCACAACGTTCTCGGACTCCTAGCTTATGAAACTTAGCACTGATCTAAAATCATTTTTTTCCATAATTTTGTTCACCAGTGTGTCTGTATACCACATTAATACCCTCTAAAACAGCTTCTAATAACGTATTAAAATGATTTTTAAATGTTAAAAAAGTCACAATTAAATAAGGAATTTAAAAATAAAAATTAGTAATAAAGCTGTTATTATAGTAAAATATTACAGCAATTTATATAAACATATATACCGATGTATATTAAAACAATTTTCTTTATTATAGCGCAAAATTTGGAGAAATATTGTTTGAAATGGGGAATTAATGTAAAGTTTTTTGGCCTTGTACTTCGATTTAATGAAGAGCCAAATTATTTTCAAAATATATACATATATTGTTAAGCGCACTTTCGAAAATTTCATTGAGTTTAGATGAAGAGCTTTTTAGGTTATTTGTATTATTTTTAGGTTTCCAAAACTATGACTTACAGTTTACTTATTTATAAACATCCGTTACGCTTAGGAAGAAAAGGGAAACAAAAAATGACTGAAATAAAAAAAAGAACAAAAGAAAAATCGGGCAATGTAGTAAATAATGTGCTGATTTTTTAAACCATTATTTTGAAAATAAGAAATAACCTACCTTCAATTTTTGTTCTTAATATCCTGTAATTTTTATAACGAAACAATTTATACTCCTTTCAACTCTGCTACTAACTATAGATCAGTTACTACACTAAACTGACAAAACGTTAAGTACATCATCCATTAAAGTTTTTGTCCGCTTCCTCTCCTTTCCCTATGGAAATGGTTGCAGACGAATGTATTATGTAACAGTAACAAATCTTATTAATCGTGCTTCAGTACATGTTTGATAAACATGGATCGTACGGAGGATTTATCATCGCTTAGCCGCGGTTAGCTTGTAGAAACCAGAAAGATGGACAATAGTATATACGATGTGGTGAACGTCCTTCTTCGGGGAGTCTGCTACACCCCTAACACCCCCAAATATCTTGACACACACCCCTATATCCGCTAAATATTCAAATTACAAGAAAGGAAATAAAACATTGCGCAAATTATTTTTCCTTACTTTTTCTGCATATGTAAATTGTAATAATCTTTTATATGCAACAATTTTTCGAAGAAAAATATGGATAAAGATACCAAGGGGGGGAAAGGAACCACAGGAAGTAAAATCCTGCCACCTCAAAAATTATCAACTGTCTGTGAATAGACTAAATGTCTGAGAAAAAATGCTTGAATTTTGTTTTCCTCTGAATAAAAGAATGAACTTTTTTATATAAATATGGAAGAATTATTTCATTGCTACAAAATATTTTGTTTCTTCTTTTCTGGTAAGTACATTTTATAAGAAAAATTAAAAACTTGAAGGTAAATTTGACACCCCCTGCCCCGAGTAAATATTCTGGCATACACCCTGGTGAAGGCTCACGTACTTGTGTGTGTGTTCACGGACAACAATAGCAACAGTATACAGAAGGATATAAGAGTTCTGGGCAAGCGTCAGCGACATATAGAAAAGATGATGAATTCGAACGTATTGTTATGGTTGTTATTACTTGACTTGCAGGGTGGTTATATTCAAAATCTCCGTTTTTAGAGCTCCCGGTAGCCCGAACTAATAAGAGGATTGATACCAAATTCTGCAAACATACCATCCAAGGGATGTGAAGAACGAATCTGCAAAAAAAGTTCAATTCCAAAGTTTACCAATAGAGGGAAATATGGCCCCCCAAAATAGGAAAAACGCGGAAGAAGCACAAAGAGTGAATAACAGAGACAAATCTAATATGAAATTTTCATTTTTTAAATTAACTCGTTGAAAAAACTAAAAGAAACTTGCATAAATTTCCCCAAAATTTTTATTTTAAAATTAAATGGAAATAATGCACCTACGAGAGTGTGGAAGTTTGTATGAAACGCCTTTTCCGTCAATAGGCAGATACAAATACCAGTATCGCAAGCGTTTGACTAAATTTATTGTAAAAGAACGCGTCCCACTCTTCCCAGATTGTGCTTTAATTGTTAAATTAGTGTCCCTAACCTGACTGTTTTAAAGGACAGCATCATGCAACATATGCGGAATGTTTCTCTAGAGACGCTGCATTATGCGGTTGAGCATGCTGCGTAAAGAATGCAATTTCTGGTCCAAAACAACGGCAGACATACTGAAACTTAACTTCAAAATCAGCGATAATGGTGACAACGTGAATGACATTGAATAAGTTGTGGAACCATTTCCTGTGACAATTTATATATTTATATCATTTTTTTTTTAAGTTTTCTCAACGCGCCAACTTAAGAAGTGAAAATTTTATTTTAGATTTGTCATTTTTTTGTGTTTTTTTCACATTTTCCTTATTTGGAAGGGCCACATTTGTCCCTGTTGGCAAACTTTGGAACTAACCATTTTTTTGCTGAATCCTTCTCCGCATCGCTTGAATAGTATGTGTACAAAATTTTCTGTCATTCCTCTTATTAGTTGGGCCTTCCAAGCACTCTAAAGATTTTAATTATAACCACCCTGTACATGTACACTAGGGGTCTTCAACCCATGGTCCGCCAGCTCATGAAAAAATACAAATTGTTTCACACAAAAACAACGTCCTGGCTCGACATCCGAAGTCTGAAATATATGTATTTTATTCTGTTGGTATTTTCATATTTCGTAATAAATATCTTAAAACACTATAGAACCAAAGTAACACTCTATTTTTCCCTAAGTCGTGTTTTACTTTAGTTTTCTAGCGTATATGGGAATTAGGTTTAGTTTTATTCATTTGCAGTGCAACGGTGATTTTAAGGCGAGTTATACCTGAAAAGTGAAATTTCTTATATTCTTAACCAATTTCTCTAAAAATTGCACACAAAACTTTTCGAACAGTTTCAACCTTTATAACTTAATAGGTTTTTTAGTATATAGTGTTTACTTTTTTTTTTAAGCGCTATATTTGAAAAGTTCCACGTGGTATATTTTTAAAACAAAACAAAAAAAAAACAAAACGTATTTTTTCCAAATAATCATTGAAACCATGCTTATAAATATTACTGAACAATCATACTATTTTCAATGGTTTTGGTTTAAAAAATAAAAACTTATCTGCTATTTATAAATTGCCATTTTTGTTCATTCGATTACCATGAACGCCTCCAAAAACATCTAAGATATCATTCCTCATTAGAACTACAAGTAACTTTTATTCATTATTATTGAGTAAATACGTGCGCAAAAAAATAAAATTATTCACTGAAAATTGCATCGCAATGGATGTTTTGCGTAATGCAAAATTTCTCAAAAATCTCGTTTGAGAAAAACGAAATTAAACTTAATCATTTACATGTCTAAATCTGTGACACGGCTACACTCAAAAACATTTTTCAATATGATGGCCCCATCGCGTCGGAATAACAAAACCATCCTCAGAAAGATGAAGATTTGCTTTATTTTTCAGCATGTAAATAAAAAGAATGACGTTTTTTTCCTAAATTCACTACTTTTTCAGGTATAACTCCCCTTAAAAAAATTTAACTTAGGACTTGTCAAAATCTATCCTAAATATACAGATAAGAACATCTTCCCAACTGTCTGACTGCGTGCTCTGAAGATATTACTGTTCTGGAGCACTTACATCGGCGCATAGGCTAACGTAGAAAGTTCATAAAGCGGCTTTACACAGCTACAGCTCCATATGTTCATATGTATGTACACAAAATTTTGTTGCAGTGGGAATCAGAACCTCTATCACCCACCTCCTGCATATTCTAATGTGTCTGTAAACAGCTGTTTCCAAAAATGAAGTTGATAAAATGAAAAGTTAGGACCAGAATAACTGACGTCCACCTTGGAAACATTCTTAGGATTGCAATATCAAAAATAAAACTTAATATTGACAGGATTGTTAAAAATAAGCAGTGCCAAAAATATCACTAAAAGGTTTGATTTCGCTTTACATATTCATAACTAAAAGTATTGTAAATGTTTTTTGCTTCCATACGTATTTTACATTGTAATATATATATACTGTCTCAGAGGCGAATCTTGAAAATATTTTGGTGACTTGACTAATATAGACCTAAGGAAAAATATCAATAAAGGCTGATTCAGTGAGGTGGAGGACGCCTCTCGAGCCGCTTTTGTTCAGTCCTAATATTGCTGATACAGTAGTGCGGCCCGCGGGCCTGCAAGAATAAGCAAAATTGACCCTTGGACTGAAAAAGGTTGAAGATCCCTGACACGGATCAGTCAAAACATTAAAACTACCTCTATGTTATAGATTTTTGCACGCCTGCAGCCCACGAGCCAAGATTGTTACGTGCTAACGTCGCAAATGATATCCTGGGTCGAAGCTAGCTGTCAGTGGTGATATCCTAGATAGAAATAGTAATAGTAATACTTTATTCCTTATTATTTTATACAGCAGGAGACTATAAAAACGATTTGCTTGGGAAATGGAAAGAGAGCAGTAGCGATGCTAGTAACGGGGCTCTCTTTCCGGTAAAAAAAGCAAGGCAAGCAAGCGTATGTAATACATATACGCTTGTTACGTCATGAAAATTAATTTATTTTTCATTATTTTATAATTATACACCTATTAGGATTTACATTTAACTCTTAAAAGTTATCAAATAATTGCCGATCCTCTTTAAAATTATCTGCAATAAAAACTAGTAATTTTAAAAGTTTAGAATATTTCTTACCGTCTAATTTATGATCGATTGCTTGGAAATTAAAATTCCTTTCTGATAAAAGGAGAAAATAATCATTAATTAAAAGTTGTAAATACTTAAAATAAATACTACACTCTTGGACGAGTTGTTTCTAAAATTATCTTGAAGTTTAAATCTCAGCTGATTATAAATTATCACTAAAATTTTAACGAATTTGGCTGCAGACTCAAGGCAACGCGTTTTGTTTCGTTGTCATGAATATATGCACTATCCTTTAACAAAGCAGTTATTGCTAACGAGGACATGGAAATTGGCTATCCCAAATTCTGCCAAACACCTTATACAAAATTCTTCATTATAATCTGAGCGATAAGCGGCCGAAAACTCATTGCTGATAAGCTTCTTACTTGAATTAATAATTACACATTTGAAAGAGTCAGCGAGTCAGACTTAACGGGGAAGTTTACATCGTATCTTCACGATTTATATGATCAGTAAAGTTCATTTTATAAAGTTCATTTCACGCCTTTGAATCAATGATCTAATTAACCGTAACTTCTCTTCGCTACTAAACCTATACTGCCATGTAAAATTAATAAGACTGCTAAATTATAAGTCAAAATACTAAACTTCTACCAAATGATCTTAATAAATATCTCACTCCTGAAATAATGAGAAAAGTATAGTTTCTGGTATTTTTAGATTATCAAATCGTTATTTGAACAAAATTAAAGCTATATTCTGCAGAGTAAAGGAGTATTTTTATGCAATAGACAAACTAATCTCTATAATTGTTAAACCATCATATGTATAGTGGGACTATGGGCATCGATAAAGTAGGATAAAATTGTCTGTCGACCTCTCCTTGATTGTTAAGTTAGCATTAAAGTATTCAAATTTGATGCGTATATATAAGTAGAAGTTCACTTGCTATAATTTTCTTAAAAACATGTTTCCGATGTGTTAATTAGGTTTGTATATAAAGTGCTAATCAAAACTGTACTCATCATGATTTTCAATAATATTTCTAATCATCAAAGCTATGAGTTCCCACATTTAAAACAATTAGTCTTTACACTGTACAAGATAATGATTCACAATTTCTTAAAACATACATTTTGCTTCTAGTGTCACTATTAATATATTAGACTGTATTGTTACATAAAATTTATATACTACCCTCAGAAGCTTCATTTAAATATGGCAAATTAAAAAGTTTCTAACACCCTTTCTATACTATAAAAATGGTACGTTTTAATGGGCTGTGAGCGTATCACTCTGCTTAAACTGTTGAAGATTTCTATGCGAAGGAAATTAGAATGCTTTTCAGAGGAATGTACTGTTTAAGTTCTGAGAAACACAAAACCAAAACGGGAGATATTGTGATTACAGTATCATAATAATGCTGATATGTTTTTACCCATAAAATTTTAATAACTTGAAACCTCAATATAATCGTTGACAGCAATGGAGAGATAAAAATGGTTGAAAATATACTAAAAGAACATTTTGATCGCAGTAAAATGTTACAATTGCTATATGAGATTGATCTCTAACTTAAATGGAAAAATGTGCTCTAAGAAATACAATTTGTATTCGTCTTAAAGGCATGAATTTTTACTTGTTAGAAGCGAAAAAGCATGAGTTTTTACTTATTGGAAGCGAAAAAGCATGAACTTTAACTTGTTGGGAGCCAATCCTTATTTTCCTTAAGCAAACTTAACCTTTCTTTCGTTACATTCAAGCTTGTTTTACCCTGTCCTTTAAGAAATTGTCGAAAGATATTACGTCACTCACATTCTCTTCATCCTCTATTAAAATTCTTTGGCAAAGAATACGGAACATACTCTGTTACAAGAAAATCGAGATTTTTTGCAATTTTCTTGCATATAAAGAACTGAATTAAAATATTCAAATTCCCGTATCTATTAATTCTTTTCTTGTCAAATTAAAAATGATAAAAGCAATAAATTGAATCGTAATTAAATGTTACGATTAAAAGTCTGCTTTATGGATATTAAAGAACTAAGTTCCCCTTCAAAGAAAACATACTCTAGACCAAATGTTTCTCAAAGTGTAGTCTGCGGCGGCTTATTAAGTGGTCCACAGAATCAACACCAAATTTCAGAAAAGAAAATGACCTAGAAATTAGCTAGAATTTAGATTCTGGTGGAATTTAAAGAATATCTCATG
>QLNU02015360.1:47208663-47228472 GCA_006491805.2 Dysdera silvatica
GTAAAAACATGTTTCCCCTGCCGAAGATCAAAGATTCAACATCACACGAAATCACCGTAGAAAAGTTTTTTTTATCTTCCTGTCGTTTTAGCCATATCCATTTGGATATTGTTGGGCCACTCCCTAGTTCACAAGGATATACATATATTTCAACTTGTATAAATAGATATACAGGTGGCCTGAGGCTTATTCAATGAAGGACCAAACGGCAGAGATAGTCACTGAAATAATTTATCAAAATTGGATTTCAAGATATGGAATTCATGAACAGCTGACTACGGACCAAGGAAGACAGATGGAAAGTGATCTGTTCCTTGCCTCAAGACGCTTCCTTGGAATTTACAAAACTAGAAAAACAGTATACCATCCATCATCGAACGGGCTCATAGAACGTTTCCATCGACAATTGAAAACAGCCATAAAATGTTATAACACAGACAGATGGAAATTTTGCCAACACTATTATTTGGTATTAGAGCCTCCATAAAAGAAGATATATCAGCGTCACAAGCCGAAATGGTTTATGGACAGTCATTAGGAATGTCTAGAGAAATATTTAGATCTACTTCAAACCTATCTTTAACATGTCTCAAGGAACAAATAAGAAAAATTAAGCCTATTCCAATATCACGTTCTTCAAAAAACAATATAATTAATTAAGCTAATTGATCAATGGTAAGGTTCCTAAAAAAGTGCACATCCTGTACTGAGAAATGAAAAAGTACGTTACTGAAAAGCACTACCAATTTGCACTGAATTAAACTAATAACACTTAATATTATTTTTTACAACAGTTAGCTTAACATTATGTACATTAATTAAAAAATACCTAATGACAATAATAAACAAGTTAATTATTAAAAAATTATTAAAAATCTGAATTATTTTAAATTAATCTGACTGGGGTGCCACGTATGATTCTCTATGCTGATGATACTTCTGCGTTTTTTTCCCGTAAGAACTTGGCTGAGTTGATTCATACAGTGAATGAAACCCTGATTGATCTCAGGGACTAGTTTTTGGCCCGTAGACTTACCGTTATTGCATCAAATCGTCGGCCACACAAGAAGTAATAAACATTTATATCCTGTAAGGCCCATCAGTTTGGGTAGTGCGCATACTGGTTTAGAGGAAGAGGTCAGATTTCTGGGGGTTATATTTTCAAGGAATTTTAGATGGAATCGACATTTCGACTCTGTCTGTACAAGAGTGGCCAGAAATTTTGGAGTTCTATCTAAATTATATCAATGTTACCGAAAAAAGTTGCCATTATTCTTTATCACTCTTTTATAGCGTCGATTATACAATTTTGCTTCATAATTTCGGGTAACTCAACCAGATTCAACGTCTAGAGAATTTCTTGATTACAGTTTAGGTTCTTTAGAATATTTTTTCGCAATCTTTCGATCCCGAACTCAGGATCGCCTCTTTTCCCGCTTTGGCATTATCCCTATCAGAAGACTTTACTCGTATCTTATGAGCATTTTAATGTTTAAAAGAATAAACTTTGATTATTTATCCGATTCGATTATTCTCATTCCTTAAAATCTTGAGCTCTATCTGCGCAATAGAAACTCTTTCAGATTGCCATATTTTTGTACTCACATTTGTGACAACAATTTCAATTTCACCGGACCCAAAATTTGGAATTCGATTCTTGATGACATTATTTCATCGTTTTCTTTTGCCATATTTAGGAATCGGATTCATGACTTTATTTTTTCGGCTGATTACATGTTCTATAATTATATTTGTCCTAGCTTTTGTATAATTTTAAGATCAGTAATTTTTTAGGTGCATTAGACACGTCAGACCAGTTTCTGGTCTTTTCCTAATGTTTCTTGCATCAGCCAATGATTGTTAGTGCCTATTATGTCCAAATAGTCCAAAATCTTAATTTAATTTTAATTCTTATTGCTTGATTTACATATTTCATGATATTGTATAGTGTAATATCGTGCCGCTGTAAAATAAAGTATTGTTGTATTAATTGCCATTCATAATTATACTATGCAAGCATGAATGCGATTTATGATGAAATAAATTTTTTTATTGTTCATGATGCGGCAGTGACGAAAACGGGATTCCATCAAATGTGTACAGTTTTCTATTCATCCTGTCAGCGTATATTACGTGTCAATTTCTACTAATTAATTGATGCTTAATAACTTTGCAAGTTAAAATTTTCTGTATCTCTTTTCGTTCCTCAGTTGTGTGTAATAACTTCCACATTTCGCCGTAGAGAGCGCTGATGTTGATTCTTACTAGGCATAATTAGCTTACTATATCTTTTATGTCTCTACGAGCCTTCGTTCAAAAGTAATTTTTTTGTTGTATGAACTACACTTTGCATTCTATATAAATAATATATAATATATAAATAATGCTTGAAAGGTTATATTTGAAGACAGGATTATATAATTTGATTAGTGTGGCTTACATAAAGTAACATACTTAAAAAACAGTATTTTCACACAAAATTACTTGAGATTAATCCAAGGTTAATTAATTTAAAATAATTCAGATTGAATGAAGTCAAAATTAATAAAACTAAATCTGATAATAAAATTTTTATTAAATTAGATATTTCCTAGAAAATTAACTAAACAAATATGCTTATTTATTTATATAAGTCGAATGATACATCAGATAGCCTGAACAACACTTTATCAACGCTTATAGATATTGTCGATGTTATGATGTGGTTAGATGGTGAAACGTTCGAAAGAAAAAATTTCTTTTCTTTTTCTTTCGAACGTTTCACCATCTAATCACGCCATAACATCGGCGCTGGTATCACTACGCCAAAAAAATTGATAAAAATTATTGTTAAATTTAAAAATATGTTTACATTGAAAAATACCGCCCCGGACGCTTTTTTATTATATTAGCTACTTGTTTGGTAATTATGGTATTCGAAAACATAAATACACATAGTTCGGCGATCACATAGAACATTGGATTTTTAATGGAATAACACCATTCCACTTTCTGTTTATTACTTCTGATGTATGTTAATTTAGCGGAATACGTAGCCATCTCCCAGCTGGTCCATGTTTGCGAGATCTAAATTGTCTCTTCCAGTGGTTACCGTTTTTTTTTATCTATGGCCTTCATTTGGTTAACATAATAACTCTCTTCCCTTACACTGGTCTGAGCGGCGTAGAATAAAAAGAAACCACATAAAATTAAATAAAATACAATGCGTATACAAAATAAGCAGTGTATAGGCTGTATTTTGAATTGGCAACTATGTATCCCGATTCTTCGAATTTTTGGAAACGCCTTTACACTAAACAGACAACAGATAGTTTTTCACTGAGTATCAGCAACTGCCTTTCAAATAAAAAAAATATTTTCTTCATTAAAACTACTATGGAAGTTATAAACCAAAAACACAATAACCTTTCTAATATAATTTTAAATATAATTGTCGCACATGTGATATTTTAAAATGCATATTAAATATTTTTACCTCCTGTATTCACTCGCAGTCAATAGGGATACGTTTTGCAAGTTAAAAAGTACTAATTATGTGTCGACATGGTTTATTATATTTTCTAACTAGCTTTATTTATAAACTAACATATACAGGGTCTTTATAATTAAAGTTCCACTTTGAAATGGCCATAAAATGAAAACTACTGGACCGAATGTCATCAAATTTGGTAATAGCTTACAAGAGGTCATGGGATTTTAATTTCTGTAATAAATAAATAAATAAACAAACAAATAAATAAATAAATAGAATAAATAAACTAAAAAAAGTATAAAAATAAAAGTTAAAAAATCACCACCAGCAGGAATGGCACTGTATGCAATATTGTTAAACGAAATAAGACATGAAGACATCGTTTTAAAACGTTTTTAATCGTTTCTAAAACGTGTTACAAAGCATGTTGAATGTGGCGTCCACCATTTTCTGAAAGCAAGTTAAATCGCATTACTGCGTTCTCAACAGCAGCTCTTAGCATATCAGGAGGAATGTTGCGGACATGTCGGTGTATCGCATCTTTCAATTCCGCCAAATTGTTTATGTTATCACCATAAACAATTTGCATAACCCCACAAAGTTTCGTTTTAGAAACGATTAAAAACGTTTTAAACCGATGTCTTCATTTTTTTTATTTCGTTTAACAATATTGATTACAGTGCCATTCCCGGTGGTGGTGATTTATGATTTTTTTTTTTACTTTATGTATTTTTCCTTTTTTTGCGGAAAATAAAATCCCATGACCACTTGTAAGTTATTACCAAGTTTGATAACATTTGGTCCAGTAGTTTTCATTTTATGGCCATTTCAAAGTGGAACTTTAATTATAAACACCCTGTATATCAAGAATTTTAGTTTATGAAATATATGAGAAAAATGGAAGAATAAATACGCAAAATTTATTTGGTGTAGTTAGACTGACGAAAGTGTTGCTACAGCTGTTTCCATAGCCGCGTACTATCATCATCAGAACATGACGACTCCCTCATGCCTCCTGCCCTGATGACGATATCACATGACTACCGAAATAGCTGTTAACGATGCAACTGAACCAAATAAAATTTGCGCAATTATTTTCCCATTAGAATGGTGTAGAATGCCGCCAATAAACCGAATATGAGAAAAAGTCTGGCAACCCAATGCTCTAACATATCATTTCCATATTACTGTACCTATAAATTATATTTTTTGGTCTGAGTCACTTATTGTTATTATTGAAGAAACTGCATTCTTAATGCATATAGGATTTCTAAATTTAATTATTTTCATTCAGACACGAGACCAAGGGAGTTAGAAATATGGAGAAAGTGAAAACGCTAATGTACATTTAATTTTGTTTACATATAAGTTTGGGTAAGCTAATTACACACACGGCGTACAAAACAACAGATATTTGTCTTTCTCCGTGCATATTCACACGACTTTGGAGGAAATGTTTGACTTAACTTTATAAACTAAATTTAATTAAAATGATAACACTCAAAAAATATCTTCTTACTTATTAAACTGGAACTCGCTTATCAAATTTCTGCTTCCGACAGTTGAAAAATAATTGATAACGACTTTTCATGTTTTTTCATTAGTGGGAAATATCCGAGTGCCTTAATGTTGGGTGCTAATTTACATTTCGATGTTATTTTGGAGGCATCAAGGGCGCTTTCCCCTTGGTGTTAATTAGTAACTAGTAACCAAATTATATGCAAATACACGCTCATAAACCACTTCCATATTTATTATTCATTTCCGGGATGGTTTCTGGGTTCTAATTAAATCATTGCCTTTCAAATGATGCATTTGAAAATGACAGATATCTCGGAATAAGCTTCTTAAGATTTACTGACATGGCGTCTGAGAGTCTTAATTAAGAAGGTTGTCGATTCCCTCGTAAGTATACTTAGTCTTTCAGTTTTAGTTTCATACAAGGGAAATATTTAAGAATTTCATTTATATTTCCGCACTTGTTTTAAAAATGTTCATTTAGGCAGTGGGAAAGAATTGTGCTTGGATCGGAAGACCATTTCTATTTCAGTGGCAAGACTTCGAAGGTGACTGGGATTGTAACTGCAAAAATTGTTACGTAAAGCCATTAATATTAGTGATTGCGTATACATATTAGTGAGGAATTTTGACGGAAGGCATCAGCATTTTTTGATGCTATACATATTATTCCGAATATGTCTAGTACCGAAGTTGAGAAATCAGGTTTCACAAATTTAATAAATCAGTATATTGAGAGTGAAAAAAATTGTCGATGGAATTTTCTTACCAAAACGAATGTGTGTAAAGGTGAGTTTCGTATTGAATACTTTAACTTACCTTTCAATTCAGATAAAGGCAATGCTTTTACTGAGATTAAACTGATTCGCTGTTTTTAACACGGCGTCATATCATGCAAATTGGATAGCAATTCCAGAGGTCCACTATATATATATCCTGTACATTACCACTTGCGTGGGTTTGTTGATACTTTAAATATATATTTGATGTCAATTTCAATATCATACGCATAAGAAGTATTGCTGGTTTGATACATAATCGATGATATGGTTTATTAAAAGTTAAATGAAAGTGTTATATCATCGTTATTGCAGGTTGAGTTGTCTCCTTGTATTGTGTTAACCAAGAAATATATGGAATTAAATGAAATTTTATAGCTAGGCTAAATGCAGGATATAATATTAGATCTTATATAAAAATAAAGTCTGCATTTTAATCGAATCTGAAATAGAATAATTGATCCTTGATACAATGATTAGTACACTTGCTTATACAGAAAAACATATAGCGTATACGGGAGATATTTAAAACTACAAATCTAGCTAGAATCAACAAGTGTTAACAATAACGGACTCCTCGTTTCACCAAATCAAGCCCTTAAATATTTATAAAGTAAATAGTGGCTCAAGTTAACAGATTTTCAAAAACATGTTTTCATCCTTTTTTATTTCTTCTCAACACCCATTCTCGAACTTCTTTCAGGTAAAATAATCCGCTGATATTTCCTAAAATAAGGTTTTTGTTATTTTCTTATTGAATGGTATAACAATCACGGCTTTTGTCTCTGCCTACCTATCCGTTGTTTTGCTGTTCTTTTAGTAGATAAAACGTTATTCCCCGACAAAAGACTCTTGTATTCTTTTTGGATATTTTGAATAGAGTCCGTATGTTGCCAAAGCTCATTTATCAAAGCTCCATTGGCGGGACTTAGCAGATTACAGTACAACGTGAGCCGTTTGTAAATATTTGGGTAGCATATTCTTGTTTCGGACAGGCTATGATCAACTTCCTCTCCGTTTACTTTGACTGAATAGAGCTTTGAGAAGTATTGGCTTTTGGAAGCAATCACGCTAACAATGACGCAGTTTACTGCTTTACAAAAGGGAAGTCCTAAGAAAAGGAAATATCGACTTTAAGATGGACTTCGCTTCACCTGTATCAAAACAGATAGCGTATCCTAGAATTCTTGGTTTATCGATGGCATCAGGTATGGGCTCTTCAAGTGATTCTAGATTTAAAACTCATTATCGGCAAACTGGTTAAACTAGTGCAGAAATTATCTTCATTCTGGAAAGTAATCAACTACTTAATAAATTTTATGATCGCGAGTCAGACGCAAAGTGACTGGGATTGACAGGAATTTTAATTTGCTTTCAAATTAATGAGACTGCTGCATTTTATTGCTATATATATTGGAGTACTACAGCAGGATACCAAGCAGTGATTTTCTTCGAGGGAAAACTTAATTAAGTTTTTAGTGTCCACGAGAGAGACAGTAAAATTTATAATTCAGAGTTTCGTGTATCGAAAACAAGTTATTTTTGAACAACCTTAAAGAAAACCAATGTATTTTTAAAATGTTATTTTTTCTTGTTAGCCAGCTATCTTAACTTAAAAATTCAAGAAAATTTCTATTCCGCTTCTGTGACATGAAAACATAACGATGAGTTGCTAAATAAAGGATAAATAGAAAAAGTCCACTAAAGAATTTACGGGTAAATAGCATAAAGAAAGAAAACGTAAAATAAAATGAAAAAAACAAAAAAAACGGTAATATTATATTCTTCCATTTTTTTTGTTAAGAAATGTAAGAAATTACATGTGAGTTATGCCTTCGCCACGAAAAGAGTGCTGATAAGTGAGTATATACTGATTGTGAATATACTCAAGATAATTTTATACTAACCAAAAATTTTTGAAACGCAATCAATCAATCAATCAATCAATCAATCCATCCATCCATTTATTTATTTGGAAAAATACATGTAACATTATAACAACTTTTTTTTCACTTCTCCAACCCCTGACGCTAAAAAAAACCTGCAGTAAATCTCATGCACAATATTCCCATTGGAGAATTGGTTATCGATGTTAGACTTAGTTTTAAGAAAGAGTAAGTTTGAAGAATTTTTATTAAGATTTACAAATGTTAAATTTTTTTTTATGTGTGAATTACAGACATCATGTTTTATCCAATTTGAGCAAAATAAACAGCAATTAATTTTCATATAATATTACAAGTAATTATGTTGTTAAAAATTACAGATCTACGATTCACTGGATGTGAAAGAGCGTATAAGACCGAAAATAAGAAAAACATTTTACATAATGACAAAACCCATTAAAAGTATCTATGTTAATACTTAGGAAACGGGGCAAAAAAGCAATTCGATAGTAAGTGCTCGACCTTCCTCAATCTTTTATATTTTATACTTTTGATCAGTGGATTATGCTCAAAGCTGCTCCAATTATCAAATTAATGATATTATTTCCAAGAATATTTTACCTGCCAGTACATGAATATTCCACCAGACGAGGACACTAAACGAACAGAATCATCGATACTGTCATACTAAATTAAAATTAAAGCATTTATTTATCCAGAGAAATTGTTAACGATGGGCATTCAATTTCCATAAACGAAAAATGTGTTTCTATAATAAAGCAACTTCTCTTCTCATATTTTATGTTCCCACCACTCGAAGAGCCTCACAACAAGTTATGTGCTCCCTATTTTCTATAATTCTTTATCTACGCATGGAAATCGAAATATTTCTTATTAAATCAAGGCGTTCGATATATACAATTCAACAATTGTTTGTAATATGTGAGCAGATAAAATATTACAAATTATATATATATAAACTATTATTGCCATTATCTTTTGGACAATTTCTTTAATCATTAGACATTTGCAAACTCAGGTAAAAGGTGACCCATTTCTTCATGAAACTTCACCCTCTAATAGTTATTGCAGTATATGTCCCATTTGAAATTGCCCTTTCTGCGTTGGTGTTGAATATCTTAACACAGCGTTCAATTTTTAATTTGTTACAGGATAGCCCTGTAAAATATGAACTAACTTCAGTGTCTATAATTTATTTAGAATTACTACAAACCTTGGAGGTACTGAATTATTAGAAACAATACTTAAAGGAACCTAGACAAAACCAATATAATAATCAGTGAACTGAATATAAGATGCAAATAAGGGCGATTTTTTCATAAAGAGATACAGCAATAAATCAACATTCAACAAATTTATATTTATCCTAGGTCGTACCCATAACAACGGATATTTTCTAGCAAATTAATCGAAGGAATATTTGCTGAAAATTAAAAGGAAGGGATATTTATCAAAAAGGAATATTTTCTAGAAAATTAATTGAAATACAATTTTAAAACATCTGGCTTTATTTTGTGTGAGGAAAAATAATCAAATAAAATTCGACGTATTTTTCATTCTGTAAATAATATGTAATAAGTATTTATTTTACAATTACTACTTTAATGTGTTTATCGTTTATAATTGTGTTGTATTATTAATGGTCAATTGCTAACCACTTTTATGGAAATTGCGTTGACCTAGAGAAGGTCAATATATAGATAATAATAGAGGATTATAATGATACAATAGAGAGATAACAATAGTCAATAGAGAGAGAGAACAATAGTCAATAGAGAGATAAAGATAACAATAATCAATAGAGAGATAATAATAGAGCAGAATATAGGCCATAATAGAGAAGGTCAATAAGGTTCAACTTTGTAACATCTTGGTCAAAGAACTTTAGTACGAAAAAATATTCTTTATTAGTTGCTCCGAAAAGCTTCATTTCAGAAGATTGAGATCAAATTTACGCGCCCTTCTAATTTCCAAAATTTAACAGCTCTTCCCCGGAAAACAATAATTAAGAAAATGAGAAAAGCACTCAGTATTTTCGTTGACGATATCAGTACAAAGCGAACCTTATTAGACGGCAACTTAATTAAACAAAAGCATTATAACTTGATAGTTATTTAGTAGGAAGTGGAGAATCTTTCGTTAATCCAGGGTTCATTGCTCGTAAAGATTGGCTTGGGCGTTTTACAACCGTTTCTCAATATATAATACAAGGATTTAAGGTAAAAGTCCATCTCCTGATAACGAAGTTGCCAAAAAGGATTTTGAAGCATTAAAAAATGATTAACGAGCTAGCACACACGAGATATCAAAATGAAAATGCCGATGAAAAGTCTTTGTTAGAAAAAATGCCTAACAAAGATTATTTAAAAAAAATATCGGATTTTAGGACACCGAAAAAGAAACCATGTGACCCTGTCCGTATTCAGAGGGGAATCTTAGGGATCGGTCACCCCGAAACAAAATTTGTAATAGGTCTGCAAAAATACGTATATGTATTTACTTGTCAGACTTGTAAAAAGGGGAGGCAAAAACTCACAAAACTTGAGTCATCAAAATTCTGACCACAAAATCTCGTCTTGAAGACGGTTAACGTGAGCATATTTTAAAGCAAGAAAAAGTATAGAAACCGTTTCCTTCAAAAGGGGCATTCTAAAAAATTAAATTTTGATGGCAAAACTACAAGTAAAAAATTACAATTATGTCTGAAGGCAAAATTAGTATTTCCTCATTTATTTCAGTCTGATCTATTTCAGTCTGATCTATTTCAGTAGCGCAGCAATTCAAAATTCACGGGGGGAACTCAAGTGGCTTCAAAGAAGATTATGTGATGCGGTCTTAGAGAAAACAATGTGTTTTGATATACAATGGGGAGCTTAAGCTCCATGAGGCCCCCCTTTTCCTACACCACTGGTCTATTTATATTTCTTCTTTACGATAAATGCGATATATCTTCATTCGTTATTTTGTAAAAATTTTTGAATCCCCTCTGAAATTAAATCCTGGCTAGGATCTTGCATGTGGTACTCCTATTTAATAATGCATTAGGAGCATGCACATGTGACCTTTACTAGTTTATAGATCGTTCAATCTTCGTACGTTGAAAAATGTAAATAAAAACGCGTTTTTTACTGATATATTGAAAAACGAATAAAAAGTCACTGGCAACCGAGGTCTTATTTAAAGATTAGCTTTGAAATTGTTTTGTGCTAGCTTTGGAAAACTGATTAAAGCAGAAAAAAAAATAAATTTCAAAATTTAATTACCATTAGACAGTACACCTTTTATTACCCAAAACCTTTAAGTCATTTAAGCCTTTGAATAATGATTTGACCACTTAACAGAAGTCCCTCGATTCAGTCCTTAAACCATAGTATTAAATCTGCATTTAAATTTTATCACGTCAGATAATCACTATACTGGTTTCCGAATCAAATTCATTTTAATTTTATGGAAGTGATGGAAGCATCAGCATATATTTTAATATTGTGGAGATCCAAAGTTACAGGTTATTGATCAAAGAAATGAAACTGTCATTATTTAATGCATCCCTCATTAACGTAGAATTATATGGGTCCGTGGGATCCGGTCCTCCGAATAATTTAATATCAGTTGCAATTTTGCATGAATTATAATGCTTAAATGTGTATACTATGCGCCTAGCATCCCACTATAATTTTAAAAACTCTATGTTGCTGGCATCGATGCATGTTTCAATATGTATGACCAGAGCCAATTCATTCAAAAAATAAGATAATACCGGCAGTAAAAGGATTCTTCGCGATAACGGAACTTTCTAATTTGGCCGAAAGAAAAAATTTCCATGGTGTAAGTACTTAAGATATTCAAGTATTACTGGCAGAAGACTGCTGAAGAGGATTCGATGGAAATGCCATTGACGGGAAGTGCACTAAATGAATTCATAGGATGATAGCGTATATCAAAGTTTGAAGTTTCAAATTTAATAATAAACTCAGTAGAAGAATCATAAACTCATTAAATCTCATAAATTCTTATCAACTCATATACTCATCAAGTATTATCAGGTATTGTATGTTTTACTGCGCAAAGACAGCAAATATCCTGCTGCGTTGGGACCCACAGTTTCCGACGAATCCGAATATCTTGTGACTTAGGGAACCAAACCCTAGACTACGGTGTGCAGGAAAACGGCATGCGTTCTACGATAGCATTTGAAATCGAACCCGGGTTAATAGTATGCTAGACAAATGCGTTAGCACTAGGCTACCGTAGTAGACCTACATTTTCCCAAAGGATCAGAACTTCTTAAGATCTAGGGAAGCAACCTAGGATTACAGTGGGCAATTCGTCAGTAAGTTTTTTTTTGGGGGGGAGGGCATTGACGGGATTTGAACCCGTACTATTTACGCGATAGCTGAACGCTTTACCATAGGGCCGCTGCATGGCCATAAGATATTGGTGTTGTGAGTAGGAATTAAACATGCATTTACGCATCCACTTGATCTTTGACACTACGGTTAAAGAAAATAGCCAAAGTATACTCCAATTTTACGTAAGTTATTATTTCTTTATGTGAAAGCTCTTTTCTTGACCTTGCTCGCTTGCGGTTTTACGGCTCAAAGACTACAGTGGTCATGCTGCGCCGGGACCTACTGTTTTCCGAGGAATCCGAACCTCTTAAGGCCTAGGGAACCAAACCCCGGACTACAGTGAGCAGTGCGATCTTTATGAGATCTCTGAGTAAGCGTTCTTTGCACTGTTGGGAGTCGAACCCGGATTAACGGCGCACTAGGCGAACGCGTTACCACACTGCGCCACCGCAGGGCCATCTCTTTTCTTGAATTTTTGACATAATGAACTGTGCCATGCTAATAATACCCTCTGGAATCCATCCACACTGTGCAGTGTGCATTTTTTTGTTTAACTACTAGTTTCGCTCTCGTTTTATGTTTTTGTCTTTTTAGATAAGTTGCACAGAAGGAGAGTGGCTGTTGGGGCTGAAGTGAGTTGCTACAATAACATTTAGCAGTGTCGGGAGAGGACACAGGGAAGAACTGAATTTGCAACCTAGGAAGCGAGCACTTAGAAAAAATAAACCATGTCGATCGTTCCAGCAGAGTTTTCAAGAATTAACCCGGATTTTCCTGCGGACAGTTTCAACGAATACAACACATCTCCGTACAAAGATAAACTAATTATATAATATTTTGTCTTTTTAACCTTGGGAACTCCTACTAACACTGAACATCTTTTCCCTCTATCAAGTAGTTGTCACTCCAATATGTAAAAGGAATGTTCTTCAATATCTTTGCGGATACGAAAGCAGAAACACAAAACTTTCCAACATAATCTGAACTCACAAAATGGAAATTGGGCTCTTTAGGCTTTTTTTATCCTCAAAATAATTGCTTTTGCTTTTTATGAAACTTTTATCCACTAAACATATTCCGAAATGTGCGCCATAATGAATTAACGATATTTGCCTTTCTTCTCTAAAGAAAAATTGTGACACCTGCTGGATAGAAACTCTCTTTTTCCTCCTTAAGCTATTCTGTATTTTGGATCCAAGTTTTATACTACTTTCAAAATATAATCTCTTATACAATAGTATAATTTCATATATGTAACTCTTAATAGTACAACTAACTTATTAATTAATATTTGTTGTACTAACATTTTAACATTTTTTGAATCAAAATTTCAGATAAGATATGTTGACTCTCAGATACACTTCTGTCTTGAATCTTGATAAACATAATTTCGTAAGCTTTATCCAGATGTGTGCCGCAATTTTCTCAAATGAGGCCCATGAAAAATCCCAAATAATAATAATACTTCTTACTCATTAATTCGTAAAAACGACGCTCAGTCTGTTCTTAAGTTATTACAAGTTTTCCACGTCCCTCTGCTAAAGATATACAACAACTGAACTCTTTAAAATAAGCATAATTCAGAAATATGAAAATTTACCCTCTCTCTTGTCAACATCACCGCATTCTGGAAGAGAATCTCGTAACAAGCTTCGGCTTTATATTCTCTTCCATTTCTAACCTCAAAACTTAAAATAATTTAATATAGATCTTCTCTTACATTTCTATAATTTTTATACTGCTCAAGCTATGTATCACGAAATATTGTATATCGGGTTGAATAAAAATTTATTATATTAACTAAAAAATATTGAGTTTAAGATCGTGCTGCCATTATTATGAGATTTTTTTTAAATAATACGCGGCGAAAGAATATTTTGAAAAACTATATAGCATTTATATTGCAATTTATAAAAATTATATAGCATTTATATAGTAATTATATAGCAATTATGTAGCATTTTTTCCCATGTTTTTATTGTAATGATTTGTCAGACAATTTTGGAAAAATTTGCTCATTTTTTTATATATAGTTTTGGTCTTGGATCTGTTCAAAAATTCATCTATGAATTGTATGCATGTGAAATTTAAACTAATATAACTAAATCCACTATTTTCAAAGCCAAAATGAAATGTATTATTTTGACTGTTCACGATTTAAAGAATAATTTAATTACGGAGAATTCACAGTCCTTTTGGAGTTTAAGTGACGAAAGAGGAGAAATTTGTTTACCACTCTACTTTCTAAAACTGAACAGAGTATTCTGATAATAATTAAAATTAAATGTTATTCATATCAAAGCAAATATTTATTTTTATGTCAGTATTTCTCAAATACTGTACATTTCTAGCTCTGTATATTGGGACATTATTATTTTGAAAATAATTAACATTTTTCCGGAAAAAACGTTTGAAGTGTGGAATGCCATTGGTTACCTGAAATTTATACATAGTAACTAGAATTATTTTACACATTTGGAGTAATCATAGGAGTATTAGTGAGTTTCAAGACTTTATTGCTGCTCAAACTATTGTGAAGAGACGGCTATATGTTTTAATGTTGGAATCGGGATTATTAGTAGGATTATGCCCTTTTTTGGGCTTTTTCCAAACATAAACCCAACCTGGCGCAGTAAAAATGACTTATTCGACCATATTACATGTTTCTGATAATCAGAAGTCAAGGTTTTATTATCAGTGCACTATCATTTTTCTTTTATATTCGGCAAATAGAGGTTCAGTTATTGTAGTTATACTGTAGATGAAAGATTTGTGGAACTCTCGTCGGACTATTTTTGTAAAAACAGATATTCAAATCCAACAAAACTAAGCTTTATTCAGATGGACACGATTATTTACATCAGTTAAAATTTACTAGTAAAGTTAATCAGTCTAGGCAGCAAAGAGTAAAATCTGTGGGTTCTTACAAAGCTTATGCAGCCCAGAATCGGATATAATTAGTGGCAGTAATAAATATACAAATAAAATAAAAGAAGGTTGATTAGTATAGGTATGAAAGGTATAAACTATGAAGGAAGCTACGATACCATGATTACAATAGACATCCATAGGTAAGTTTTTAAAATTGCGCAAATGAACGAACATATATTTAAGTGAATTAGGAAGAAGATTCCATACCCAATGGCGGTAGTTGTAATCTGCGGCACGCAAGCCAAATTTGGCTTTTTGGCTACTGGAGTACGACTTTTTTTTGGAGTTGCGACACCAAATGACGTGTTTAAAATATTTTTTTATTTTAATTAAATAGTATTAGGTTAAATTTTAACCTAAGTTTAACCGTCAAAAAAAAGATTACGGTATCACCGCTATTTTGAAGATTTGGTGCGTTTTTTTTCCTTTTTGGCAACCGTGCTTGTCCGATCCGGTTTTCATCAATCCTATTAGTTTTGGTTCGACTCTATTAGTTCTGGTTTTGATTTTTGTTTAGTCCAGTCCAGTTTGGTTCCTACTTCGATCCATCTCAGAAGCATAGTTTAAAATTTCACACCAGTTTCAAATATTTTTTCATTTCTACCCATTTGACATGGCTACAAAAAGGAAGCAAAGTAAAACGGAAATCGAAAATCGTGAATTCAAAGTTGAATAGACTGAGACTTTTGCGTTTATTCAAGATTTAAATGGCCTTCCAACTTGTCTTATTTGTCAAGAAAAATGGGCACATAGAAACAAGTTAAATTTGGAGAGACACTTTATTTTGGAGACACACGCGTCATTTGGCAGTAAATATCCTGCTAGTGATGCAACGAAGACAGCAATCAAAGAGCTACAGAAGAATAAAGAAAATCGAGTTCTGTATTTAATAACTGGGTGCAATCGTCCAACCATGTAAATATTGCAAGTTTTATTGTTAGCCGAGAGATTTCTGTGACAGGAAAACTATACACAGACGGCGAATACATAAAAAGTTGTTTTATTAATGCATCTGAAGAGTTATTTCGTGATTTTGAGAAAAAGCTGATATTTTGAAAAAAATAAAGATATACCATTGTCTGCTAAAACAGTGAAAAATAGAATATACAGAATGTCTTCTAATATAACTAACCAGCAAGTCGAAGATATTAAATTAGTTTCCACTTTATCAATAATATTTGGCGAGTCTTGTGACATAAATGACACAGCGTAAGTTTAATTTTTTGTGCGATTTATTTCGTCTTTCTTTTATTTCGAAGAACTTTTAGGATTATTTCCACTCAAAGGTCAAACTTGTGAAGATGTTGCAAATGCTGTCGTTGAATGCATGAAGAAATACGATATTTCATTCGATAAAATTGTGTCAATTTCAACAGATGAGGCAAAAAGTATGACCGGCGTGAGAAAAGGTTTTGTTTCTATTCTAAAGAAAAACATAATCACGAAATACTTGTTTACCATTGCATAATTTAACAAGAAGCGCTTTATGCGCAGATATTTCCAGAAGAAATTTGCAAAGTTATGTAATTTGTGATTAAGATTATCAACACAATCGTAGCTAAAGCTCTCTATCATTGCTAATTTAAAGAATTTTTAGTTGAAATTGGAATGTGAGTATTCAGATCTACTCCTTCATAACGAGGTACGTAGGCTTTCAAGAGAAAACATTTCGCTTCCTTATTAATGAAAATCAAAACATTCCTATCTGGAAAGGATGTTAACTATTCAGAGCTAACGGACGACTAGTGGCTCCAAAAATTTTATTTTATGGAAGATGTTACGTTTCATGTAAATCAGTTTAACAGTAAACTACAGGGTAAAGAAAACGCAATTGTTTCAATGATGGCAGAAGACATTCTATTCGAAAAAAAATCATTACTTTTTGGCTCAAGATTTTGAAGGAGAAACTTTGATTTATTTTCCAAGCCTGCTGAAATATTGTTAAGTAAGTAATTCAATAATTGTCATTTTCTTTTTCAAAAGAACAATTTTAAATATGAGGCAAGCTTTTCTATAGAGGTATCAGGATTTCAGGAACAGCAAAGCAACACGTTAGCGTTTGTTAAAATATTTCTCACTAGGAAACTACCCGAGGCGGGAGTTCTCGATTTCGTCGAGAGTGGTATCGATGGAAAGCACCTATCATGAGAAACAAAAATTCAAATGGAAGTACCCTCCTGAATCCAACTAGTTAGGAGATATAGGCTGATTTGTTTTATGTGCAGAAAGAATCCATCCAGTACTACAACGTTCCACCATAAATAAATATTTATTTAACATTATTTTAGTGTATCAGGTGTTCAAAATTTGGCAAAAGCACGTAACAGTTGACTGGAGAGTACACTGGAAAGACCAAGGAGTCTATCGACGATGACAAGACTCTCTCGGTACTGGACTCGTGGCCTAGTCAAACAGACACAAAATTTAGCAGGCAGAAAATGGGAAATATTGTCGCGACCATGGTTATTACTCCGGGCACGACAAAGTACCTCCAGCCATTAGATGTATATTTCTTCCAGGATTATAAGCCATTATTATTGATATATGATTATTACCAACAGGAGATCACGCAAGCAGCATCCCTTGGCTTATACAACTAGTTATCTTCCCCCACCTTTAAAGATATGCAACCATATGATTTTCAGAAAACTGCTTTAAATTAAAAACCTTGTCCATTTTTCATTTATATATAGTCACATAATTTATGGAAATAGTGTGTGGAGTAGGGTAAACAAGGTTAATCTAAAAAAATTACAATCAATAATTGATAGATTATTAAAAAGAATAGGATACAAAACGAACGAAGGTAAAAAACAAATAAAAATGGAAAATAATATAACGAATATAGAAGAAATACACATATACAAAATATTAATAATGACATATTTAATAAATACTACAGGTAAATACGACGAAACTATATAATAAACATGTACAAAAATACAAATACAAGAAATACAAGATCAGGTAACACTTTAAAAACGGAAAAAATAAGAACAAATGTGGGGAAAATATATAAATTATTATGGAATTGATAAATGGATTAAATTACCAGACCATATAAAAAATCGTTTAAGAGAAAGAGTTTAAAAGGAAATTAAAAATTTATTTAATAGAAAATCAAAAGTAAAATGGTTAGTCTGACCAAAAGAGGTCTAGAGTAATAACTTTTGTTTTGCCATGCTTCCTTCGTACGGAGAAATGCTGTGTAACTTTCAACAAGAAGGACACAGGTTCTTTTATAATTGATATTTAATACATAAAAGTGGCACGTGATCAATACATACAAGCATCGCAATTAAAATTCAGCCACTAGCCTATGCCGTGACTGTACTAAAGCATGCAACCAAATTACTTTAACAAGACGAGTTATTCCAATCTACAGACAGACTTAGTAATTTAAGCTACCAGTTTGTGATAGTCTCTACTCTATAGATTAAATTGCGCTTAATCAATGAAAGTTCCCCTATATAACAATGAAGACACTTACGCAAAAAAGTAGATGTAGTACATCCAAGGGATTCTCCAACTGGTACTAATGGGTCATCGATTTATCGGTTGATTCGTCTAGAACTGTGGTTCCAAATTCAATGTAAGCCGCGGACCACTTTTCCACTTCAATTTTACCTGCGGACCACTTCGAAAAATTTCCACGAGTTCAGGGGTGTATTTAGTGGGACGGAGATGGCGATCGCCCCCCCACACCTTGAATAAAAATTTAACCTTGAAAAGTTACAATGTAAATGTACACTGAGGCGTAATTTTAAAAAAATCAAGTCATTAATCGCCCTCCCCCCACACTTGAATGACCCCTAAATCCGTTCCTGCCCGAGTTCACTGCAAAGCCTTAATAAAAAATGGAGTCGGGTCTTTTTTGTGGGGAAAGATGTAAATGTATAGAAGTAAACAAAGCAGTGCTGTCAAAGTGAAATCCATAGAGGCAGCAGTGGAAAGCCCCTGCATTTCACCAGAAGTCTCTACGTGCAAAAACGTAGTCAGCTTTTCTTCAAGAGTGGGGGAGGGGGGGTCAAAATACTACAAATATACCATCAGTTTCATTTTTATATTCAATTTTAATATTTAATAATAATTTTTATAAGTATTTTTTTTTTTTTAATAATTTTAAATAATAACCCGGCTCGGGACCATTGGAGACTCCTTTGTGGAACACCGGTTGGGAGCCACTGGTCTAAACACCTCGGCATCAGTAGCATGGCGCTATCAATGGTAGGATTGATGTCCCATCTCACCTGGCGTCACTTCTAAGTCTTCAACGTTGCAGACATTAAGGTCACTGGACATATGGCGGCCTCGTCACGTGATATATCCCACTAGTCCTCCATCAATTGGCACTGTATGGGCACTAGTACTGCTGCGGTCCCATCTCCATGGTAGCAACTCCAGGCATATACTGCTCTCAATAGATATATCACTATAAATGGATTCCCACTCACCAAAGCGAGAAGCTTCTTATTTTACCGCCTCAATCGATAGGCAACCATCAATCGTAACCTACCTCTTCAAATCTGCATTTAGCCGTCAATCGCAGGTTTATCCACAGATACTAAAAGATACAATTCTCATATATTACTAGGACCTCATGTCTGCTCATAATGCCAACTGAAAAAAAAAATAAAATGGAACTGAGTTCCCCTTCTTTTTATTCAGAACAGTCGCTCTCTCTCTCTGGCCGTCTTTGTTTAACCTCCCTATTTATACCTTCTCGGATCTCTCCAGAACATTCCACCCCTCAGGAGCCCTGCCATTGGCTAGTTCAACTCGGGCACAAGACCGTTCTGGAAAAGTCTGGAAGGATGCTCTTTGTCTGCCCAAACTCCTTTGTAAAACCTTCC